>CAUDMG010002405.1:875000-955000 GCA_958450375.1 Homarus gammarus | reverse complement strand
TTGTTGGATAACCCGGAAGTGACGTAGGTGAGGAGGGGAACAATGGACGATAGTTTGATGGTGATTAGAGTTGTAGTTTGGTGGGGGGGGGGGGAGATGGGTGAATGCGAACCATACAAGATATAGTTAGGGGAGGGAAGGGGGGGGGGAAGGGGGGGAGGGGGGGTGGTTGGTAGGAACTATAGATCATCCATCTCTAAGTATAACGAGTGGAGGTGTAGAAGCCTCTAGTCCTTAACTACAGGTGAGTGATGATAGGCAGTTTGATAACCCCCTCACTTGATGCCCCTAACTTTAATGATAGTGTATCGAGAAAGATAGATAAATACAGTGAGATAGAGAGAGAAAACTAGGGACCTCTCTCTCTCTCTCTCTCTCTCTCTCTCTCTCTCTCTCTCTCTCTCTCTCTGTGATGTGAGAATATGTATATAGACATGAATGTATATGTATGTGTGCTTGTACAATAAAAACTACTATACACAACAAAACTTCCCTACATCACAAACAATAAGCCAACCATTAGTTACTTTCAGGTGTCACATTGAATAACTATGATTTGAACTTTAGATCTGTGACCCCCCCCCAAAAAAAAAATGGAATTGATACTATGATCCTTAAACCTCACTTCCACTCAACCTGTCCAGATGAAACAGAATGAGTGGAGGAATAAACTGAACGCCAAAACAACATTTAGAAAAGTACTCGAGTAAGATGGTTGAGTAGTGTGTGTGTGTGTGTGTGTGTGATTTAGTGGAGCGTACAACAAGACGAATGATCCCGTCAGAGCAAGCCGAGAGAGAGACAAATGGCAGCGATCATATAGTTCAGGGAGAGAGGGAGGGAGAAAGTATGTGTATGTATGTGAAGATAAAATTCAACAAGTAAAATACACGAGGCAGCTACAAGACCAACACAAACGAGACCTCCTACCACACCAACCACCCTTGCGTGTAATCGTCGACGGCCCCACATCAACAACCTATTCTCGCCCAGTTTAAAGGTTTCGTTAAAGGAGGCGAAGAAAATGTTCCTCTCTAATGGACTTCCGGTTAATTAATTCGCCCAAAATACCCTTTCACAAGATCTCTTTTGAAGATAATGATGTTACTCAAGATACACAGAACCTGAGAGTGAAGGAGGTCTCACAGTCAGGCAGGCACCGAGGATAACAGACTCACCAGCTAAAGGTAATTAAACGAGACGAATAAAAATATCAAAATTCGATAAATGAAGGAATTTGAAACACCAGAATAGAAAAATACACTAAGATGAATAAAATAATATATCTCTTAGCTGAATAGGAAGAATCACTCCAACACCGCCCACAAAAGTCACCTTCAAGAAGTGGTATAAAATCAAACGAGAATTTCCTCCTTTCAAGACTTCTATTCAACAGTTTATAAAAGGCAAATGGTCTTATCGTTTATGTTCAGGTGGTAATGATGTCTCAAGGCTTACACCTCCACCAGACAGTTTTCCTCCACTCATATTTTACCTGATATGTTATTTTCGGCTTGATGGTAATGATCCAATTACTCCAACACCTCTCACTTTCACCTTTCCTTCATTTAAACAAACAAGAATTAAAATATTACGCTACTAATTAGTGTTGACGTGACAATAATAAATGTTGTTATATTATTCTTGTTGAAGTTTCATTTCGTTGTAAAGTTTCTATTGTCAATCTTATAGTTTTTACCTTCACATAACTAGCGATATAATAGGGAATCTCTCTCTCTCTCTCTCTCTCTCTCTCTCTCTCTCTCTCTCTCTCTCATCCTCTTAAATATGTATACACGTAAGCGTACACACACAGACACACACACTACAGCTCTGTTCAGGAGCCACCACACCAACTATGCAGATTCATGCAAACACAACGAGCGTAACGAACCCATTAAATTTAGACTGGAATCAAATTCTCGCTCGTAGAAATAGTGTAGGTGGGACACACACACACACACACACACACACACATACACACACACACACACACACACACACTCACACACACACACTCACACACACACACACACACACACACACACACCTTACACACACACACACACACACACACACACACACACACACACTCACACACACACACACACACACACACACACACACACACACACACACACACACACACACTCTCCCCAAGGTTTTCATCAAGGGAACACCTGCCTAGAATTATGTAACAGTGTTTATTTAAAAATTTATACTCATGTTTATGTTGTGTAATAAATATATATTTTTTATAATTCTCATGTATATTTCTTTATATAAACGTGAGGCAAACTAGTGATGTAAACAGACAGACAGACAGACAGACACAGAGGCAATAGACATACAGACAAATGCAAGTTTATAATTACTTCACCAAGCATTTACACAACGCAGGAAAATTACTATTCGCTTTTTCACAGCACAAAGTCTTTCACCCATCCATGTTTTAGAGTCGAGGGTCTTGACTGTAGTTCACTCCTGCAATAAAACAGGACAGGACAGGTAAATAAGTGAACACCGGTGGCAGGCCAGTGTAGGGCGGTGTGACAGTGAGGGCGGCGTGATAGTGTAGGGCGGCGTGATAGTGTAGGGTGGAGTGATAGTGACGGTGGATGTTGTGCGAATCCCCTCAACGCTCTGATGTGGGGAGCGCTCTGAATACCTTTTCACAAAGCCCTAATGACAGGGGTGCTTGGAGGGGCAGAGACCTCACCCTATTAAACGGCTAATGAGTAAACAGACTCAATCTCACGTAACGATACATAACCTGAGGGTAGAAGAGGTGCTGATGTGACCTCCTGACCAACACTGTTCACCAAGTTAGGTTAGGTCAGGTTATTGTTAGCTTAGGTTAGGTTAGGTTAAGTTCTTCTCACACACTCTTACAGCTCATCCCACACACACTCTTACAGCACATTCCACACACACACTCTTACAGCACATTCCACACACACTCTTACAGCCCAACCCACACACACTCTTACAGCCCAACCCACACACACTCTTACAGCTCATTCCACACACTCTTACAGCTCATCACACACACACACTCTTACAGCCCAAGCCACACACACTCTTACAGCCCAACCCACACACACTCTTACAGCCCAACCCACATACACTCTTACAGCACATTCCACACACTCTTACAGCCCAACCCACACACACTCTTACAGCCCAACCCACACACACTCTTACAGCCCAACCCACACACTCTTACAGCCCAACCCACACACACTCTTACAGCCCAACCCACACACACTCTTACAGCCCAACCCACACACACTCTTACAGCACATTCCACACACACTCTTACAGCTCATCCCACACACACTCTTTCAGCCCAACCCACACACACTCTTACAGTCCAACCCACACACACTCTTACAGCCCAACCCACACACACTCTTACAGCCCAACCCACACACACTCTTACAGCCCAACCCACACACACTCTTACAGCCCAACCCACACACACTCTTACAGCCCAACCCACACACACTCTTACAGCCAATTTACACTAATGAAAAAAAAAAAACTTCTTTTTTTTTGATGACAGGTAATTGCAGTTCCGCTTTGTAACTTTCTGCAACATTGTTTCAGGAGTTAATTAAGAGCAGAAGTGAGCTGAGAGTTGAGCAGCACCATTAAACGATCCTGAGATGAATGGTTGACGAGTAAAGTGTTTCTCCTTCAACAGTGTAAACATGTGACGTCATTGGCTTCCTGTAAATAATATGGGTTATATACATGACATAAATATCCCTAGTGTGTGAGTGTGTGTGTGTGTGTGTGTGTGTGTGTGTGTGTGTGTGTGTGTGTATGATCCCCAGTTGTATAAAAGGGTCCAGAAAGACAGTGATTAATACCCTCACCAGACAAACAGACAGACAGACGAAACAGACACACAATTGGCACCACAATAGACAGTCGGTGTAACAAAACGACCACATTTGTCTGGATACTCATTTAAACTTTTAGAACTCTGGCGAATTTATGTAGACGAATTTCTCCAATAATTATCAACCGACTTGTCAATGAGTACACGTAAACATCTATAGCTTTTACAGGTAACTAAAGCACCCAGGCGGTATTTATGTGTGTGTGTGTGTGTGTGTGTGTGTGTGTGTGTGTGTGTGCGTGTGTGCGTGTCGTTTAAACCTTTATTATTCACCCAATATATCGATAAATAATGAATAAATCAGCCTTGTACCTCAACATGGCGGCTGTGTGTGTGTGTGTGTGTGTGTGTGTGTGTGTGTGTGTGTGTGTGTGTTCTTTATTATTCACCCAATATATCGATAAATAATGAATAAATCAGCCTAGTACCTCAACATGGCGGCTGTGTGTACAAGTCCCCTTACACAGTGTGAATCAAGCTACTAATACCACGACTCGTTAATTCCATGAATATTTGTCGTAACTTTCATGTCTCGAGGGTGAGTAGGATAGTTGTGGTAGTAGTGTTGTGGTACTAGTGTTGTGGTAGTAGTGTTGTGGTAGAGGTTCTTTAGATGATCCCTTTGAAAAGAAAAATGGAAAAAATGACAATATCTGCGAATAATTGAGAGAGAGAGAGAGAGAGAGAGAGTTATCTAGTTACAGGGCGTGTTAGGAGTCTCGTTAACACAATAGAGTCCTTAATTGATGTCTTTGCTGGGCGTGTAATGGCCAGCGTCTGATTTATCCTTTTTCGAACTAAATAACACGGCCATAGGATGTGGTGGGTGGCTGGGTGGCTGAATAATTGGGTGGATGAATAATTGGGTGGCTGAATAATTGGGTGGCTGAATAATTGGGTGACTGAATAATTGGGTGGCTGAATAATTGGGTGGCTGAATAATTGGGTGGATGAATAATTGGGTGGCTGAATAATTGGGTGGCTGAATAATTGGGTGGCTGAATAATTGGGTGGCTGAATAATTGGGTGGATGAATAATTGGGTGGATGAATAATTGGGTGGCTGAATAATTGGGTGGCTGAATAATTGGGTGGCTGAATAATTGGGTAGCACCACAGCAATCAACAGAGGGAGAGAGGAGTGAAGCTGACAAGATACTAAAAAAATAAAAAAATAAAAAATGAAACTTACAGTAGATTACCTGCCTGAGACGTCTTCTGGTGAATTGAACTTAATTAAAGGTGTACAAATTAACAGGTAAGGGACATCACCACGTTAATGTCAAAGTCTTCAAATTGTTCCTCCACTCAATGTTCATATACCGAGTGGAGAGAATAGTTGAACACAAAGAGGATAATGAACATAATGTTTAGAAGACTCGCTTATTTCTTCTCTTATCAAACTAGCTCCCTCTTACTTGGATTACGTGGGGTTGGGTTAGGTTAGTTTATGTTAGGTTAAGTTAGGGTTAGATTAGGTTAGGATATTAATTCCCAAAGCCCAGTAGCAAGAGCGAGACTGAGTTGGGGGTAAGGTTTCTTTTATTATGAGATAACACGTTTACAGTCCATTACTAAAGATCCTTCACCTCTCCTGAACCCCGAGAGATTCAGACTCGTGAACCCGAAGCAGTAGACCGATATATTATTCTATCCATAAATGCTTCGGATTCATGAGTCTGAATCCCGGGGTTCGTGGTTCAGGAAGAGAGGTGAACGGACTTTAATAGTGAACTGTACATATATGGTGTGTTTAATATATATGTTTATTTGTCAATCTTACCAACCTTATGTGACCAACTAGAAGAAAACCCACCTTAATGAAATATAAACTAAACTATAATCTTGTATCCAGGTAAATCAAGGATACATATTAACCACATTAACCTTAGTCTATCCGGTTTGCATTATAGAGAAGCAACATCAACCATCTATCAAGAGTTAATGTGTTGCTTCAGTATAGGAGAATGAAGCACCAAGATGACTGAGGTTAAAAGATTAAAAGTATTTGGGGATTTTTATAAGTGGTGAGGGAAGTAATTTTATGATTGTGGCTTCTGGTTGGCACCTCGAGAAAATGACACTACAGGGAGATACTGCGGACAGGATATATACCGAAGTGTTATGTTCTTCAAGATGACAACCCAATGTGGTGTGTCTGTGTCCCATGTTATACACACACACACACACACACACGCACACACACACACATAGATGCCATAATTTATAGCTATTAGTGATGCTTGTCAAACAGTCATATATATTATGTCGTTCATCATATCAGATCAACATTTAGACGCCAGGAGATTGAAAAATGATTTATACTTTGTTATCAATGTCATGTATCGAGTTTCTTTCCTTCCTTTCTCTCACACCCTCCTCCCCCCCCTCGGGACTCACGGGACGAAACATATATATATAGTGTGTGTGTGTGTGTGTGTGTGTGTGTGTGTGTGACAATAAATATACAATAATACAATTTTTTTACCATCAACAATGTCTCTAGATTCAAAATATCAAAACTTTACAAACATAATCTTAATGATGTTATAAGTTAATCCGACGTTTAAGTTTAATATATACTTATCACTATACACACATATCTGGTTCCTGCATCTGACCTGTAACCTGTGAGTGACCTCTGACCTGTGACCTTCCTCGAGACTTATACACGCATTATCAATCATCTTTTCTTCCTCACAACCAACCACTGTCTCACACCACACAACCTCTCAATGGTTTCTAGATTTACCGGAGGCTGAGCCCGACCCAACCGCAGGATAATTAAAACCGGCTTCCTATTCCGCTAACCACTACTGGCTGGCTGTTATGGTGTGTAGTTTAACTTGACCTGATCTGTCCGCCTTTGTCTCGACGCACCGTATTGTTGTCGATCTTGTCAGCTCTCCAATACACCTCACATATGTATTGAACTTTAAAATAATCCCAACGAGACGCCATTAAAGCATACCATTACTATATTAAGGTGTACCCTTTTGGTCTAATGAGTGAGCGACCTTTTGTGACGTGAATGGACGGAACCAGTTTAAAGACCTCAACAGTGTAAACAAATACTAATTGGCTTAAACCATGGATAAAACAGTAGTGAAAGATAAACCCTGAATAATACAGTAGTGTAAAAATAAACCCTGAATACAGTAGGGAAAAATACACCTTGAATAATACAGTAGTGGAAAAATGACTTAAGTGAAACATTTTACGTAACCTGGAATTCTTTAACAGTCAGTCGCCTCCATTCATACCTGATACACTGACAGGCCCATTGTGTGAGATTTGTCACCATTGTGTATATTTACATAATATCAAAACACCCTGAATGCCCCTAAGGGATCTCACAACAGTAGCTGGACTAAAGATGCTACATAAGCCTTTCACAGTATTGCCACATCTCACAAAACACACCAGCCACTGTACCAGGTAGAAGTGAAGGCGATTGTACCAACATGTTATATGGTTGAAAAATATCATACACACATGTCATATCTGCAAATACATCTGACTTGAGGATAAAAAGAAGATATTTAAATTGGTCTTCTGTCCCTGGCAAGATCTGTACATGAAGTTATAACCAAAAGGATTTATTCATGTACCGCCCAGGCTTCCCTCCCGAGGCTGGATAACACGGCAGCTTAACACTCCAGTAAATACTACTATATTGTTGAGAGCAGCAAACCATATCTGGAGGATCATTGTCAACTGGAGTCTGTAAACATCGCGAACTAAAGACCATAAACTTTGCAAACTAATGGCCGTAAAATTCGCGAACTATAGACCGAAAAGTTCGCGAATTATAGGCCCAAAACTTTGCGAACTACAGACCCAGAATTTCGCTAACTGTAGACCGTAAATTTCGCGAATTCAAGACCGTAAACTTCGAGGGGAAATCAAAATACTGGATATCAAGAAAACAACCCCATCAACTAGTAAACAACCCCACCAACTAGTAAACAACCCCATCAACTAGTACACAACCCCATCAACTCGTAAACAACCTCATTAACTAGTAAACAACCTCATCAACTAGTACACAACCCCACCAACTAGTAAACAACCTCATTAACTAGTAAACAACCCCACCAACTAGTAAACAACCCCACCAACTAGTAAACAACCTCATCAACTAGTACACAACCCCATCAACTAGTAAACAACCCCATCAACTAGTAAACAACCCCATCAACTAGTAAACAACCCCACCAACTAGTAAACAACCCCATCAACTAGTACACAACCCCATCAACTAGTACACAACCCCACCAACTAGTAAACAACCCCATCAACTCGTAAACAACCTCATTAACTCGTAAACAACCTCATTAACTAGTAAACAACCTCATCAACTAGTACACAACCCCACCAACTAGTAAACAACCCCATCAACTAGTAAACAACCCCACCAACTAGTAAACAACCCCACCAACTAGTACACAACCCCACCAACTAGTAAACAACCCCATCAACTAGTAAACAACCCCACCAACTAGTAAACAACCCCATCAACTAGTAGACAACCCCACCAACTAGTAAACAACCTCATCAACTAGTACACAACCCCATCAACTCGTAAACAACCTCATTAACTAGTAAACAACCTCATCAACTAAGTAAACACCAGAGGAAATTATCACCACAACATTTCACTTTTTTCCCTTCATTTTATTTTTCCTCTGGCAAATGTTTGTTTAGTTACGATTCAAAATTCTCCCGACACTTGACAACACCTGACACCGACGCTTTCATAATACGTGAGGTAAATTTATACCTGGCAGGCGCTGGTTTTCAATTCACATATATTAGTTTAAAAACACAATAACATAGAAAGAAATATTTGAGTGAATAGATGTTAGAAATGTTTATAATATTCCTTAGCTGACGTGACCCTGAAATAGAGTCTTGGAGATTATTATTTTTTTTTTTATGTGTGAAACTTGATTAGATTGGGTTGGGTTAGGTTAGGTTAGGTTAGGTTAGGTTAGGATTGCTGTTGATTATTTAACTTGGGGACATTGTGATCCCAGAGAGCTTTCTTGGACTTTTAAAGACTCTTAAAGACTCCCACAGATTGCCAAAGACTCCCAGAAACTGCCAAAGACTCTCACACACACTCCAGGTTCAATAGCTAATTTACAGTGAGGCTTCGACCCACAAGACACTAACGTCAAACACACTCTTAAATACTTCACGAAACAAAGTCAAGGATTTACTGAATAGATTATAAAGTTAAACTGTCAGGGAAGGAGCCGCTAACTGAGGAAAACTGGTGGACAGAAATCATGGAAGCATCATTTTAACAGTGCTTGTCCCTGTCTCATCACACGCTAAGCGACAGATGTTAAATTTATAGCACTACCACTCCACCCCCCCCCCCCCCCCAGACAGGTGAGAATAAGCCGCGCTACTCTTACCTTCACAGTATAAACAGTTATTGTAATTCTATTGATTATTATCGTAGTGGAAATTTAATCTCACATGGAAAAAACTAACTATTGTCAGGTCTTGGTGATTAACCTTTATAACGAGGGTTTGTGTGTGTGTTAGTGAGTCACACACACACACACACACCATTGTCTCGCTCGGCTGCTGTTAACAACTGAGCCCATCGGGTTTACTTCCTGTTGTTACTCACAATGTCCTATCGCGTAATGTGTCCAATTTCCTTACCTTTTTATATCCCGTTAATTAAGTTTCCGGCTTTGGCAAACATTTTTTTCTCCTCTAAATGGACGAAAGAAAAAAACAAAACATTTATCAAATTTTCCCAATATCGTTTTTTTTTCTCTCTGTTTATTATTTTTGTTGCATTTAGCGTAACACAAAGCCTGTAGTGTGACCTTCAACGCTAAATCCTTTCACAAATATGAACATTGTTACTAGGGATTTTGTTCGTGGTGCTGTACACTCCATCTGACCGACGTGGCTAACAATACCAGCAAGACAGAATTTACAGGGATTTTCTTCTGTGTAATTTAATATTTGTTTTGGATTTGTGGGTTTATATTATGCTGAGCCACTAGATGTAAATATAACCAATTGATTATAATATATACATAATGAATAATATGTATAGATGTATGCCTAAAGATATATGTATTTTTAAAGGTCCTTTGGTATACGTATGAATATATTACCTCAATATAAAAACGCAATTTGATCGGAATGTGATGTACTATGCGTTAAGGTGATCAATGATGTGGTAAATAAGATAATCTGAGTCAATAATGGTGTGTGTGTTGTAGGGACGAGGGTAAAGTCTCCTGTCCACTGTATCGCAGTCTTGTCGCCTCTCCTGAACCACGAGAGATTCAGACTCGTGAACCCGAAGCAGTAGACTGATATATTTTTCTATCCATAAATGCTTCGGATTCATGAGTTTGAATCCTGGGGTTCGTGGTTCAATCGAAGAGATGACAGGACTTTTGTGACTGACTGTACTCCGAGGTGAGAAGAGTTAGTTTTACTTTATCACCACAAGGGGCGCTGGCAGCATCCATCCACCGTAAATAAACATAAAATGGCCTTTGTATATTCCTCCTAATTTACATCACTTTGACTTAGCCCTCAACGTACGTATTCCCACATAAAACATCCAATTTCCTGTGTTGTTTGACTAGCCAGAAGAAGTTAGTTTCCTGCCTACCCAACAGATGTATTCAAGGGCCAACCAAACATTTGTTACGCGTCTCTACCATCTGTCTTAGTCACCCTCAACACCCACGAGAACAAAGAAAGACGTATTGGCTAAAGTCTGATGTTTCTTCTCTTAGTATGAATTGGTGTTTGTGGTTAATGATGCAATGGCATAATTTATTCTCAATTCCTCTTATTTGGTAGTTTATTCAAAATTCCATCAATAGCCAAGTGTGTTACATCAGAAAGTCAGTTAAACCTAAGGTAATAATATTTCCTTCATTAAACAGGTTAATTGGAAGCACCATAACACAGGTGAACACAGGTGAACATCACACTCAGGTCACCTACTCCACCATTGACATATCTATATAACATCTTCAATCTAAGACAGTCTAAACGTCTCCTGGTTCCGGCTTGCGAATCTAAGTAACGCAATTGGTGATTCTCTCGGTATTGGGAGAGACTATCAGCTGAGTACAAAGAAGAATGACAAAAATGATCCATAATATTAGAAACCTTCCATATGAAGAAAGACTGAAAAGCTTAGGCTTGCATTCATTAGAGAGGCGTAGAGTTAGGGGAGATATGATTGAGGTGTTCAAGTGGATAAGTGGGATTAACAAGGGTAAAATGGAAGATGTTCTGAAGCTCAGTAATAACGAAATAACTAGAACAAATGGCTTTAAATTAGATAAATTCCGATTCAGAAAGGATATAGGCAAGCACTGGTTTGGTAATAGAGTTGTGGATGTGTGGAATAGGCTACCGAGTGCAATAGTAGGATCGGGGACGCTAGGGAGCTTCAAGACGAAGTTGGATAGGCACATGGAAGTGCTGGGATGGGTGTGAAAGGGATCTGCCCTGTATGGGCCAGTCGGCCTCCTGCAGTATCCCACTTTCTTATGTTATGTTCTTATGTTCTTATGAGTACTGAGTGTCTTCCCGCCCCTGCTGTCACGACTCTCCCTGTCGCTCTCTCAACACGCTTACAAAAACCGAGTCTCTGCTTGTGTTAGTTGACGTGAGGAAGGTACCTGGTGTGTTGTGTTGGGTTCGTGTGTTGTAATAGGGGGAGGAAGAGGAGTAGGAGGAAGAGAAGGAGGAGGAAGAGGAGGGGGAAGAAGAGAAAGAGGGGGAGGTGTTGTTGCTGAAACCTGTTAAACTGCTCAACACCCTGAGTGAGTGTTGTGGTGAGATATAACACCGTATATCACTTGGCGCACCCACATTCAACCACAACAAATCAAATGTCTTAGGTAAGGTGTTCTGGGATCCCTTGAACTTAACAACACAACAGAATGAACACTTGTTATTGCTACCAACCAGCCTGTTCTCTGCCTCCATAAGAGAAAGTTATTCCATTGTTCACCCCTACCCTCACCCTCACCCTCCCCTCACCCTCCCCTCACCCCTCCCCTCACCCCTCCCCTCCCCTTCTCCCCTGACTCACACCCACACCGTCACCACCACAGCAAACATTTAGAAACAACTAACAGACATCGACCCTAGATATTAAAAAGCTCTCACCTGGATCTATATATTTATACTTTTAAATACACGAAAAAAAATCAAATAAATGATCCTTCCTGAAAATTACGAGTCTGGTATAAAATTAATTACTTCTCGATATTTTTCTTGCATTTTTTTAAACTCTACGTGAAAATGAGTTTAATCTTTGAATAACTTCTCAGGTAAAATATGGAAATTCTCAAGAAAGTTTAAGTTAGGGAAGGAGGGTCAGCTGTTAATTAAATCCGGGTTGTAAAGGATAGAGAGAGAGGTGTTCCACTTCTGCAACGCCCAGTGATTAGTTCCTGATGTAAGTTGTGGTATAATGGTATATTAACACGCGTCCTCCCCCCCACACACAGTATATATATATAAACTAAATAATCCGTCAGGTAAAATCCCCACTCGACCTTTCAACACAAGGTAGTGAACAGTTCCACCAGAATGCTTCACTCGGGCAAAAATTGGAACAACTTTATTCCCAAATATATCTCTGGCGATTTACTATTTTATAAACCATATTTTTCAACCGTGAGTCAAGGATTAACCACTGGAGTTATTACTGTTATCATATACTCCACTGTAAGAAATACTCCGCTTAAATGGTTATCAATTCATCAGATATTTAAATGAAGAAATATATAAAATGTATAGTTAATTTATGTGGGAATGAATGATGAATAACAGAGACTGGAATACAATATCACAATACAATAATCGAGTTGAATACATCTTTCATCCTCGTAAGTATCCATAAGAGTTTTTATATGAATTTACCTGTATAGTCTCCAGGTAATTAAGCTAAATTAACACAGGTAACTCGTGTATAACTAAAAAGGTAAATCTCTATTAAACCTTATTAGTTGAGGCGCACTGATACATTATAACGTCAACTACGTAATTTGTAGAAAGAGGCATATCACTCTGTAGATGTGTGTCTCCTGTAGTGCCTGTATCGCCCTCCTGTAGTTAGCACACACACACACACACACACACACACACACACACACAGTATGATAATTACAGTAGATACAAACAAGGAACTAATCACTTGTACGATACAGGAACTATGAAACAGATTCTTCTCTGACCGTGAGTGAACGAGACACAATGCCGTCTACAAGATCCTCAGTTAAGGTCACGAGTACGGCTGAAGACGATGGTAAACAGAGAGAGTTTTCCATTTACCTGTAGCGACACATAATACACCTGAGCTTTTTTACAATAAATAATAATGCATCACAGAACATTTACCTTGTAGGAGTCTTGTTCAGTGATGTGTTGCATTTATCCAGGTGTGTGATCATCGCCCAGGTGTATGAGAAACACCCAGGTAAGCGTACACAGCATCCCATCACCTTTACGCCAGCCAGGTGCAGGAGCCGTCAGGTGATGTCTTACCTACAAAACATTTATAAGTCTATATTTGTACATGGAATAATAATTAAATTTTCTCTGCATTGTGTCAATAACTTATAACCATTTAGACTAAAACTTGCAATAAGTAAGACCTTCACCACTGGAGTATTACACTAACGAAATATTAAGTTGAGAATAATATATAACTTTCCTGTATAACAACTAAATCCCATTAAGAAACATTCTATTAAAACAAGTTACGTGTTACTAATGTTTCGCGAGGCAATTTCAGTGTTTTTTTTTAACTAAACAAATGCGAATGTTATTTTTCCTTAGTGATAAAAGCATTTCCTCAATAACTCTTTAGTTCAGGCAGCCCACCGGCGTGTAGTGGCCACAAAAATATACTTCAAACGTCGTCCTGCTCCCATGGTGAAAACAAGCATCAGTGTGTAGGGGGAGGGGGGATGGTCACTCACTGGGGGAAGGAGGGGAGAAGACAGGGAGGGGAGGGGAGAGGAGGGGAGAGAAAAGGGTAGGAGGGGAGAGGGGAGGGGAGAGGAGGGGAGGGAAAAGAAGAGGAGGAGAGAGGGAAGGGAGGGGAGAGGAGGGGAGGGGAAAGAAAGGGGGGAGAGAGAAGGGAAGGGGAGAAGGGGTAAAGACAGGGGAGGGAGGGGGTGAAATACAACGTTTCCCACACACTACTAAGAGGGTGAAGCGGCTGACCATTACAGCTAAAGCCAAGTCGAGTAATACATTAATTAGCGCCAGTACTTGTGCCGCGCCTGACACCACAAGTCTCTCTCTCTCTCTCTCTCTCTCTCTCTCTCTCTCTCTCTCTCTCTGTGTGTGTGTGTTACTTGTGCCGCGCCTGACACCACAAGTCACTCTCTCTCTCTCTCTCTCTCTTTCTCTCTCTCTCTCTGTTACTTGTGCCGCGTCTCTCACCACAAGTAACACCCAGCCGCTCTTTCCAACACTCCTACCTGTGTTACTGCCGAGGTGTTCCTTAAGAGTCATCACCAACAGGTAACAGGTACCATAATAAGTCGTTCATTTCTCCCCTCACACCTTTTATCAAGTCGTGACAGAAAAAAATATCAATTTTTTTTCCCTAACTAATATTTTTTCCCCCTATGTAAGAACCTCTTCATTTTATTCCTTATTGAGAGATCCTTAATTTTCTTTTCTTTACGATTAAATAAGTCTCCCTCCTCCCCCCCTCCCTCATACAAAAACACCTACTGCCCCCCCCCCCCCCCCCAGAGTGGTATTGAAAGCCTCTGTTAATTGATATTCTTTTGACCTTACTACTTCCCAATATACCAATATAGATTCAGTATATCAGAAATTACTAAGGTATTATTATTATTATTATTATTATTATTATTTAAATACAATACACCTTTTTCTAGTTATTTATTTTCCCCATCACCAAATATATTCTAAATATATCTATCTCAAAAACATAAATTTCTCCCCCCCCCCCAAAAAAAAAAAAACTAAATATTCTTTATTTTTCATTTTTCAATATAGTTACAAACATTTCCATTTATTCACTGCACATGTTATTAAGTCTACCTCGTGAATAATTTTTTTTTTCAACATAAGATTAAGGTGTTTTTTTTAGCTCTCTTGGAACACAGAGGTCACAAACACCTTTAACAAAACACTAATTGAATACCTGTATCATCACAGCACCTTCAGTAAATAAGGTATTAACTGAAATTCTTCCTAATGTAACTATTTATTCAGTAATCTTTTTTAACGTGTAATTTATTCAATTCAGCTACTGACATTAATCTGAAGGGAACAAATTAATCCAAGACTTTATTCCTGCAGGTGTAAAATACGTTATAGAAACTATTTAACACGATTACTAACGGAAGTTAACGTAGTAGCCATAATTAACGTAGTTGCCCTAATTAACGTAGTTGCCCTAATTACCGTAGTTACCCTAATTACCGCAGTTGCCCTAATTACCGTAGTTAATTGCTATATATGACTTGTATTTCCCAACCACATCAACCCAACAAATGATAAATTCTTCCCAAAACTTAAATGGCCAGACGAGAAGTTAGGTGAAAGGCATCTCTCTCTGGTTAGCTTCGTTATAGGAATGAAAGCGAGAGGAATTCACCACACCCAAACTTTTTAAGCAAGAAGTGAAAGTTTAGCGAAAATATCCTGTAACCGAGAGAAAGTTGCAAAAAAATATGTGACGATAAAATTGTTATATAATAATTTGGTGTTTGTGGTGTAGTGTAGGTGTCGTGAGAGGCAGGTGAGGGGCAGGTGAGGAGCGGTGAGGGGGTGGGGGGCAGGTGAGGGGTGAGGAGCGATGAGGGGGTGAGGGGAAAGGTGAGGGGTTGGTGAGGGGTTGGTGAGGGAGCGGTGAGGGGACAGATGAGGAGAGGTGAGGGGCAGGTAAGGGGACAGGTGAGCAACAGGTAGTGGGAGGGAGAGTTAAGCCTACTTCTCTACCTTTGTCCCACGTTAGGTTAGGTTAGGTTAGGTTTCATGGTGTTTCATCATTAAGTGAGTGTGTTACCTGTACCAAGATGATCGGGTGAAGATTATAGGAACTCCAGTTTATTTCACTATTTGATTAACCTAACCTAACCTTAGCTAACGCAACCTTAACCTAATCTAACCAAACGCAAAATCTAACCTAACCTAACAACACAAAACTAACCTAACGCAAAACCTAATCTAACCTAATGTAACCTAACCTAATCTGTTATATAATTGCTCTGTAAAATTAAATAGAAAAACACCCAAGTCACACACACACACACACACACACATTCTAAACTGAAAAACACGATAATTCCACTCAACAGAGACCAAGGGCGGGAAAAACACCTCTACTGTACGTAATTATAGCATTTTGTTGCCTCCCTGAGTGGGCCTTCTTCCTCTGCAATTAAATATGAAGAAAAAATTTAATGTATAACTAAATTTTTTCTACCGTGATCTTGTGGCCAGATTAACACCGAGGGATTAATGGTTACTCAAGTTGTCGATGGGATTACTCTGGATTAAAGGGGATTTAAGGGGTAGAGGGAGGATTTGTGGAGGATTTTAGGGGATTTAAGGGGTAGAGGGAAGATTTGTGGTGGATTTTAGGAGATTTAAGGATTATTTTATTATTTACTCTGAACTTCGAGGTAAATGTTTAATTATTTCTCTCTTTCCTATTTTTTCCCAACTGAGTTTCCATATTTTTTTTCTTATCTTTTAAAAAATATAAATCCCTTAACTTTCTATGTTTTAAAAATAATCACAGTATGGATTAATTTCCCCAGGGAATTTTATCTTAACTTTTACCCTATTTTTTTTTCCCTGTAACTAAGTTTTCACAATTTGTGTTCATTATACCAAGATTGAGTTTCAAAGGAGATATTGTGTTTAGATCTTTCCAATATAACGCCTTTATATACAGTGAAACCTCATATAACGAACTACTCTCTATGTATAATCCGTTAGAGGGGGGGTTTCACATATAACGGATTCTCGATATAACGGACTCTCATCTCTATATAATCCGTTAGATGGGGGTTTCACATATAACGGATTCTCGATTATAACGGACTCTCATCTCTATATAATCCGTTACATGGGGGTTTCACATATAACGGATTCTCGATATAACGGACTCTCATCTCTATATAATCCGTTACATGGGGGTTTCACATATAACGGATCCTCTCGTAAAATTCATCCTGTTTATATAAATGAATTAAACTCTAGGTTAAAGAGGCAGAAATATGGCAGCTATATACCCAACACCTGTTAACACCTGACGCTGACCATGTGACGTTAATTACTACCTGTGTTTAAGCCCCCCTCCCCTCAATCCCCCAGCCCTTCCCTGCCCTCCCCCAAGCCCCCAGCCCTTCCCTGCCCTCCCCTACCACCCGCAGCCACCGATTAATTGGTGTGAGGGATTTATGTATGAAGGTAATACATCATTATCCACCACAACTAGCTTAAAGGTGAACCCCACGCCACATCACGCTACGCCTCCTCACTTAACGCAGACTAGCAAGAGTTTGGGGAATCGTACGCTTAGGATATCAATGAGCGTCTTAAGGACATTCACCAAGACATCACATCCATAAAAAAATTATCTTTCTGTATATTTATGAATGTAGTGTATCTGTAAAGTTAACTTATTTCTATTTATTGTGTGTAGAATAGAGTGAAAGGACTATATACACACACATACACATATATACTCTCACCTACACACACATACTCACACAAATGCTTACACCTACACAAACACATACACAGAAATACTCGCAACTTCACAACCACTCACACACACACTCCCCACATACACAAATGCCCTCCCACAAACACATACATAGACACACACATAAATACTCACACCTACACGCAAATACTTACACCTACACACATACATGCACAAAAATACTACCTGACACACACACGTGGAGTAAACCCCCTCGACTTGTGATTACAATATCATAACAGTTACACTATTAACTGCACTAAGCCACTAACACATAATTTACGAGGCTGGACCACTAAGGCAGCAACAGTTATGAAGGGAGGTGGTCCAGCCGCCCAAATTGGTCGTATAACACCAACGTAAGAAGGAATTAAACCATCTGTTTCCAGTTTATGAACGCAGTCGACTCCTGACACTCGTAGCAGACTAAATACTGTGCATTGTGTAGCTATGAAACCTGATGAGTCACGCAAACCCAAAATCTTAACCTAACCTAACCTGATGAGTTACGCAAACCCAAAATCTTAACCTAACCCAACCTGATGAGTCACGCAAACCCCAAATTTTAACCTAACTTGATGAGTCACGCAAACCCAAAATCTTAACCTAACTTGATGAGTCACGCAAACCCAAAATCTTAACCTAACCTAACTCAATGAGTCACGCAAACCCAAAATCTTAACCTAACCTAACTTAATGAGTCACGCAAACCCAAAATCTTAACCTAACCCAACCTAACCTATCCCAACTTAACCTAACCCAACCTGACCTATTCCCAACTTAACCTAACCCAACCTGACCTATTCCTAACCCAGACTAATCAAACCCATTAAGTCACATAACACTAAAATCAAGATATTCCCAAATGCTATAAACTACTCACCAACCAACATTCCTTCCTGCCCCTAGTTTATTGCTTCCCATTTCTTCTCATTCACCTCGTGTCGCCCAACTCTGCTCACACACGCTGGGCAACACGACAGGTTACTAATATATAAATAAACTTCAATGAAAACGGGATACAGAGCTAAATTTTTATCTATTCAAGAGCCGGACGCCGCTTTCTGCTAGAGTCGACGATAAAATTCCTTGGTGTATTATTTTCATTTCCCGTCCACTGTCGCTTAATTTTTCTGTCTCAAAGGAACAAAAAACAAATCTTTTCTTCATTCACAAAACACCATATAATTTGTTACTATAATGTTTGGGGTATAATTTAGTGTATAATTTACTTACGGGGTCTTTATTATTATTAATTTTCATTTTGTGTGTAAAAATATTGCAGTTTAAACCTCCCGGGCTTAATGCACACTTAGTATGATTTTAGCCATGTTAATTATTCACCAGGTTGCAGGCACCTTTTTTACTGCTTGTGTTAACAGTAAAATGATAATTCATGAACGACCTGTGGTAGGTTAGGTTAAGTTAGGTTAGGTTCAAGAACACACTGATTTGCGTTAGGTTACGTGAGGTTACGTTGCGTTAGGTTACGTTACGTTACGTTACGTTAGGTTCACCTGAAGTGGAACTAATGAGCTTCACTTGTTTTCTTTTTCATTACCCTCCTCATTGTTTATCACCTTTCATGCCATTCAGTTGGTTAGTCTGTTCATTATTACAACCTTCGTTACCTGTCTATCCCACCTTCAATTAACTCTTATAATTATGTTCTTCTGATAAAAGAATAGGTATCACAACACGGAATTAAGTAGTGGATTTTCCCCCTCAACACAACATGACCAGGAAACTTATAGAGCTTAATCTGACGTTAATATAACCCGAGATTAATTTTTTCCCCAAACAGTGTATTCAGGGGCGCTACGAGGTAAACAAAGTCATTATTATGCAACACTGACTCAATTATTCCTCGTGAAATACCTCATATTGGATAGTCAATAGTTAACCATTATTAATCTTTTCTTTTCTGTATAATACCAACCATCACCAAAACACCTGTGAGCAAAATAATTAACTCCTTACCTGTCTTGTTCACTAGCCTCATTAACTATACCTGTATTGTTTAACTATTTATTGAAGTAAAAGTGAACAGTCCCCCCACTAAAGTCCTGTCGCCTCTCCTACCGAACCATGAACCCCAAGTGATTCAGATTCGTGAACCCGAAGCAGCAGACTGTGATGGATGAGTGTGTCCTTATATGTTTCACACACACACACACACACGACTCAATGAAAGGTCAATCCAATTTCACAAGAATTATATCAATTCAGTGAGAAGAAAAACACTTAAAATAATCACAAATTTATTCTTTTAGGGTAAATTTATTTTTTAAATAATTATTTCTGTTTAAAGTTAATTTGGATAAACGAATTTTTTTTTGCTTTTGGTTTAGAATGTGACCCGGATTTGTGTAATAGTATGACCCGGAATTACCGAACAAAGTAACCCGGAGCTAGCAGATGACCCGGGATTTGTGTAAGAGTATAACCCGGAACTATTAAGGTAACCTAGAACTAATAGTGTGTGAATATAACCCAGAAATACTGTATAAGAATGTAACCCGGAATTGTTTCAATAGGACAGATAGCCTCCGAACCCCGACACTTATCAATAGAAAGAGTCTTTGAGCCTATACCTCAAGTATAGGCTCATAAATGTATAAGTAAAAGCTAAGTATACAAGTTATTACACGACGCTGGTCCAATTATACGAAATGGTGTCAATATAAAACCCGGATTATTAATGAGGAAATTATAGATAATACAAAAAATAATCCGCTATAATTGGATGCAGGTGATTTCAGAAAGGTAGAATATTAGGGTTTTTACGTAATTTTGGTTCGTCATCTGTAATCTTCTTAACATATTTCAGAATACAGTTAGGGGTGTAGGGGTAGGGAGGAGGGGGGGGTGATGGAAGGAAGGGAGGGGGAGGGGTGGAAGGGGAGGGGGAGGGGGAGGGGAGGAAAGGGAGGGGGAGGGGGGAAGGGGAGAGGGAGGGGATTCAGTTATTGGACACTTGAACTCGTGGGATTGGAGGTCGGGTAAAGACGAGGTAAATTGGCACTCTGTAGTTGGTATCGTTTCTCAGTAATGAACCCAACATGATCGAGACCTGTCCTCCAGAACCAAAACATGACCTACAAATACCAGAAATTTTTCCCAGGTATGAATATATAATAGATTTTTCTTATGTTAAAAAAAATAGGTAAACAAATCTATATTAACTGAGACACCGATTTATTTAAGGTGGTTTAATGGTACGCTGGTTTATGATAAATGTAAACACTGTATATTAGTCCTTTGGTATATAAGGGGGCACTGCACTTAACCGTCCTCACTACGTCAATTGTAAAAGTCAGGTACCCATTAACAGACGGGTGGAATAGGGGTGCCCCGGTTTGTGAACATGTGACCCCCTGAATAGGTGACGAGCGCTGTAGCCATTAAACCACCGCATTCATCCACTTGACTTTAGTACAAAGGTATTGGGATGTAGTAATGAAGTAACATACATACATACATACATACATACATACATACATACTTACATACATACATAATGGTTGCCACCTAGGCGTGAATTTGTTTAAGGTGTAAAAGCTGTCGCCAACACAACAACCACACCCTGAGTTAACGAGCTGCATGACCCAGTGTCAAGGAATAGTCCGAGAAGACCGGACAACTCGCCAACTGCACTGGCTAACCATTACCCCGGAACACGATCCGCAAATCAGGTCCATAATTACTTCTGGGTAGACAGAGGCAAATTGCGTAGAGAAGCTTGCTCATAGTTTCACCCAGCCCGGGGGTTGAACCCGGGTCCGCTAGCTTGCGAGGCGAGCATGTTCACCACACACACGTACACACACACACACACGGTGACTTAACCCATCCACGCCGCCAAACAAGTGATTCGGGAGCACCGATCCATTAGTTTAGCTCACCTTTGATAACAGATTCAGTGTTAATCAAACAGAGGAGGAGGCAGACATCGAAGAGAACTCAAGGAATTAAAGACAAATATTAAGAAACTGAGGGGACAAATCTTAGGTGAAATAATCGATTTAAAAAGTCTGATCAAATATTACGAAATTGAGTGAAAAAAAATCATATGGAGAAACACGGAGAAGAAAGTTCATAAAAAAATTAAACCTGAAAATTTGAAACAAAAATGAAAGAAGAAATTAAGTAATGAAAAGTAAAGTTTAATAAAGAAAAAATATAAAAATACAACAAAAGTAAACAAAATACACTTTAAACTATGAATAAAAAGGGATGTAAATAACAACAGACAAAAACTTTACGTAAAACAAAAGAATAACAAAGAGCGAACCATAGAAACACGAAAAACCAAAGAATCACATCAACAAGAATAAAAAGTTGATGAAAGGTAATTATTTTATGACAACATAGAAAGTATTGTCGAGTGTGAGACGTGTCAAGTGCAAGGGCGACAACATTTGGAAGCAGTGAGGATGAAATTTATGAGAGAAGGAAGTCATATTTTTTTGTTCTTATCTACGGAGCGAGGTGAAGGCGACCAATGAGGTGAAAGGTGATGTAAGTTACGTCACTATGCGAGGTGAGGGCGACCAATGAGGTGACAGGTGATGTAAGTTACGCCACTATGCGAGGTGAAGGCGACCAATGAGGTGAAAGGTGATGTAAGTTACGTCACTATGCGAGGTGAGGGCGACCAATGAGGTGAAAGGTGATGTAAGTTACGTCACTATACGAGGTGAGGGCGACCAATGAGGTGAAAGGTGATGTACGTTACGTCACTATGCGAGGTGAAGGCGACCAATGAGGTGAAAGGTGGTGTAAGTTACGTCACTATGCGAGGTGAGGGCGACCAATGAGGTGAAAGGTGATGTAAGTTACGTCACCATGCGAGGTGAAGGCGACCAATGAGGTGAAAGGTGATGTAAGTTACGTCACTATGCGAGGTGAAGGCGACCAATGAGGTGAAAGGTGATGTAAGTTACGTCACTATGCGAGGTGAAGGCGACCAATGAGGTGAAAGGTGATGTAAGTTACGTCACTATGCGAGGTGAAGGCGACCAATGAGGTGAAAGGTGATGTAGTTACGCCACTATGCGAGGTGAGGGCGACCAATGAGGTGAAAGGTGATGTAAGTTACGTCACTATGCGAGGTGAAGGCGACCAATGAGGTGAAAGGTGATGTAAGTTACGTCACTATGCGAGGTGAAGGCGACCAATGAGGTGAAAGGTGGTGTAAGTTACGTCACTATGCGAGGTGAGGGCGACCAATGAGGTGAAAGGTGATGTAAGTTACGTCACTATGCGAGGTGAAGGCGACCAATGAGGTGAAAGGTGGTGTAAGTTACGTCACTATGCGAGGTGAGGGCGACCAATGAGGTGAAAGGTGATGTAAGTTACGTCACTATGCGAGGTGAAGGGCGACCAATGAGGTGAAAGGTGATGTAAGTTACGTCACTATGCGAGGTGAGGGCGACCAATGAGGTGAAAGGTGGTGTAAGTTACGTCACTATGCGAGGTGAGGGCGACCAATGAGGTGAAAGGTGGTGTAAGTTACGTCACTATGCGAGGTGAGGGCGACCAATGAGGTGAAAGGTGATGTAAGTTACGTCACCATGCGAGGTGAAGGCGACCAATGAGGTGAAAGGTGATGTAAGTTACGTCACTATGCGAGGTGAAGGCGACCAATGAGGTGAAAGGTGATGTAAGTTACGTCACTATGCGAGGTGAAGGCGACCAATGAGGTGAAAGGTGATGTAAGTTACGTCACTATGCGAGGTGAAGGCGACCAATGAGGTGAAAGGTGATGTAGTTACGCCACTATGCGAGGTGAGGGCGACCAATGAGGTGAAAGGTGATGTAAGTTACGTCACTATGCGAGGTGAAGGCGACCAATGAGGTGAAAGGTGATGTAAGTTACGTCACTATGCGAGGTGAAGGCGACCAATGAGGTGAAAGGTGGTGTAAGTTACGTCACTATGCGAGGTGAGGGCGACCAATGAGGTGAAAGGTGATGTAAGTTACGTCACTATGCGAGGTGAAGGCGACCAATGAGGTGAAAGGTGGTGTAAGTTACGTCACTATGCGAGGTGAGGGCGACCAATGAGGTGAAAGGTGATGTAAGTTACGTCACCATGCGAGGTGAAGGCGACCAATGAGGTGAAAGGTGATGTAAGTTACGTCACTATGCGAGGTGAGGGCGACCAATGAGGTGAAAGGTGGTGTAAGTTACGTCACTATGCGAGGTGAGGGCGACCAATGAGGTGAAAGGTGGTGTAAGTTACGTCACTATGCGAGGTGAGGGCGACCAATGAGGTGAAAGGTGGTGTAAGTTACGTCACTGCGAGGTGAGGGCGACCAATGAGGTGACAGGTGATGAAGTTACTATGGAGATTCCCGATAAAGGAAATTATTACACATAACTTAAGTATATCAGCTGTAGTGTTTAATGTATGGAAGTTAAGATACCATAAGACCTAACCAAACCTAACCTAACCTAACCAAACCAAACCAAACCTAACCTAACCTAACCTAACCTAACCATAACGACTCGACTCAGAAAGCTACGTTGTTTACCTATCACGAAACTCAACACAGCCTAACTTCCACCAAACATTAGAAGATTAAACACAAGAGGCTGCATCGTCTTCCTAATTTCCTCTTTGACATTAAACAAAGATAAATTATGAGTCTTTTGTTGTAAATTTACGAGATTGGTTATGGATGAAGTACAGGGTGTCCATAAATGATTACACTGATTAAAGTAAGAGAGTATAATGTTTTTAGGGTAATCATTTATAGACACCCTGTAGTTATGAAGATCTTGTTGAAATTCTACCAGCTGCTTAAATTTTAGGAGGGGAATTCTGGGTAATATATCAAACTCCATCAGTGTTTTGAGAGGAAACATAAAGGAATTGGAAGTTGAGTTTTATCTAAAGGAAAACGAATAAATTATATAAACCAACATTGATTTTAATTTCATCTTGACTGATACATACGCCATTGATGAGGACAATTTTTTTTTAATTACAAATAACAAGGAAATAACCGAGAAATCATCAGGTCAGGTCAGGTCAGGTTAGGTTAGGTTTGGGACTCATTCAATGTTCATAATGACAACAGTAATTCATTTAACTAAGGTAATAAGTATCTAAACATGTACTACTAAATAATGATAGTCATACACAGAATATTTTCTTCATTATCGAGAAATATAATTAATTGCGCCGAGGTCGGAGAGGATTGTAGGAGGAAACTTGAAAAGAAAATTAATTAAGGTATTTGGTGTTATAATATCGAGGTGAGGTGAGGTGGGGTGGGGTGAGGTAAGGTAAGGTAAGGTAAGGTAAGGTGAGGTAAGGTGAGGTGAGGTAAGGTAAGGTACGGTGAGGTAAGGTGAGGTGAGGCAAGGTAAGATTCCTCGTATGTTTCTGTCCTTTCCGCTAGTATGAAACAACAGCTACGACATCATTCTTAAGCCCTGGTGAAGGAAAGAGTGATGTGTTTAGAGGAGAGTGATGTGTTTAGAGGAGAGTGATGTGTTTAGAGGAGAGTGGTGTGTTTGGAAGTGAGTGATGTGCTTTGGAGGTGAGTGATGTCTCTAAGCTGGGTGAAAAGCTGTAATAAAGCTGTCGAGGTAAGCTAAGAGACATAACAATGGCAAGTGGTGTGTGTTAGTGTGTCAAGGAGGACGAAACACGGCGTCCATAATATGTCAACAACTTTCTGACTTCACTTTTATAATGTTACAGTATGTCGTTTTGTTACATTATTTGTTATTGAAATATTTCATGACAATAACAGCACCATTGACAATAACACGTGGACGAGGCTGTATGTATGTATGTATGTATGTATGTTTGTATGTATGTATGTATGCTTGTTCACATACACCAGCGTTTGATTATGTACACCGAACCATCATTCCCGACCTCCACCTTCCTTCCTCTTCACGCTTAATAGTGAAGATCAAAGAGGAAGTGAAGTGATCCAAGCTTTTCACGGGACCTGAAGCGGAGAGTGAATACGCGAAGCCTCCTCCTCCTCTTCCTCGCTCTTCCTCCTCCTCGCTCTTCCTGATTTCTCGGATCCAATGAAAGGATATTTACGTCTGTAGGACTTTCAGGGAATATTCTTTTTTTTTTCTCTACCGATTTTGGTCAGGATTTTTTTTTAGCCAAGTGCAGGGAGTTAAGTGGGGTGATTAAGGTAAGGATGGGGAGTTAAGTGGGGTGATTGAAGTAATGATGGGGAGGTAAGTGGGGTGATTGAGGTAAGGATGGGGAGTTAAGTGGGGTGATTGAGGTAAGGATGGGGAGGTAAGTGGGGTGATTGAGGTAAGAGGGGGTAATGGGGTGATGAGGTAGGAGGGGAGTTAAGTGGGGTGATTGAGGTAAGGATGGGGAGGTAAGTGGGGTGATTGAGGTAAGGATGGGGAGTTAAGTGGGGTGATTGAGGTAAGGATGGGGAGTTAAGTGGGGTGATTGAGGTAAGGATGGGGAGGTAAGTGGGGTGATTAAGGTAAGGATGGGACGTAAGTGGGGTGATTGAGGTAAGGATGGGGAGTTAAGTGGGGTGATTGAGGTAAGGATGGGGAGGTAAGTGGGGTGATTGAGGTAAGGATGGGGAGGTAAGTGGGGTGATTAAGGTAAGGATGGGGAAGTAAGTGGGGTGATTGAGGTAAGGATGGGGAGTTAAGTGGGGTGATTGAGGTAAGGATGGGGAGGTAAGTGGGGTGATTGAGGTAAGGATGGGGAGGTAAGTGGGGTGATTGAGGTAAGGATGGGGAGGTAAGTGGGGTGATTGAGGTAAGGATGGGGAGGTAAGTGGGGTGATTAAGGTAAGGATGGGGACGTAAGTGGGGTGATTGAGGTAAGGATGGGGAGGTAAGTGGGGTGATTTAGGTAAGGATGGGGATGTAAGTGGGGTGATTGAGGTAAGGATGGGGAGTTAAGTGGGGTGATTGAGGTAAGGATGGGGAGGTAAGTGGGGTGATTGAGGTAAGGATGGGGAGGTAAGTGGGGTGATTGAGGTAAGGATGGGGAGGTAAGTGGGGTGATTGAGGTAAGGATGGGGAGGTAAGTGGGGTGATTGAGGTAAGGATGGGGAAGTAAGTGGGGTGATTGAGGTAAGGATGGGGAGGTAAGTGGGGTGATTGAGGTAAGGATGGGGAGGTAAGTGGGGTGATTGAGGTAAGGATGGGGAGGTAAGTGGGGTGATTGAGGTAAGGATGGGAGGTAAGTGGGGTGATTGAGGTAAGGATGGGGAGGTAAGTGGGGTGATTGAGGTAAGGATGGGGAGGTAAGTGGGGTGATTGAGGTAAGGATGGGGAGGTAAGTGGGGTGATTGAGGTAAGGATGGGGAGGTAAGTGGGGTGATTGAGGTAAAGATGGGGAGGTAAGTGGGGTGATTGAGGTAAGGATGGGAGGTAAGTGGGGTGATTGAGGTAAGGATGGGGAGGTAAGTGGGGTGATTGAGGTAAGGATGGGGAGGTAGGTGGGGTGATTGAAGTAAGGATGGGGAGGTAAGTGGGGTGATTGAGGTAAGGATGGGGAGGTAAGTGGGGTGATTGAGGTAAGGATGGGGAGGTAAGTGGGGTGATTGAGGTAAGGATGGGGAGGTAAGTGGGGTGATTGAAGTAAGGATGGGGAGGTAAGTGGGGTGATTGAGGTAAGGATGGGGAGGTAAGTGGGGTGATTGAGGTAAGGATGGGGAGGTAAGTGGGGTGATTGAGGTAAGGATGGGGAGGTAAGTAGGGTGATTAAGGTAAGGATGGGGAGGTAAGTGGGGTGATTGAAGTAAGGATGGGGAGGTAAGTGGGGTGATTCTAGCCTCCCATCCCCCCCCCTCCTACACAGTGTTACCAGAATAAAGTAACTCTACCAACCGTCAACCTCACTGGTACCCCCACTTACATGGTAACTCGTGGTGGCTGTACTGATGGGAACTTTGCCCAGCTGTACGTGGGCTGAGAACTAAAAGGTCATTCTTAATCCTCTGTGTATCCCAAACTTAATTGAATAACTAGAAAAAAAGGGCCCATGTGAGAATTTAGCACACCCACCTTAAAGCTAACCTAACCCCACCTTAAAGCTAACCTAACCCCGCCTAAAGCTAGCCTAAAGCTATTTCACTACCTACAGGGAGGAGGGCGGGGGGGTACATTGGCCCTCTCCCCTCCGCCCCTCAAGGTCCCCCCACCCCCCCCCCACACACACACTAATTACAGAACAAACCAACTTCACTGACAGGTTTCCTTAGGCATTAATGCTTAATTAGCTACGTGTATTTAGCTAATTATCAATCCAACCTGAGCTGTCCACCTGTACGTATGAGCCAGGTAGCCGAGCCTTAGTTCACAAGTCACCTTTAGTATAGTAGACCACATCCCTAGAGTCACAGCAACACTATCTTCACTATAAATAAACATATCACTAGGGTCGTGGCCACACCTTTTTAATATAGAAGTTTGAACTGACCTGACCTGACCTAGTAGTGGTAAGGTAAAGGGTTATTGATTTCGGAGCTTCGGGTGGGCTAAATAAGACGCCCTTAAGGTGAATTGAATACCCTCTTATCCTAAAGGAGGGGGGAGGGGAGGGAGGAAAGGGGGGTAAGGGAGAAGGGTGGGGGTGGGAAGTTGTTGATACAGAAATGACACTTTTTTGTATTAGTCCTGGGAAGGGGAGGGAGGGAAGGGGAGAGAGAGAGAGAATGGGAGGGGGGAAGGGAAAAGGGAAGGTAAGTAGGGTGGTGGGGGAGGTAAGAAAGGTGGAGGGGGAGGAGGGGAAGGGAAGGAAGGAGGGAAGGGGATTGAATAGGATGGGTTTTTCTGTGTGTGTGTGTGTGTGCAGCTGTTGAAGACATTGCCAGATAAGATGGTAACATAGTATAGCTGGGCTTTGATGTCCCATTTGTGTCGGGTTCATTTATGAGGGGAGTCTGCAGGGTACAGCCAGACCTCGCCTCTGTATTCCCACAGGTAAAGTCTAATATTATACTGTTTATATAAAAACTCCTTCCTCCCCTACCCTACCTCTCTACTCATCCTCTTCCTCCCCTCTTCTCCCCACACCTCTCATCCTCCTCCCCCACTGCCCTCCCCCTCCCAGGCTCCTCTTGTAAACAATATATACCTCTGATTATAATAGAATAATATTGTTTTTCTTCCGTCTACCTTGGGTGCTTCATGTCCCCGTTGATCTGTACACACCTGGAGGTCTTGTTAAGGTGCCTTGATGTATCTCTACCTGCCAGTGACCCCTATTGTACCATCTGTTGTTCACCTGTGTTGGTGTGTCATGAGGTAAAGTGTACCACCTGTACCACCACTGTACCACCCATTGTATCACCACTATCACCCATTGTACCACCACTGTACCACCCTCTACCACCACTGTACCATAAAGAATACACTATAATCACCTGGGAATAGTTCTTAATGCCTTGGAGATAAGAGTAATTAACAGGTAAAGCGATAAAGATAAAGTCATTACGTTACAGAAATAACTTTTAGCCAGGCGATAACACTCTTATGATTATACCTGCCATTACCGGAACACCTGTGTCTCACTGATTATATCCAGGTGTGTTACTAAAGGGTTATCAGAGGCTAAATAAAGATTGTATACATTGGATAAGAGTCCACCACTTCCACACCTGTCCACTCTCTCCCCTCCTCCACCATTCCTCCCCACACCACCCCATCACCCAACCCCAAAATTCCTCCCCCATTCCATCCCACTATCCACCCCTACCATCCTCCCCTCCCATTCCACTTCACCAATCCTCCCCACTATCCTCCCCACTATCCACCACACTATCCTCCCCACTCACTACTCCACCACCAACATCACAACACGTGGTTTAGCTCCCCCATTAAACCAGCTTCTCCCATAAATAAATATTACTGTTTATTGCAAATTGGAAGGTTGAGTACAGAGCAATGCCTTCACTGAGTCCATAAAGCGAGTCTTGTTTATATTATGTTAGGATTACCCGGAGATTAATCCACCTTATTGGATATTAAAGTTAATCACGCCAACCTAACCTAACCTAACCTAACGTACTCTAACCTCATCTAATGCGTGTAATAATAATAATAATAATAATAATAATAATTAACGGTTTATTGAAGGAGCTTGGCAGCCAGAAGGCTGAAAATATACAGTTACATATTTGGGGAATGGGTTACGAATTACAAATAATATACAAGTAACATAAGTGACACAAATAAGACATATAATAACTTAGATGGGGAAAAGCTCAAACTACAGTTCATTTCAACATAGTGACAGTGTTACAGTATTACAAGTTGTTGATAATTTTTACAATGGTTGGGACTGGGCTGTTCTTATAGCGATCAGTTCGTGCACGTATGGGCTGGATGCGGTTGTGGTGTCGAACAGCAATTCTCGGACAAGGGATCTCAGGTGGTAGTAGGAGCCGGTGTCGGGGATGGTGTAGAAGCTTCTTACCAAATTTGCAGATGAGGTCGTGGTGATGGTCAGTGAGAGTCGAAAGGGTCAGTGTGTTGAGCGCTTCTTGATATGTGGAGTAGGAGAGGGAGAGAATAATCTTGCATGCCCTCTTTTGCACTTTTTCTAGGTGTTTACGTTGTGTGGCATTTAGGGAGGAAGACCAGGTGGGGGAGGCATAGGTGAGCTTGGGAAGTATGAATGTTGTGTAAACACTGAGGAGCTCGTGTGCAGGAACTCCGAGGGACTTGAGTCGGCGGAGGAGGTGGAGACGGAAACTGGAGGATTTGACAACTTCATTGACGGGTGGTTTCCAATTTAGTTTGTTGTCTATGGTGACGCCGAGGAGCTTCGTGGAATCTACAACCTGGAGTGTGTTCGGACCTAGAGTAATGGAAGGAGGTGGGACAATGTCGGAGGAGAGGTTGATGTGCATAACCATGGTCTTGGTATGGTTGATGGTGACATGGTTGTTGGTGGCCCAGTTTTGGAGACTGTTCAATAAATCCTGAAGGGCGGTATAGTTGGGAGCAGAATTGTTGACGCTGATCCCAATGGTGGAGTCGTCGACATATTTCCAGCGAGCAGGGGTTTCTCTTAGGGCATCATTGATGTGTGTGTGTGTGTGTGAACAATCTCATCTTCACTACAAATAAATACAATAAACACACTGTCCCTCCCTCCCTCCCTCCCTCCCTCCCATCTCCTCCCTCCCTCCCTCCCTCCTTCTTCCTTAATCTTACCCCAAAAATAAAAAAATAAAAAAATATACCCAATAAATAACAATAATACACAATTCGTTTACCTCAAACCTGTATTTTTTCCCACCTGAACAATTAATAATCCATGAATTACAGCAACCAGGTAATCTAACCCTTTTTCACCTGTAGATAAATTAATTACTGACCAGAATAGGATTTTTTCCCCAGGCAAATTGCATCTCGATAATAATTTCAGAGAAGGATTTTTTTTTTACATTAGATAAAATAACCAAGTAATATTATGACTAAGGAATAATATATATTGTTTTTGTAGTGAAAATTGAAATGAAATCTACAGGTATTATTTAGCGGCGCCCAAGACAGTAGGTTTTGAGACACTGACTGACTGACTGACTGACTGAGAGAGAGAGAGAGAGAGAGATAGAGCAGTAAACACAATACCTCTGAATGGTAGTACAGTAATTACCGTGGACAGTCTACCAGGTAATCACGTATCAACATTTTCACTGACAACAATCAACACACACTGAGCCATCTAACGTGACCCCCCCCCCTCTCTCTCTCTCTCTCTCCCCCTCCTTTCATCCCAGGCCATTTATGGGTGGCTGACTTTCACATTATCATATTAGCAGTAGACCATAGTAGGGGGAGGCTCAGGGGGAGGGGAGCATGGGAGGGGGAGGGGAGGGGGAGCATGGGAGGCTGCCTGGAAGATGAGGAGGGGGGAAGGTGAGAGGGAGGAGAGAGGAGGGGAGGAAAGAGGAGGGAGGGAGGAAAGAGGAGGGAGGGGAGGAAAAAGGAGAAAGGGGAGGAAAGTGGAGGAAGGGAAAGTAGGGGGAGTGGAGAGGGAGAAGATGGAAGGGAGGGTATCGTAGGTAGGATGGGAAAGGAAGAAAGAGGAGGTGGAGGAAGGGAGAGGGAAGGAGAGGGGAAAAGGTGAAAGGGAAAATATGATAAAGGAGATGAGAGTGACATGGGAAAGGTGGGAGAGTAAATAAAGGAAGATGGAAAAGAAAGATCAATATATTCACACTCACAAACAACTAAACACACGCAACAACAACCACAACAACCACAACAACAACAATAATAACAACCACAACAACCACAACAACCACAACAACAAAACAATAATAACAACAACCACAACAACCACAATAACAACAACCACAACAAAACAATAACAACAACCACAACAAAACAATAATAACAACCACAACATAACAACCACCACAACCACAACATAACAACCACCACAACAACAACATAACAACCACCACAACAACAACATAACAACCACCACAACCACAACATAACAACCACCACAACAACATAACAACCACCACAACCACAACATAACAACCACCACAACCACAACATAACAACAACCACAACAACAACAACCACAACAAAACAACGACAACCTCTTCATAAAGTTTACCCGTTCTTCTGGGTTTTTTTTTGTATAAAGAAGTAAAGTTATGACAATTACCTCACGTTTCAATGAACCAATGGGGCTGGAAAATTAATAACTATGGCTAGACTCTAATGACCACTGATTACTGCCTACAAGCGACACACTATTGACGGTCTGGAGCAGTGAAGAGACGGAGGTGGGGAGGGGAGGTGGGGGGATGAGGGAAGGGGAATGGTGTGGTAAAGGGTGTGGTAAAGGGTGTGTCTGTCTTGCAATTCACTGAGGGAGAAAGTCTATTTGTGGCGGAAAGTTGAGACACGAGAGGAAAAAGCGGAAAGGAAGGAGAAGCAAAAGGAAAGAGAGACGAGAGAAGAGGAAAGAGAGACAAAGGAAGAGGAAAGAAAGACGAGAGAAGAGGAAAGAGAGACAAAGGAAGAGGAAAGAGAGACAAGATAAGAGGAAAGAGAGACGAGAGAAGAGGAAAGAGAGACAAAGGAAGAGGAAAGAAAGACGAGAGAAGAGGAAAGAGAGACAAAGGAAGAGGAAAGAGAGACAAGATAAGAGGAAAGAGAGACGAGAGAAGAGGAAAGAGAGACAAAGGAAGAGGAAAGAGAGACGAGAGAAGAGGAAAGAAAGACGAGAGAAGAGGAAAGAGAGACAAAGGAAGAGGAAAGAGAGACAAGATAAGAGGAAAGAGAGACGAGAGAAGAGGAAAGAGAGACAAAGGAAGAGGAAAGAGAGACAAAGGAAGAGGAAAGAGAGACAAAGGAAGAGGAAAGAGAGACGAGAGAAGAGGAAAGAGAGACAAAGGAAGAGGAAAGAAAGAAAGGTGTTGGAAGCTGAAATATAATCACCAGACTAATCATACAGTCAGCAGTAGAGGCCATAAGTGTGGGTCTCTCTCTCTCTCTGACTGACGGATGAGAGCAGCATCCATATGGGTGATTATACCTGTGGAGTGACGTAACAGGCAGATCAAGGTGGGTCATGTGGATGTGGTAGTGAAGGGCAAACAACAGGACTCTCTCTCTCTCTCTCTCTCTCTCTCTCTCTTTCTCTCTCTCTCTCTCAAGCTAGACCAGTCAGTATTATATTGTACGTTCTTATTCATACGGATGACCTGAAGATTAGACACTCCTCGTTTATCTCATCTGATGGTTAAAGACCCTAACCTAACCTAACCCAGCCCAGCCCAACCCAACCTAACCCAACCTAACCTAACCCCCAAATTGCATTAGAGTATTTAATCTCCAGGTAAAATAGGCTGGGGTGGACATTCTTCAGGTGATCCAATGAATTTAGTCAAAGTCTGTTTTCATAGATGTGTAACCTTCCCGGGAAGTTAATAGCATACAAAAATAAAGGTGTAAATTACATAGAAAAACACGAGAATTCCATCCATAAGGCTCATGGTATATATATCAAATCCTAATCATGCCTCAACGCCTAAGAATTATACCTTAATTATCCTTCAGTTCGATACACCAGATATGAATGACGAGTGTTGTACAATATTTCCCGCCGCTGTTGGAGAAAGAAAGAAAGAAAGAAATACACTACATTTCCAGATGAACAGTCAAGTCGGTGGGTAAATCTGGTAAGTCAAGAAGAAAACGAAATTACGGAGACAGGAAACGAGGAGGTCCAACGAGAAGATCTTGATTGACACAACTCGCGGGACAAAACAGCTTCGGTACACACTAAAACAGATTCGGACCCCTGATGGTTTATTTTTAACAATGGCTCGAACTTTTTTTTATATATTATTTAATAAAACTGAACAAAATATAATAACAGTGTTTACATTGATTCAGTATAACAGTATATCATCGGTTTATATACCTGTACGGTCTATGTGTAGTGTATATGTAGTGTTTATATGTATGTTTGGTGAATCAATATAAATTTCTACGATGTTTTCACTGAATAAATATCTATCTATCTAAAACAACTTTAACTTTTCATGATACATTAAACAAATTTTATCTTTGTGTGTGTGTGTGTGTGTGTGTGTGTGTGTGTGTGTATGTGTGTGTGTGTGTATGTATGTGTGTGTGTGTGTGTGTGTGTTTATTCACGTTAATTAAGCTTGGGTGCCTAATCTTCATGTGGTCCTTTTAGTTTAATAAAAAATAACTTATGTATTATAAAAAAAAGTCTTTCCACACCCTTTCCCACCCTCCTACCCCCAACTCCCCTCCTACACCCCTCCCCCTCCTACACCCCCTCCCCCTCCTACACACCTCCCCTCCTTCACCCCTCCCCCTCCTTCACCCCTCCCCCCTCCTACACCCCTCCCCCTCCTACACTCCCTCCCCCTCCTACACCCCCCTCCCCCTCCTACACCCCCTCCTATACCCCCTCCCCCTTCCTTAATTATCTGCCGAAGTTTAATTTCCTACCAACGGAAGTTCTCTTATATTGACCTATTTTACACTTCACGTCTTCTTTATGCCTTCAGGCTTGGGGGGGGGGGGGTGTGTGGGAGTGATTGAGGGTGGTGGGGGTGAGGGTGAGGGTGGTGGGGGGTGAGGGTGGTGGGGGGTGAGGGTGGTGGGAGTGATGAGGGTGGTGGGGGGTGAGGGTGGTGGAGGGTGAGGGTGGTGGGGTGAGGGTGGTGGGGGTGAGGGTGGTGGGGGTGAGGGTGGTGGGGGTGAGGAGGGTGGTGGGAGTGATGAGGGTGGTGGGGGTGAGGGTGGTGGGGGTGAGGGTGGTGGGGGTTGAGGGTGTGTGGGGGGTGAGGGTGGTAGGGGGTGAGGGTGGTGGGGGTGAGGGTGGTGGGGGTGAGGGTGGTGGGGGTGGTGAGGGTGGTGGGGGTGGTGGGGGTGAGGGTGGTGGGGGTGAGGGTGGTGGGGGTGAGGGTGGTGGGGGTGAGGGTGGTGGGAGTGATGAGGGTGGTGGGGGTGAGGGTGGTGGGGGTGAGGGTGGTGGGGGTGAGGGTGGTGGTGGTGGGGGTGTGGGAGTGATGAGGGTGGTGGGGGTGAGGGTGGTGGGGGTGAGGGTGGTGGAGGTGAGGGTGGTGGGGGTGGTGGGGGTGAGGGTGGTGGGGGTGAGGGTGGTGGGGGTGTGGGAGTGATGAGGGTGGTGGGGGTGAGGGTGGTGGGGGTGGGGGTGAGGGTGGTGGGGGTGAGGGTGGTGGGGGTGAGGGTGGTGGGGGTGAGGGTGGTGAGGGTGGTGGGGGGTGGGGGTGGTGAGGGTGGTGGGGGTGAGGGTGGTGGGGGTGAGGGTGGTGGGGGGGTTGGGGTGATGGGGTGCTGGTAGGGCGGGTGTGATAGGGTGGGATGCTGGTGGGGTGGGGTGGTTGATAGGGTGGTTTGTGAGGGTGGTGGGGGGGTTGGGGTGATGGGGTGGGGTGCTGGTGGGGGGGGTGGGGTGGGTGGGGGTGGGCGTCCTAATCATCCCTCAGGCCCTAAAACCTCGGCTCTTTAAACAGGAAGAATCCGTTTGTGTACCCCGAGTGAACGCTGCCTGTGTACCCCGAGTGAACGCTGCCTGTGTACCCCGAGTGAACGTTGCCTGTAGACCTGGAATGAACGCTGCTTGTTTACCATAAATGAACGTAATCCATAGACCGGGAATGAACATAACGTGTGGACCGTGAGTGAACGCAGCCAGTGTACCTTCAGTGAACGCTCCCTGGCTGAGTAAATTACCAGCTACCTCCACTAACACAGTTAACCCACCTGCCGACTAACTCACTTAACTAAATTTGTATTACATTATCGGCTAAATAAATCTTCCTTTGACAACCCGTACTGTAACACTGCCGGCCGTACTGTAACACTACCGGCCGTACTATAACACTGCCGGCCGAACTGTAACACTGCCGGCCGTACTGTAACACTACCGGCCGTACTATAACACTGCCGGCCGTACTATAACACTGCCGGCCGTACTGTAACACTGCCGGCCGTACTGTAACACTGCCGGCCGTACTATAACACTGCCGGCCGTACTATAACACTGCCGGCCGTACTATACTACTGCCGGCCGTACTATAACACTGCCGGCCGTACTATAACACTGCCGGCCGTACTATACAATAACGTCAATCATTATATATAAAATAAACAAATATTTATGTTATTAAAGGTTGAAAATAAAGGTTATGTCACGTTAGTCTGTATAAGTCAATAGTTAATGTATGAATCATGAATATACAGTATGTGTTTTACTGCATATATACATGGTCAGGTTTATGTATACAGACTGAAACTTGACTTCAATCGCGTACGTACACAAACACACTGATACACATGACTATACTTAAGACACACACACACACACACACACATGGAAATCAACACGAGTCTACCATTAAGCTCAGGAGCCTTACACGGGAGGGTGAGGGGTAGGAGGGGTGAGGGGTAGGAGGGGTGAGGGGTAGGAGGGGTGAGGGGTAGGAGGGGTGAGGGGTAGGAGGGGTGAGGGGAAGGAGGGGTGAGGGGCAGGAGGGGTAGGGGAGGGGTGAGGGGCAGGAGGGGTGAGGGGCAGGAGGGTGAGCGGTAGGAGGGTGAGGGGCAGGAGGGTGAGAGGTAGGAGGGCGAGAGGTAGGAGGGGTGAGGGGCAGGAGGGGTGAGGGGTAGGAGGGGTAGGAGGGGTGAGGGGTAGGAGGGGTGAGGGGCAGGAGGGGTGAGGGGTAGGAGGGGTGAGGGGTAGGAGGGGTTTGGGGTGAGGGACAGGAGGGGTGAGGGGCAGGAGGTGTGAGGGGTAGGAGGGGGTTGGAGGGGTGAGGGGTAGGAGGGGTAGGAGGGGTGAGGGGTAGGAGGGGGTTGGATGGGTAGGAGGGGGTTGGATGGGTAGGAGGGGGTTGGAGGGGTGAGGGGTTGGAGGGGTGAGGGGTAGGAGGGGTGAGGGGTAGGAGGGGGTTGGAGGGGTGAGGTGGAGGAGGGGTGAGGGGCAGGAGGGGTGAGGGGCAGGAGGGGTGAGGGGTAGGAGGGGTGAGGGGTAGGAGGGGGTTGGAGGGGTGAGGAGTAGGAGGGGTAGGAGGGGTGAGGGGTAGGAGGGGGTTGGAGGGGTGAGGGGTAGGAGGGGTGAGGGGTAGGAGGGGTGAGGGGCAGGAGGGGTGAGGGGGCAGGAGGGGTGAGGGGTAGGAGGGGTGAGGGGTAGGAGGGGTGAGGGGCAGGAGGGGTGAGGGGCAGGAGGGGTGAGGGGCAGGAGGGGTGAGGGGCAGGAGGGGAGAGGGGTAGGAGGGGTGAGGGGTAGGAGGGGTGAGGGGTAGGAGGGGTGAGGGGTAGGAGGGGTGAGGGGTAGGAGGGGTGAGGGGTAGGAGGGGTTGGAGGGGTGAGGGGTAGGAGGGGTGAGGGGTAGGAGGGGTGAGGGAGGAGGGTAGGAAGGGTAGGAGGGGTGAGGGGTAGGAGGGGTGAGGGGTAGGAGGGGTGAGGGGTAGGAGGGGTGAGAGGTAGGAGGGGTGAGGGGTAGGAGGGGTGAGGGGTAGGAAGGGTAGGAGGGGTAGGAGGGGTCAGGGGTTGGAGGGGTGAGAGGCAGGAGGGGTGAGGGGGCAGGAGGGGTGAGGGGCAGGAGGGGTGAGGGGTAGGAGGGGTGAGGGGTAGGAGGGGTGAGGGGTAGGAGGGGTGAGGGGCAGGAGGTGTGTGTGTGTGTGTGTGTAGACGAACTAATACCCAGACATTAAGAGGCACTCAGTTGGGCTCCCACACAACACCTCCTCACACACATACCAGAACGACTCACTGTTCGACCACTTACGAAATTCCCAGACGTCTTAAAGGTCAACGACAGACACTAAGAACAGACACTAAGGACAGACACTATGGACAGACACTATGGACAGATACTAGCAAGGACAGACACTAAGGACAGACACTAAGGACAGACACTATGGACAGACACTAAGGACAGACACTAGCAAGGACAGACACTAAGGACAGACACTATGGACAGACACTAGCAAGGACAGACACTAAGGACAGACACTAAGGACAGACACTATGGACGGATACTAGCAAGGACAGACACTAAGGACAGACACTAAGGACAGACACTATGGACAGACACTAGCAAGGACAGACACTAAGGACAGACACTAAGGACAGACACTAGCAAGGACAGACACTATGGACAGACACTAGCAAGGACAGACACTAAGGACAGACACTAGCAAGGACAGACACTATGGACAGACACTAGCAAGGACAGACACTAGCAAGGACAGACACTAAGGACAGACACTATGGACAGACACCAGCAAGGACAGACACTAAGGACAGACACTATGGACAGACACTAAGGACAGACACTAGCAAGGACAGACACTAAGGACAGACACTATGGACAGACACTAAGGACAGACACTAAGGACAGACACTATGGACAGACACTATGGACAGACACTATGGACAGACACTAGCAAGGACAGACACTATGGACAGACACTAGCAAGGACAGACACTAAGGACAGACACTAAGGACAGACACTAAGGACAGACACTATGGACAGACACTAAGGACAGATACTAGCAAGGACAGACACTATGGACAGACACTAGCAAGGACAGACACTATGGACAGACACTAGCAAGGACAGACACTAAGGACAGACACTAGCAAGGACAGACACTAAGGACAGACACTAAGGACAGACACTAGCAAGGACAGACACTAAGGACAGACACTAGCAAGGACAGACACTAGAAAGGACAGACACTAGCAAGGACAGACACTAGAAAGGACAGACACTAGCAAGGACAGAGAGCAAGGACAGACATCACCAAGGACAGACACTACCAGGACATACACTACGGACAACACCAGGACAGACACACTAAGGACAGACACTATGGACAGACACTAAGGACAGACACTAGAAAGGACAGACACTAGCAAGGACAGACACTATGGACAGACACTAAGGACAGACACTAGAAAGGACAGACACTAGCAAGGACAGACATCACCAAGGAAATGCACCAGCAGGGACACGGACACAGCCTCCACACGTCCACCTACATCCCAGCAACTCAACAACACTCACCTGAAGAAACTCAACTAATTAACAGGTAGCAGCCCCTCCCCCCCCACACACACAAAAAAAAAATAAAGAAAGAAAAAATTTGAGCTTAATTAAAAAAAAAATCGCCCATTTTTTGCTCACAGAATAAATTACTAAACAAGACACAAAAATAAAAAATACCTGATGTAGATTTATTTCAATAAGACGATGTCCTATATAATGTTCTTCACTAACCTCTCCTACCCCTCTCCTCTCCTATCCCTCACCCCTCCTATCCCTCACCCTCCTACCCCTCGCCTCTCCTATCCCTCACCCTCCTACCCCTCACCTCTCCTATCCCTCACCTCTCCTATCCCTCACCCCTCCTATCCCTCACCCCTCCTATCCCTCACCCCTCCTATCCCTCACCTCTCCTATCCCTCACCCCTCACCCCTCCTACCCCTCACCTCCTATCCTTCACCTCTCCTACCCCTCACCTCTCCTATCCCTCACCCCTCTTACCCCTGTCCATGAATATAAGTAAAAAAAAAAAAAAATTCTCATCCCATCGGACTTTGCTGGTCGAAAAATTCAAACACAAAACGAAGATGGAAGCATTTCATCACACAGAACCAATAGATGATCAACTTCTCTCTCTGTCCAGTTGTCAAGGATTTATGGCAAGATCAGGCGGTCATTTTTCACCACTGCTGGTTGGCAAAGATTTCTAAATCCATCTTGAATCCCGTGTGTTTTTCCCCCAATGATTCACACACACGAGAGAGAGAGAGAGAGAGAGAGAGAGAGAGAGAGAGAGAGAGAGAGTTCACAATTCAGTCTCACAGTCGTTGCTCTTCATCACCTCATTATCGGAAAGGAGGGAAGGAGAGTGAAGAGACTAGACCAATAAGTGACCGAGTTACACCTTGGCATTACGGTGTGGTCTCCTCTCAGGTGAATCAAATGACCTGTAGTGAGGGAGTCAGGGGAGATAGTCTACTGAGGAAACCAAGGCTATATAATGATCTTCATAATTAGTGGTGAATCTCTCTCAAAAATACACGCTGAGTACACGAGGATACAAGTACCTACCTGACGACTTAGAGACAGGTAAACAGGTAGAGATATAGACAGGTATTAAATCTTTTGAAATCTTATATAAAAGGTAAAAGAGTCGACGATTAACACCAGAGTGAGTTGTTAGATTTCGTTATTTTTTTCCAACAGATGTTCTTTGGATAACAGTAAGTAATAAAAGAAATACGACATTTTATTGTAAATATAAGATTTTTTTTTATCTAAGATCATAAATCAGCTGTTGTGGCAGGGTATGAAAGATGGAGGAAATTGAGGGGTAAAACGCGGTGAAAACTGATCAAAATGTCACTAGAACGATGTATCTACCCCGCTAAAGCCCCGTCGCCTCTCCTACTAAACCATGAACCCCGAGAGATTCAGACTCGTGAACCCGAAGCAATAGACCGATATATTTTCCTATCCATAAATGCTTCGGATTCATGAGTCTGAATCCCGCGGTTCGTGGTTCAATCGAAGAGATGACAGGGCTTTTGTGACTGACTGTACGTAAAGAAATGAAAATTTTCTGTAAATATTCCACCTAAAAAATTTGTCGTGTTGTTGCGTGTTGTCGTCTGGTCTTTGTTCATCTTCGCCCCGTGTGTGTGCTTTGTTTAATATGGCGGGGGGTCCGGGGCCTCCTCAGTTTAGGTAAGGTTAAGTAGGTTTATTTGGTTAGGTTAGGTTCTATTAGGTTCTGTGCATTGTCGTATCGTTCTTTTTTATGTTCTATCATAAAAAAAAAATATGTGGAAAAAATTAACAAAATCCAACAACTTCTTTTAGAACCTTTCTCTTTAATACAATTTATTTCGTAAAATTATATTCTTCAGACTAAATAAAGGTGAAAAAATAAAGTAAACCGGAAGTCATTAGTCTACCTAGCAGGTGTCTACGGTAACCTGAGTCTTTGATGGAAACCCGAGGAAGACGATCCTATCTCAACACTCACCCACACAACTACTGAGGTGTCTCGTTCCTCCTCTACTTAACCCCTTTGAGCTGAATAAAATCCTCTGACGTTAACCAAATATCAAAGAACGTGACCCCGTGCTGAAGGAGTTAGGGGATAATCTATTCAATTAATTTCCTTTAATAAACTTGAATGAATTTCCTGAACTCAAAGGGCATTATATTCTCACTTTACGAGTCCATATTATCAGCTTGAAAATATGATAGAATATTCAGTAAGGAAGATAAGGAGAGGAATAGAGAGAGAATACCAATAAAAATAAAAACAGTATGATCGTCTGATTCTGGTGTACGTGTGCAGGTAAAAACGATCACCTTGTATAATAGACAATTGTTATTATTCCTTTCACGACAGTCCACGATTTAAGTTAAGGTATCCAGTTAAGGTAGAGCCTCAGTATAAGTGAAGGTATCTACTTAACAATTGGGATATTTATTATTGTATTAAAAAATATTACTTCGATTAAATTCTATGGTGTCGAAGTAGGTCAGTACCGATCACTTTAATATGTAGGACTTTAGCAGGAACGAACCAATGAACATTGCTGGTGTGATCATAGACTATACATTGACGACTCGTTAAACACCGGGACAAATGGACGACAACAGCACAAAACAAACCCTAATTTACCGTATTTTGGTGAGTAGACGGTATTTGTGGCTCATAAGGGCAGGTAGAACACTCAAGCTTGTAATTCACCTGAAAATTTCTACAGGTAGTCCTCTGTAACTCACACGAACACAGTATTATTCAAGGCCGTTGTTAACTTGTCACAAATACTAAAGCTGAAATTCCAGGATTTTCAGCACATGTGCAGTGAGACGTCTTGGTGTTCCAACTTTTTTTTTCGTAAGATTAATAATTCGAAGAAAATTGTCTTAACTTTATGTAGTGTGTCATAAAAACATTTAAATTCCTTAATAAAATAAAGAAAATTACATAACTGTTTTAAGGTATGTAATAAAACTCAATGAGAGGCGTGTGATAGCCCTGACACCTAACGCGAGAAACACACACCAGTGTTTACCAGACTTGTATGTCATATACAACTGTGTTTATATACTAGAGATATATACAGTATATCAACATAAACTTGAGTATGAATAAAAAAAATGATGTACGGTAGATATATACTGTATGTATAATGTAAACTTTAATATGAAACACAGCTGGGAAATATATCAGAATTATGTACAAACGAGCTGTACAGTACTGGGTAGGGGGGGAGAGGTGGTGAATGTCAGAATGAACACTGTCACTCCTGTTGTCTCGTTAGGGTTGTCAAAATTCATCGTCTATAATTTCATATTTTTTCAACACAATCTTGTATAGAATTTTTTTTAGTGACTGTACCTAAAAATGTATAGTGTGGTACAGGTTACAGTAAATGTGTTTAAATATACTGAAATATGTCGGAACAATACGTATCTAGAGGAGTTCATAAATAAGATTATTGTCCGAATAGGTTAGATGAGGCAGAGCGAGTTTATGCCTATAGAAATTTAACGAATAAAAAAAATGGACCTATTTCATGAGAACACAATAGTAGAATATCTTTATTTTTTATGTTTGTGAATAGAAAAACAACACCAAAAAATACCTGAAACAGACCTCGACTTTGTTCTTCAAATTAAACAAGTTATCCATTTAATATTATTTCTTAAAGGATAATGAAAAAAAATACGGAAAAGACCTTGACATAAACGGACATGTGGTCATCATTAACTCCTGGGGATTTTAGACTCGTGTTAAGGTTGAAGGCTGAGTAACGAGGTAACTCACGCAGGGGTTGACTGCGAGGTAGGCGTACATGATAATGAATTCAGGTGATTAAAGTCCAAAATACTGTGATGATTTACCTTTTTATGTGTAAATATATATGTATACCTGTAAATAAGTATGTACATATATATATTCCGACACTATAGTTATATACATTGTGTTATCAAGACTTGAAATCTGATTCTATCCAAAATTTATCGAGACGAAATATCTACTCCCAGATTTTTTTTTCCATGTTTGTAAATACAGATCTAATGACAAGACCTTCCTCCCTGGCCCATGTTAATTAAGATTGATCAAGGACGTAACTATGCACTACAAGTTGCCTAATTAGCGACTCATCTGCCTCAATCTAACGCTGCCATTGACTAAATTACACAGAAAGTTTGGTACCGTGTTCTCAAACTGTAATATATATCAACACTGTTTACCTGGTTTAATATATCCTATAGACCAGGTAATGAATGAATGATGTATAACCTCCATCATTATCAATTATTCACGACACAATACTGAGAGATTAATAGTTTTTTTGTGTTTGTTAGTTAATGAAGGAAAGGAAATTGAAAGCATAAATTGGTGTTGCGTGTTCAGTTGATTTTGATAATTAAAAGGAACTAAGTGTTTAAGGCACAGACATAAGTTGTTAAATAAGTGGAAAGAGGAGAATGTATTATGACTTGAAACGTTTATAATTTACTGCAATTTTCTTTGTCCAGTGATTTTTTTCATTAAATGTTGTTAACGTATCTGTTGATGTTGTTTGCTTATGTTGTTTGTTATTGTTAGGGTCTGTTGTTCTTGTTTATTGTTGTTGTTTGTGAATGTATTTGTTGGTATTTGCTTACACAACAGGAACTAAACACCAGACTAACCACACAACACAAACACCAAACTAATCTCACAACACAAACACCAAACTAATCTCACAACACAAACACCGAACTAATCTCACAACACAAACACCAAACTAATCTCACAATACAAACACCAAACTAATCTCACAACACAAACACCAAACTAATCTCACAGCACAAACACCAAACTAATCTCACAACACAAACACCAAACTAACCTCACAACACAAACACCAAACTAACCTCACAACACAAACACCAAACTAACCACAACACAAACACCAAACTAATCTCACAACACAAACACCAAACTAATCTCACAACACAAGCACCAAACTAATCTCACAACACAAACACCGAACTAATCTCACAATACAAACACCAAACTAATCTCACAACACAAACACCAAACTAATCTCACAACACAAACACCAAACTAATCTCACAACACAAGCACCAAACTAATCTCACAACACAAACACCGAACTAATCTCACAATACAAACACCAAACTAATCTCACAACACAAACACCAAACTAATCACACAACACAAACACCGAACTAATCTCACAACACAAACACCAAACTAATCTCACAACACAAACACCAAACTAATCTCACAACACAAACACCAAACTAATCTCACAACACAAACACCAAACTAATCTCACAACACAAACACCAAACTAATCTCACAACACAAACACCAAACTAATCACACAACACAAACACCAAACTAATCCCACAACACAAACACCAAACTAATCTCACAACACAAGCACCAAACTAATCTCACAACACAAACACCAAACTAATCTCACAACACAAGCACCAAACTAATCTCACAACACAAACAACTAATCTCACAACACAAACACCAAACTAACCACACAACACAAACACCAAACTAACCACACAGCACAACACCAACTAATCCACAACACAAACACCAATCTAATCTCACAACACAAACACCAAACTAATCTCACAACACAAACACCAAACTAATCACACAACACAAACACCAAACTAATCTCACAACACAAACACCGAACTAACCTCACAACACAAACACCAAACAAACCTCACAACACAAACACCAAACTAACCTCACAACACAAACACCAAACAAACCTCACAACACAAACACCAAACTAATCTCACAGCACAAACACCAAACTAATCTCACAACACAAACACCAAACTAATCTCACAACACAAACACCAAACTAATCTCACAACACAAACACCAAACTAATCTCACAACACAAACACCAAACTAATCTCACAACACAAACACCAAACTAACCTCACAACACAAACACCAAACTAACCACACAGCACAAACACCAAACTAATCTCACAACACAAACACCAAACTAATCTCACAACACAAACACCAAACTAATCTCACAACACAAACACCAAACTAATCACACAACACAAACACCAAACTAATCTCACAACACAAACACCGAACTAACCTCACAACACAAACACCAAACAAACCTCACAACACAAACACCAAACTAACCTCACAACACAAACACCAAACAAACCTCACAACACAAACACCAAACTAATCTCACAACACAAACACCAAACTAACCTCACAACACAAACACCAAACTAACCTCACAACACAAACACCAAACTAATCTCACAATACAAACACCAAACTAATCTCACAACACAAACAACAAACTAATCCCACAACAGGAAAGAGGACAGCTATCTGTATGTGTTCGGTCAGTGGTAAATATCTATCCGTCTTGGTGTAACATGATGGAGGATCAAGGAGGTGGTTCTGTGTCGTCTCAGGATTGATCTACAGGATGGTTTAGAGGTCCTGTAGGATTGTGTTGTCTTAGGATTGATCTACAGGATGGTTTAGAGGTCCTGTAGGATTGTGTTGTCTTAGGATTGATCTACAGGATGGTTTAGAGGTCCTGTTGGATTGTGTTGTCATAGGATTGATCTACAGGATGGTTTAGAGGTCCTGTAGGATTGTGTTGTCTTAGGATTGATCTACAGGATGGTTTAGAGGTCCTGTAGGATTGTGTTGTCTTAGGATTGATCTACAGGATGGTTTAGAGGTCCTGTAGGATTGTGTTGTCATAGGATTGATCTACAGGATGGTTTAGAGGTCCTGTAGGATTGTGTTGTCTTAGGATTGATCTACAGGATGGTTTAGAGGTCCTGTAGGATTGTGTTGTCTTAGGATTGATCTACAGGATGGTTTAGAGGTCCTGTAGGATTTGGTTGATGTACATGTCTTTCTTTCCTTGATTTTCGTGTTGTCTGTCTGTCTGTCTCTTTTACATATGGCTTTACTGTAAAATAATGATAATAATAATAATAAGAAGAACAACAACAACAACAACAACTACAACTACAACTACAACAACAACCACAATTACAACAACAACAACAACAACAACAAACACAACAACAACAACAACAACAACAACAACTACAACAACAACTAAAACTACAACAACAACAACTACAACAACAACAACAACAACCACAATTACAACAACAACTAAAACTACAACAACAACAACTACAACAACAACAACAACAACCACAATTACAACAACAACCACAATTACAACAACAACAACAACAACAACCACAATTACAACAACAACAACAAACACAACAACAACAACAACAACAACAACAACAACAACAACTACAACAACAACTAAAACTACAACAACAACAACTACAACAACAACAACAACAACCACAATTACAACAACAACCACAATTACAACAACAACAACAACAACAACACCAACAACAACAACAACATACCATCATCATCACCCACATCCTCCACTCATTACCAACAAATACTCATAACTTCACTAACTACATTACCATTAATAACACAAAAGCCTAATGAATCCTTGAAATATTTACTCAGGTAAATTTACGGTTTAAAGACTCACTAATTAACTGACTAATTAAAGGTAACCGATAAGATAAGAATTTAGGGGTTAATATTTTCCCCAAGAAGGCTTCAGGGTATATGATACGTACTGCAACATTCACACCTGTACTAATTAAGACATAGTCACCTACATAATGCACCTGGTTCATTAATTACCTAATCATCGTAGTAATGTTTGAATTTTGAAAAGGTAATTACATTCTATATAAAAAGTCTTATTATCACGTCAAATCACCTTGTAAACTATTGATGATTGATATAATTAGGGTTAGAAATTAATTGCTTTTGCGGGTGATCTCAGGATTAATTATAATTGGGAGGATAATTTGTGGTTTATGATATTATATAAATCTGGTGGTTGTGATATTAACTGTATGTGTGTGTGTGTGTGTGTGTGTGTGTGTGTGTGTGTGTGTTCAATACGTCCACATACAAGTAATTCCTACGTACACGAAGAAATAATAAACAAAAGAGTAATTAGGAAGATTAGGAAGGAAGGAAGAGAGAGAGAGAGAGAGAGAGAGAGAGAGAGAGAGAGAGAGAGAGAGAGAGAGAGAGAGAGAGCAACATTCATTATGGAAATGTAAAAAGGCTCCGACAAACAAGGTAGGAGAGTTGAAGCTTGTTGTTGACAGAGTCATTACCGGTAAGGAAGGGAAGGAAGGAAGGAATGAAGGGGTAAGGAGGGGTGGAAAGAAGGAGGAAGGAAGGGAGGAAGGAAGGAAAGAAGAAATGCAAAGGAGGGAATGAAGCGGGAAGGAACGGTGGAAGGAAGGGAAATAAGGAAAAGGAGGGAAAAGAGAAAGAAAGGAAGAAGAGGGAGAGAGCTAGAGAGTGAGGGAGGTGGGAGAAATGGAGTGAAGAAAGAAGGAAAAGAGGTGGGGAGGGAGAGTAAGGGAAGAATGTAAAGGGGGTACGGAAGGGAGAGGAAAGGGGGGAAGGGAGGAGAAGAGAAGAGGGAGGGAAAGAGAAGAGGAAGAGAAAGAGAGAGAAGAGGGGGAGAAAGAGAGAGAAGAGGAAGAGAAAGGAGAGAGAAGAGGGAGAGAAAGAGAGAGAAGAGGGAGAGAAAGAGAAGAGGAAGAGAAAGAGAGAGAAGAGGGGGAGAAAGAGAGAGAAGAGGAAGAGAAAGGAGAGAGAAGAGGGAGAGAAAGAGAGAGAAGAGGAAGAGAAAGAAGGTGAAGAGGGAGGGAAAGGGAGAGAAAATAGGAAGAGAGAGAGAGAGAGAAGAAGGAGGGAAATGAGCAAAGAAGAGGGAAGGAAAGAAGGAGGGAAGAGAGAGAAAGAAAAAAAAACTAAGTCAAAAGAAAGAAAAAAAAATTATAAAAATACATTCCTTCACTGACTTCCAACAATTATATTCTAAAAAAAAATAGGAAAAGTTTCTGAGTCAACATTATAAAAATAGATAATTAAAATGAGCAAAAATGTATAAAGTTTTGTTGCATTTTTGTTAGATACTAAGTTACGCCACACCTTGCAACACCTGACCTCATTGCAACAGGTATGATGTGTAGTTAATTACCACCGTTTTATACAGGTTAGGGTAGGGTAGGGTAGGGTAGGGTAGGGTAGGTTAGGGTAGGGTAGGGGAGGGTAGGTTAGGGTAGGGTAGGGTAGGGTAGGGTAGGGTAGGGTAGGGTAGGTTAGGGTAGGGTAGGGTAGGGTAGGGTAGGGTAGCCTCACAAACAGAGAACCACACAACTAATGCAACAGCTCAAACAGTAAGTAAGACAAGAGATTCATTCAAGGTTTGTAATGATAAATAAACAGTTCACCAACAAGACATTTAGGGGGCAACTCGTCCACATCTTTTGTATAGTAACAGCGAGAACAAGACCGATTGTAACGAGTGTCCACGTAACTAACAGATGCTGGTGTTTATCTAGTTTAAATAACCCGGAAATAAAACACAAACCCTAAAAAAAACTATTTCTTTCATTGAACACAAGATAAAAATACTTGTCTGTACAATATGATGTTTTTCAATGTGGTTCAACACATTTGTCAGTCTTGTGCGGTTTTGGCTAAATTCTCTTAATTCCTGAAAAAATTGTATCAACCAAGAGATACTGTACATACACTTGCACTTCTACCTGGTACATTATCTGGTTTATCTGGTGCATTTTGTGAGATGTGGCATCGTTGTGTTTGTTTACATTGTATTAAAACTCCCGAAATGGCCTTAAGGAACCTCACAATAGTAGCCAGACAAAGGAAGGTATAGATAAACAAACACAGAATTGCCACATCTCACAAAACGCACCACTCACTGTACCAGGTAAAAGTGTAGGGGGAGAACAGTACCTCGGTAATAAAAAATCATCATATCTGGGATTAACATTGCAATTAACAAATGAATGCGCTTATTACAAGTGATCGCGGTAATTACACTCAGGTAAGCGGAAAAGCCAACAGACACCTGCAGTTACTAAGGAAAATAATGAAAAGCTCACAAGAGATCCATCAACGTCGCACCAAAGTCCTATTTTTACGTATAAATAATTTCCATCATATAATCATCTTAACTATATTAAAGTGAATACAAATCTCGTCTTCTCTGTTATGTAAAATAAATGACCAAGAAGATCAATTGAAACAAGATAAACAAAGAACTTAACCTTGTACCTAACTTAACCTAACCCAATCTAACTTACTTACCTAACCTAACCTAACCTAAACCTAATCTTTTATTTCGAGGTAGGGGAGGAGGGGGGGGGGGGGGATCACTACACTACACACACACACACCGGAGTTTCCTAAAAGTGTGTGGTTCATTTGTGATGTTCATTGGACTTAGTATGGGAGTAGGCGGGTCTGAGTGACAAAGATCCCAGCATCAGAGAGAATCAAAATAGCAAGAGAAGAAAGACGGCCACGTAAGACAAGATACTGAAGTGGAAGATTCCCGCTTCATTTACACTAGACCGAGATGATAACGGCGGGAGGAGCGGGGGACTTATGGTACAGCGGGAGGAGCGGGGGACTTATGGTACAGCGGGAGGAGGGGGACTTATGGTACAGCGGGAGGAGGGGGGAACTTATGGTACATTGGGAGGAGCGGGGGACTTATGGTACAGCGGGAGGAGCGGGGGACTTATGGTACAGCGGGAGGAGGGAGGAACTTATGGTACAGCGGAAGGAGGGGGGAACTTATGGTACAGTGGGAGGAGCGGGGAACTTATGGTACAGTGGGAGGAGCGGGGAACTTATGGTACAGCGGGAGGAGGGAGGAACTTATGGTACAGTGGGAGGAGCGGGGAACTTATGGTACAGCGGGAGGAGGGAGGAACTTATGGTACAGCGGAAGGAGCGGGGGACTTATGGTACAGTGGGAGGAGCGGGGAACTTATGGTACAGCGGGAGGAGGGAGGAACTTATGGTACAGCGGAAGGAGCGGGGAACTTATGGTACAGTGAGAGGAGGGAGGAACTTATGGTACAGCGGAAGGAGGGGGAACTTCTGGTACAGTGGGAGGAGCGGGGGACTTATGGTACAGCGGGAGGAGGGGGAACTTATGGTACAGTGAGAGGAGGGGGGAACTTATGGTACAGTGGGAGGAGCGGGGGACTTATGGTACAGCGGAAGGAGGGGGGAACTTATGGTACAGTGAGAGGAGGGGGGAACTTATGGTACAGTGGGAGGAGCGGGGGACTTATGGTACAGCGGGAGGAGGGGGGACTTATGGTACAGTGGGAGGAGCGGGGGACTTATGGTACAGTGGGAGGAGGGGATAACTTATGGTACAGTGGGAGGAGCGGGGGACTTATGGTACAGCGGGAGGAGGGGGGAACTTATGGTACAGTGGGAGGAGCGGGGGACATATGGTACGACAATAGGAAAAAAACTCACGGTACAACGAAAGGAAAAAACTTACGGTACAGCGAGAAGAAAAATACCCAGATTAATTTCCTTTTGAAGATTTATACTTTAACTTCAAGGATATAAGAAAGAAAAGAGGGAAAATAAAAGGCAGTCAAGAGGATCGAATTGTTTAGTATCTGGAGAAAGTATTTAAGCCCTTATAGAAATCAAAACAAAAGACAGTCAAGAGGATCGAATTGTTTAGTATCTGGAGAAAGTATTTAAGCCCTTATAGAAATCAAAACAAAAGACAGTCAAGAGGATCGAATTGTTTAGTATCTGGAGAAAGTATTTAAGCCCTTATAGAAATCCAAACAAAAGACAGTCAAGAGGATCGAATTGTTTAGTATCTGGAGAAAGTATTTAAGCCCTTATAGAAATCCAAACAAAAGACAGTCAAGAGGATCGAATTGTTTAGTATCTGGAGAAAGTATTTAAGCCCTTATAGAAATCCAAACAAAAGACAGTCAAGAGGATCGAATTGTTTAGTATCTGGAGAAAGTATTTAAGCCCTTATAGAAATCCAAACAAAAGACAGTCAAGAGGATCGAATTGTTTAGCATCCAGGACAACTAAGAGAAGAACCACTACGTCATTAACACCTTAACAAAAACCTTCATTTCTGTTATAATTCTTACTATAGCCATCTGGTGGTGGATAAAGGAACTACAACAGTAAATAAACACAATATTTAAGAGTTTAAACGTATGTGATGGTCTTGTAATACGACAAATATAAACAAAACAACATTTATTCAACTTTTTTTTCTCATTGAACACAAATAAATGATAGACCGGACAATAAATCACAGAAAATGTGTTTAAAATTTAATGACAAAAAAAGTGAAAAAATAAAATGTAATGAATTGACGTAAATGTGATGCCTGATGAGCTAATTCCATTTTTTTTCTTTGTAGTTTGTTCTGAGTTAGTGATCGTTAGTTTTTACGGTGATGTCATTATTGATGTGTTGAGTTGACTTAAATGAGTGACATCTGTTGTCATCTACTAAGTTTAAAGGTTCATATTTTTTTAATTACCTGGAGTTTAAATTACCGTAATGTTACCTGTGGAAGTTAGGTTATGGAAGGTTAGGTTAAATTGGGTTAGGTTAGGTTAGGTTAGGTTAGGTTAGGTTAGGTTATGTTAGGTTAGGTTAGGTTAGGTTAGGTTGCTTAAGACACTAAATACCTTACTTAAGGCACTAAATATGCTACTTAAGTCACTGAACACGTTACTTAAATCATTAAAAAGTTACTTAAGGCATTAAATATGTTACTTTAGTCACTGAATACGTTACTTTAATCACTGAATACGTTACTTAAATCACTGAACACGTTACTTAAATCACTAAACACGTTACTTAAATCACTGAATACGTTACTTAAATCACTGAACACGTTACTTAAATCACTAAACACGTTACTTAAATCACTGAATACGTTACTTAAATCACTGAATACGTTACCTAAATCACTGAATACGTTACTTAAATCACTAAACACGTTACTTAAATCACTGAATACGTTACTTAAATCACTAAACACGTTACTTAAATCACTGAATACGTTACTTAAATCACTGAATACGTTACTTAAATCACTAAACACGTTACTTAAATCACTGAATACGCTACTTAAATCACTGAATACGTTACTTAAATCACTAAACACGTTACTTAAATCACTGAACACGTTACTTAAATCACTAAACACGTTACTTAAATCACTGAATACGTTACTTAAATCACAGAATACGTTACTTAAATCACTGAATACGTTACCTAGATCACTGAATACGTTACTTAAATCACCGAACATGTTACTTACCTACCATCAGCCAAGCGTTACATCACACCAGCTACATTGCATACCGTCTCTCTGCCATACCACATGACAGAATTTTTGGACTAATTCCGAATTCAATTATTTCCCCATCACCAGAGTTATTTGATATGTGAATGAGTCAGGAATATCAATACCCACAGAATGATTTGGGTCTCCTTTATGGCTGGGAATAGAATTTTGTCCAAGTAAATTATCTAACGTAGTCATATATCTAAAATTATTTTTTATTTTTTTTTTATTTTCTGCTCTATTATTTGTGTTTTTTTCGTTGTATTATTATTTTTTTGTTTCATTATTAATTTTATTTTCTTGCATTATATTTTTTTCATTATTATTTTATTTTCTTACATTATATTTTTTTTCATTATTATCTATTTTTGTTTCATTATTAATTTATTTTGTTTCATTATTAAATACTTATTATTTTCTTTCAGTTTATGTCATATAGTCTCATTTCCCAAAACTGTTCCCCCAGAATATGATACAAACTCGGTATTTCGTAAGCTTTATGTGTAGTCTTAAGTACTTTTAAAGCTTTTTACTGTAGTTTTACTTTTTTATGGAAGAAATACTTTTGATCTAGTAAGTCCCCACCGCTGTGTCCTCACCACCCAGGCTTAAAATTGATGTTACCTGTAAAATACCTGTAATCACGTGAAGATTACCCCAAGGCTTATTTCACATGATGATTCAACACCCTAACCTAACCCTAAGCTAACCCTCACCAAACTCTTAACTAAACAAACCTAACCTAACCTAACCTAACATAACCAAACTCTCGCCACTTTCTGCCACCATACTCTTAACTAACCTAACCCAATTTAACCTGTTACCCAATCCAATTATCGTCGTTCTCTCACGAATACACACGTCTCAGGTAACTAACTACGTGTCAGGTAAGCTAATCAACCAATCAGTCTCCGGTGACACAGTGACACACAACATCCGGTAGTGTACTGTACATTACCAAACAAACTCAACCGAGAAATAGCACATACTAAGCCATTATAGTGAAACCCTCCATATAACGGACTTATATCTCCCATATCTTTCCATTAGTCATTAACACTTTGATTCGTAACTGATAAGGAAGGTGTGAAAAGCATTATAGTAGGTAAGACTCACAGGTGAACGACACTAATCAACTTGATATACCTTGACAACAAATACATTCTAAACTAGTAAAAACAAAAATAAGATAAAAAAAAGTCCATCCCATACACTTCCTTAGTCACTTAGGCTCGTAAAACTAAACCCAGAAGTGGAAGGGAATCCCAGCCAATCCCATCTGCCCTCTCCCTCCCCCCCCCCCCCCCACCCTCACCGAAAATGGTCTTGTCGACAAAGTTAAACAACGAGGAGGAGGAAGACCCACACCATCTTGACCTCTGAAGACGACGTTAACTACAACCACTCCAAACTCCTTGATGGCGATGTGGATTTTAGGCCTCGTCTTTCCCCCTCTCTGCTACCTTTCCCTCCCACCCCTCCGTCCCTGCCGTTCCCTTTTCCTCTCCCTCCTCACCTCCCTTCCAATTTCTCTTCCTCCTACCGTCCTTTCTTCCCTTCCAAGAAACAAAATAACCAACAAAATAATTCTACCTCCGTCCCATCCATGAACCTTTGAATCCGAGACATCAATACAGTGCTTCATCTATGGGTCCAATACTGTCTTGGGTTCACAGGTTCATGAGACTCAGGGTTCATAGATGGGACGTAAGACTGACTCTACACACTTCAGTCTTATGTTTCTCTAATGCATTTCTCTCTCTCTCTCTCTCTCTCTCTCTCTCTCTCTCTCTCTCTCTCTCCAAAATCTCATAATGATACCCAACGACTCATTAACCCAGAAACTCCTATCCAAACTTTATCTAACTTTCTCTCTAAACTTTTAAAACTTTCTTCCTCCTCTAATGCAGTTCTCCCATTTTGGTTTAATTAATCAGTATGCATCCATTCCATCCTCTCATACCAACTATCGAGTCATAATGCCTCTCTGGTCGGATATCAATAATCGAACACACTGAAACACACCAATTCTTCCCGTATCAGCTACTCCGTAAAGACCTGTTCGTATCCCTGCTTCGGAACCTTGACTCAATCTTCAACAACTTGGGGTAAAACCTTCTTATATTTTTTACTTTGGTATTTTATAAGTTTTGATGAATTGGTCTAACATGGAATCTCTCCTTGTTTGAAGTTTTGTTTCCTTGTTCCTGTAATTTGTGTTCGTTTTTCATCAATTTCTACATCAATACAGTTTCTTTCTTCTACTAATAAGCCTCAAGTAGCCTTATCGAAATCTTATTGAGAAAAATCATAAAATATTGAAAAAGAAAAAATAATATTTAAGAAGCCAAGAGAAAAAACATAATAGTAATCAAAAATAAAAAACAAAAGGTGTGAATCATAATTACAACCAGGTGTATATTCCTTAAATACCACTTTTTTCTACTTCTACTTCTACTACTACTACTACTACTTTTTTTTTTTTTTTTTTTTTAAGTGGCCTCCAGCCTCCCCCAATAGCCACACCTTCGCCACCATTTATTTACCTTAATATTAAATATCCTAATACATAAGAAGCTATCCTATCTGTGTTAAATTAGTTGAGCCACAGATCTATGCGGCATTCAGTGACTGTAGCCTCATAGTCAATATCTGCAGCAGTTGTCGGAGTAGGGGCAGAAGCCCTCGTTCCCCTGAGGCAAAGCAAAGCCGACCGAAGGAGAGAGAAGGACAGTCGACATCTCATCCAGGCTGTAACATAACTTCTGGGCTGCTGCTTCTGTTCGGAGATCAACTCCGCGAGTCTGGCGTAGAAACATCTTGCACTTGGTCCCATCCCACCAGAGGTTGTGAACACTAGAGGAGTGAAGCTGCCTTGATCAACGTTTTGAATTCTCTCCCCATATGCCCTTCTCTTGTCGTTCTCGTTCCTCCTATGTGCAGCATCGAGAGCTAGGCTACGGTGACAAGCGGCCATGGGATCAAAAATCCTGATGTCGAAGAAAGCTTGCTGTCCCCGTGTCCAGAATCCTCAAGCACTGACGTCCACACGGGCTTCGTTAGATGTGTTTGAAGTCCTGTGTTGGAAGATTTCGCCATCCAGTGGAAGGAGGGTCGGTTCTACCATGACGTCCCGGCAGATTTCCTTCAACATATTTGCTGTGAGATCCCTTACCTCGTCATGCCTCATGCATATGAAGCCCCCCTTCTAGCAGACCATGGCGTGATCGCCATCATAGGAAGAGCCACACACGCATTGGGAGGGCAAACCATCTACTGGCCAACCGTACCTTAGAGCAATGGCATCTGTAAATTCTTGTTTGTTAAGACTGAAACCATTTGCCCTTATCTGTAACGTAGTTAACCAGTTCGAGGCGCCCACCTCCTGCGCTATAGCTACTTTTTTTGTCACTTTTTCTGGAACCTGCAGCAACAGTTGCTGCAACTTATCATTTTGGCAGTGCTGCCGATCTGTTGTAATGGACCTACGAATCATATTTACTTCGCTGGTGTCCACTTCCCCTGTTGCATTCTGGGCTATTATGTGGTCAGTGAGGGCTGCCGTGAGCTTAAGTGAATTTTGATGTTCAGTGGCAGCAATCTCCTCTGGATTAGTTAGTCCCATCCCTCCCAGTCTTGGTGGAAGTGCAAGAAGTGTTCCTTCTGCTGGGGTTAAGTCAGGGTGTTTCACTAGTTTGGGAATGAACTTGACACTGATAGCTTCTTCCAGAGGGTGGAGGAGGGGTCCGATCTCAGGGATAGTACACATCAGGTAGTTCCAGGGATGCTTGACTCCATGGGTGAATGCAGCAAAGGCCGCTTGTGGCTCTTTGTTAGCAATCTCAGATAGAGCTTGGATTTCGCTAACCCACTCATTCACCTTTCCCGCTACGTACTACTACTACTTTTTTTTTACTACTACTACTACTATAACTTTTTTTTTTACTACTACTACTACTACTACTTTTTTTTACTACTACTACTACTACTACTTTTTTCACTACTACTACTACTACTACTTTTTTCTTTTTTACTACTATTACTACTACTTTTTTACTACTACTACTACTACTACTACTGTTACTACTTTTTTTTTTTTTAAGTGGCCTCCAGCCTCCCCCAACAGCCACACCTTCGCCACCATTTATTTACCTTAATATTAAATATCCTAATACATAAGAAGCTATCCTATCTGTGTTAAATTAGTTGAGCCACAGATCTATGCGGCATTCAGTGACTGTAGCCTCATAGTTAATATCTGCAGCAGTTGTCGGAGTAGGGGCAGAAGTTCTCGTTCCCCTGAGGCAGAGCAAAGCCGACCGAAGGAGAGAGAAGGACAGTCGACATCTCATCCAGGCTGTAACATAACTTCTGGGCTGCTGCTTCTGTTCGGAGATCAGCTCCGCGAGTCTGGCGTAGAAACATCTTGCACTTAGGCCCATCCCACCAGAGGTTGTGAACACTAGAGGAGTGAAGCTGCCTTGATCAACATTTTGAATTCTCTCCCCATATGCCCTTCTCTTGTCGTTCTCGTTCCTCCTATGTGCAGCATCGAGAGCTAGGTTACGGTGACAAACGGCCTTGGGATCAAAAATCCTGATGTCGAAGAAAGCTCGCTGTCCCCGAGCACTGACGTCCACACGGGCTTCGTTAGATGTGTTTGAAGTCCTGTGTTGGAAAATCTCGCCATCCAGTAGAAGGAGGGTCGGTTCTACCATAACGTCCCGGCAGATTTCCTTCAACATATTTGCTGTGAGATCTCTTACCTCGTCATGCCTCATGCATATGAAGCCCCCCTTCTTGCAGACCATGGCGTGATCGCCATCATAGGAAGAGGCACACACGCATTGGGAGGGCAAACCATCTACTGGCCAACCGTACCTTAGAGCAATGGCATCTATAAATTCTTGTTTGTTAAGGCTGAAACCATTTGCCCTTATCGGTAACGTAGTTAACCAGTTCGAGGCGCCCACCTCCTGCGCTATAGCTACTTTTTTTGTCAAATTTTCTGGAACCTGCAGCAATAGTTGCTGCAACATGTCATTTTGGCAGTGCTGCCGATCTGTTGTAATGGACCTACAGATCTTATTAACTTCACTGGTGTCCACTTCCCCTGTTGCATTCTGGGTTATTATGTGGTCAGTGAGGGCTGCCGTGAGCTTAAGTGAATTTTGATGTTCAGAGTCAGCAATCTCCTCTGGATTAGTTAGTCCCATGCCTCCCAGTCTTGGTGGAAGTGCAAGAAGTGTTCTTTCTGCTAGGGTTACGTCAGGGTGTTTCACTAGTTTGGGAATGAACTTGACACTGATTGCTTCTTCCAAAGGGTGGAGGAGGGGTCCGATCTCAGGGATGGTACGCATCAGGTAGTTCCAACGATGCTTGACTCCATGGGTGAATGCTGCAAAGGCCGCATGTGGCTCTGTGTTAGCAATCTCCGATAGAGCTTGGATTTCGCTAACCCACTCATTCACCTTTCTCGCTACGTACTGGGTCTTGAAGTCCGTAGTGCCAATTACTGCGCCTAGATGTCTTTGGCCGTCCTTAGTTATTTTGACCTCACTTTCGCCGAAAACCTCCAATGCCCGATCATAATGATCTGGCTTCACGATGAGGAAGGATTTGCTGGCGTTTGGGTGGTACCCTATTTGTGGACCTCTCTATGTTACCAGGTCCCACCACTTTTTGATGTCCTCCACTTTTCCTGCTCCTGTAAGGTCATCAGCATATGCCACTTGTTTGACCCCAGTTGTTTCAAATTTTATTTCTTGTTGGAGCACTGATGGGCCTATTGCATGCATTACCATTGCAACGGGGTCCCCCTGTGTTGTTCCCTCAGTCGACTGTAGGGTGGTATCACCTCGTAGAGCCTTGTTGTTTACTATGTAGAGGTCTGATGGATTCCTATACGAATTTTCAACATACATCGCAAAGCTAGGACACTTGATCTTGATGTTGTGCAGTGCAGCCTTGCGGTTAAGTATGTTGAATGCGTTTGAAGCATCCACCAGGAGAACGGCCTCACAATCACGCTGCTCAAATATCAATCTCATGGCGTGAATGGCGGCCTCCCCACCAGCCTGGTGGCCAGCACACACTTGTAGGTTCCCTGCTGCTGCCCTGACATCGTCCTTTACCACCTCCATTATGCACTTTCCGATAATCCGCCTCAGCACTTCCCCCACCCCTATAGGTCTACATCCTGGTTTCTTTTCCAGAGGAATAAGGCGGCAGGCCGTCAGGGCCTGGAGGTGATGGCAGCAAGAGGATGCAAGCTTTCTTGCAAGGGCACTACAACTACTACTACTACTTTTTTTTTTTTTTACTACTACTACTACTACTACTACTTTTTTTTTTTTTTTTTTTTTTTACTACTACTACTACTACTTCCTTCCACAAATAGCCTCATTCCCCGCTACATCTTTTATTGACCATTCCCAAAACTTTTACGGGAAAATTTAGATAAAACTTTGTGCTATGAAGGACCAGTTATCTCTAAGTTGTAAGCCAGGACGCTCTTAAATACTAGTTAAGAGCCTGTTTTTCGGGGCACATATACGACATTATTTAGAACTGACATTGAGAAAGGAACACGCAAAGTAACATTGAACAAGGAACACGCAAAGTAACATAGAGAAAGGAACACGCAAAGTAACATAGAGAAAGGAACATGCATAATAACAGTGAGAAAGGAACGTGTGTATAAGTATTAGCCACGGAACACGTATATTAGGTACGGAACACTAAGGGTATCTAAACAATTGGTAATAGAACACGTAACCTAATTATTGGTTACGGAACACGTATCTAAAAACTGACCACGGAACACTTAACACCACTAAAACCATCACCATCCACTTAACACCACTAACACCATCACCATCCACCTAACACCATCACCATCCACTTAACACCACTAACACCATCACCATCCACTTAGCACCACTAACACCATCACCATCCACTTAACACCACTAACACCATCACCATCCAATTAACACCACTAACACCATCCACTTTACACCACTAACACCATCATCAACCAATTTACACCATCACCATCCACTTAACACCACTAACACCATCACCATCCACTTAACACCATCACCATCCACTTTACACCACTAATACCATCACCTTCCACTTAACACCATCGCCATCCACTTAACACCACTAGCACCATCACCATCCACTTAACACCATCACCATCCACTTAACACCACTAACACCATCCACTTTACACCACAAACACCATCACCATCCACTTAACACCATCACCATCCACTTAACACCATCATCATCCACTTAACACCATCACCATCCACTTAACACCACTAACACCATCACCATCCACTTAACACCATCACCATCCACTTTACACCACTAACACCATCACCATCCACTCAACACCACTAACACCATACCCATCCACTTAACACCATCACCATCCACTTAACACCACTAACACCATCACCATCCACTTAACACCACTAACACCATCACCATCCACTTAACACCACTAACACCATCACCATCCACTTAACACCACTAACACCATCACCATCCACTTAACACCATCACCATCCACTTAACACCACTAACACCATCACCATCTATTTAACACCATCACCATCCACTTAACACCACTAACACCATCACCATCCACTTAACACCACTAACACCATCACCATCCACTTAACACCATCACCATCCACTTAACACCACTAACACCATCACCATCCACTTAACACCATCACCATCCACTTAACACCACTAACACCATCACCATCCACTTAACACCATCACCATCCACTTTACACCACTAACACCATCACCTTCCACTTAACACCATCGCCATCCACTTAACACCACTAGCACCATCACCATCCACTTAACACCATCACCATCCACTTAACACCACTAACACCATCACCATCCACTTAACACCACTAACACCATCACCATCCACTTAACACCACTAACACCATCACCATCCACTTAACACCACTAACGCCATCACCATCTACTTAACACCACTAACACCATCACCATCCACTTAACACCACTAACACTATCACCATCCACTTAACACCACTAACACCATCCACTTAACACCATCACCATCCACTTAACATTACTAACACCATCACCATCCACTTAACACCGCTAACACCACTTAACACCATCACCATCCACTTAACACCACTAACACCATCACCATCCACTTAACACCATCACCACCCACTTAACACCATCACCATCCACTTAACACCATCACCATACATTTAACAACACTAACACCATCACCATCCACTTAACACCATCACCATCCACTTAACACCACTAACACCATCACCATCTATTTAACACCATCATCATCCACTTAACGCCACTAACACCATCACCATCCACTTAACACCACTAACACCATCACCATCCACTTAACACCATCACCATCCACTTAACACCATCACCATCCACTTAACACCACTAACACCATCACCATCCACTTAACACCACTAACACCATCACCATCCACTTAACACCACTAGCACCATCACCATCCACTTAACACCACTAACACCATCACCATCCACTTAACACCATCACCATCCACAAAACACCATCACCATCCACTTAACACCACTAACACCATCACCATCCACTTAACACCATCACCATCCACTTAGCACCATCACCATCCACTTAACACCATCACCATCCACTTAACACCATCACCATCCACTTAACATCACTAACACCATCACCATCCACTTAACACCATCACCATCCACTTAACACCACTAACACCATCACCATCCACTTAACACCACTAACACCATCACCATCCACTTAACACCACTAACGCCATCACCATCCACTTAACACCATCACCATCCACTTAACACCACTAACTCCATCGCCATCTACTTAACACCATCACCATCCACTTAACACCACTAACACCATCACCATCCACTTAACACCACTAACACCATCACCATCCACTTAACACCACTAACACTATCACCATCCACTTAACACCACTAACACCATCACCATTCACTTAACACCATCACCATCCACTTAACACCACTAACACCATCACCATCCACTTAACACCACTAACACCATCACCATCCACTTAACACCACTAACACCATCACTATCCACTTAACACCATCACCATCCACTTAACACCACTAACACCATCACCATCCACTTAACACCACTAACACCATCACCATTCACTTAACACCACTAACACCATCACCATCCACTTAACACCATCACCATCCACTTAACACCACTAACTCCATCGCCATCTACTTAACACCATCACCATTCAATACAAATCACATCTGGGATACTTCCATTACCCCTCCTCCCCCCTCCCAACCCCTCCCCACCCCACCCCCCACCTCTCACCCCCACCCCTAACCCCCCCCACCCTAAAAAATATAAGACCCCCCCACCAATCACTCTTACATAACATATATCCATACTCATTCACAAAACACACACACACACACACACACACACACACACACAAATGCAGTCGCGTATCACTTTAATTTCGTATCCAATTTGTTTTAGTTTTTTGTGTTTGTGTTTTTTTTGTTTTTTTTAGGGGGGTAGGTGTATTTTTTTTTACAATGAAGTGTACTGTAAGTTGTGTGTTTTAATTTAGGTGGAGTTTTTCTGGATTTCTCAGTATACGGTGGGTGTCCTGAGGCCTAAAGACCGCCCCTGTGTACCAGTTTGAAGAGAGAGAGAGAGAGAGAGAGAGAGAGAGAGAGAGGAAATATCCAGTAATGAGAGGTCCGTTATTGAGAAGAGTTACAGTATCCATTACGTTATTGAGAAGTCCGGTATTGGGCGGGTTTACTGTATCCATTACGTTATTGAGAAGTCCGGTATTGGGCGGAGATCATAGGAGAGTTTGTGTGAAAAAAGCACATTGGGATTTCATCACATTGTGTCCTATATATTTCAGTTTTAATCTCTAATAATCCTTTTCTCGCCACGTTGAGGGATTTATGGGGGATTTATAGCTTAGTGTCACAAGGTAAAGGAGGATTTATAGCTTAATGTCACAAGGTAAAGGAGGATTTATAGCTTAATGTCACAAGGTAAAGGAGGAGTTATAGCTTAATGTCACAAGGTAAAGGAGGATTTATAGCTTAATGTCACAAGGTAAGGGAGGAGTTATAGCTTAATGTCACAAGGTAAAGGAGGAGTTATAGCTTAATGTCACAAGGTAAGGGAGGAGTTATAGCTTAGTGTCACAAGGTAAAGGAGGATTTATAGCTTAATGTCACAAGGTAAAGGAGGAGTTATAGCTTAATGTCACAAGGTAAAGGAGGAGTTATAGCTTAATGTCACAAGGTAAAGGAGGAGTTATAGCTTAATGTCACAAGGTAAAGGAGGATTTATAGCTTAATGTCACAAGGTAAAGGAGGAGTTATAGCTTAATGTCACAAGGTAAAGGAGGAGTTATAGCTTAATGTCACAAGGTAAAGGAGGAGTTATAGCTTAATGTCACAAGGTAAAGGAGGAGTTATAGCTTAATGTCACAAGGTAAAGGAGGAGTTATAGCTTAATGTCACAAGGTAAAGGAGGATTTATAGCTTAATGTCACAAGGTAAAGGAGGAGTTATAGCTTAATGTCACAAGGTAAAGGAGGAGTTATAGCTTAATGTCACAAGGTAAAGGAGGAGTTATAGCTTAATGTCACAAGGTAAAGGAGGAGTTATAGCTTAATGTTACAAGGTAAAGGAGGAGTTATAGCTTAATGTCACAAGGTAAAGGAGGAGTTATAGCTTAGTGTCACAAGGTAAAGGAGGAGTTATAGCTTAGTGTCACGAGGTAAAGGAGGAGTTATAGCTTAATGTCACAAGGTAAAGGAGGATTTATAGCTTAATGTCACAAGGTAAAGGAGGAGTTATAGCTTAATGTCACAAGGTAAAGGAGGAGTTATAGCTTAATGTCACAAGGTAAAGGAGGAGTTATAGCTTAATGTTACAAGGTAAAGGAGGAGTTATAGCTTAATGTCACAAGGTAAAGGAGGAGTTATAGCTTAATGTCACAAGGTAAAGGGGGAGTTATAGCTTAGTGTCACAAGGTAAAGGAGGATTTATAGCTTAATGTGACAAGATAAAGGAGGAGTTATAGCTTAATGTCACAAGGTAAAGGAGGATTTATAGCTTAATGTCACAAGGTAAAGGAGGAGTTATAGCTTAATGTCACAAGGTAAAGGAGGAGTTATAGCTTAATGTCACAAGGTAAAGGGGGAGTTATAGCTTAATGTCACAAGGTAAAGGGATAATCTTCTGGTCGTTTTATTATGTTGACAAAAGGTATAAAGTGACTTAGGAACCAAACAACTTACTCTAAATTATTAAAAAAAAAATATACCGATTCATAAAACCGTCGAATACTCTTATATTACGATGCTTATTCATTTATAATAGACAATCTTTATCCATAGAATCTGTCAGGATAAAATAGATGGGAAAAATTAACATAAGCTCTTAGGTACACAAGAAGACGGTGAATTTACCCATACTCATTTATCCAACTGTAAACTTTGGTACCTACTCACAGCTGGGTCAACAAAGGGCGAACCAGCACTCAATACTATGTTGAAACAAACTTCACTCTCTACTTTATAGGTGGCGCCACATACTGTATACATAATTATATAAACAAACAGGAGAAAAAAGACGAATAAATTGGGGCTTAAGGGAAATACCGTAATGCTAGGAGGAATAATTGTGTTCAAATTATATAAATGAATCCTAGAATAAAAATTAAGAGAGGCAACAGAGAAATTAAAACAATGAGAAATATTATACAGTTGGGATGGAACATAAGTCGTGATATATGAGAGAAAATAAGATAAAATATAAGAATATATCAAGTAAAAAGAGAAAGACTAATTTTACACACTAATTAAACAAGGACATTAATTTTACCTTGAAACAAAATCCTACATCGTGTTCTAAGGGGGAGGGAGAGGGGGGGAAGGGGGGAAAGTGGGGGGGAGGAGGGAGGGGGGGAGGAAGAAAGTAGGATGATGACAGAAATATAAAACTGAGTCACAGGAGAGATACAAAATTTAGGAGGAATGACAAAAAATATTAAAATTGTCTGAAAAAATAATTTGGTGTGGTGGTCTATGATAGCCAACCCTCAGACATAAAGGTGGGTGATAGGTTAATTGGTTTAATGTTGACATGTATACAAGAGACTAAAGTAAAGAACACACACACACACACACACACACACACACACACACCCACACACGTAAATATAGTTTGTGCTTCAGGTATAATCTACACATTAAGCTTCTAATTAACAGAAAGGTATTTTTTGGGAGGCGCTCATAACCCCTCCCCCCGCACCCCCGGCACCCCCCCCCCCGCACCCCCCCCCCCCAGGTATCGCTTCATGACAATCCACCTATAAAGTAACTCGTTTGTTATTGGTGTTTGGTTTAGCAAGTGGGTTCAACAACAAAGGTTATCCCATCCCCCAGATGACCTGTTGTGCTACCTCTGATAACGAGATGTAACCTTTGTGTAGTGAAGGTTAGGTTAGGTTAGGTTAGGTTAGGTTAGGTTAGGTTGGGTTAGGTTAGGTTAGGTTAGGTTAGGCTAGGTTAGGTTAGGTTAGGTTAGGTTAGGTTAGGCTAGGTTAGAGTAGGCTAGGTTAGGTTAGGTTAGGTTAGGTTAGGTTAGGTTATATAATACCTAATATATCCCAATTTCAGGTTAGATTGTGTACTAGGATGGTTCAGAACACGTTAGGTTTAGTGTGTTTGTTATGGTTCATTCAGTGAGTCATGTGGTGTTTATTTTTCCCAAAGTTACTCGGCAGTTTTACCAAGTCTGTGTGGGTTGTATAGGGTGCGGTGGCCAAGTGGATACAACACTCAACTCCTGTTCTAAGGGTCATTGGTTCGATCCCCGGGGCACTCCTAGTCTACCCAGCTGTAAATGGGTACCTAACTTTACAAACTAGGGGAATGGAGTAGGTTGAGTGCAGTACCGGCCATGCTGCCTCCTTGTGTACCGAAGGCTTTGTATACCTTCACTTTCACGGTGTAAAACCTCCATATAACGGACTTTTATCTCCATATAATCCGTTACATGGGGGGTTTCACATCTAACGAACCCTCGATATAACGGACTTTCACCTCTATACAATTCGTTAGATGGAGATTTCACATCTAACGAACCCTCGATATAACGGAATTTCCAAGCCATACAGTCCGTTAAATAGAGGTTACACTGTATATTAACCCTGTATACATCAGCATTACTAAGAGCATTAAACACGTGAGGTTACAGGTATAGTGAATATAAACATTGAGTATTGATAGTGTAGCGAGATGTAAACAGTGATGGTGGGAGGTAACAATAGCCAGGTAACAGAGCCCACACCTGTATTATGTCTCACCTTTACACAACATTGTACTCCAGGTGTGATGGTGTGTAGCGAGATGAGAAGATAAAGATAAACTCACTTAAACTTATATGTAAATTATGTCGGATTAACTATTATGAATAAAAAAAAAATAACGGTTTAAACATTTCCACTAAAAAAGTTTATTCTCAGTCAGGTAGAAACGCGTATATAACGTGACCCGGAAGTCATCTGTCGTTTCCATTGATGTTTTTGACACAGGCGACACACACACACACACACACACGTTAGAAACATGATAGGTAAATGCACACTCGTCTCTTTCTGTTCTGTAAACCAATGGAGTAGTTTCACTGTCATGTTACCTTTCATTTACCTGGGCTTACCTGGCTTACCCCATTACTCTTATTACACCAGGCACGCAGGTACACTTCTAACACTCTCCAGGTGTAGAGTTCCTGTAATTAACAACTTGGTATACCCTAACTATTGCGAGTAATTAAAATACCAATTCACAAACAGGTTTCTGTCTAAAATTTCTCAACGTTTATAACCCCCCCCCCCCCCAAAAAAAAAAATACCTCTGAGTTAAAACAAGTGGTAAAGTGCGTCTCAGTTGAACACTTTCCTCTGAGTTATAACAAGTGGTAAAGTGCGTCTCAGTTGAACACTTTCCTCTGAGTTATAACAAGTGGTAAAGTGCGTCTCAGTTGAACACTTTCCTCTGAGTTATAACAAGTGGTAAAGTGCGTCTCAGTTGAACACTTTCCTCTGAGTTATAACAAGTGGTAAAGTGCGTCTCAGTTGAACACTTTCCTCTGAGTTATAACAAGTGGCAAAGTGCATCTCAGTTGAACACTTTCTATTGCATGTAATTAATTGTAAAAAGCAAAACTAAAACTTTCCCATTATCTTTTATGGTAGTTAGGTGATGAAACTACCACCCACCTCTTTATTATCCCGACATAAAGATACATCACAGTATTAGACCTTAAAGGGATAATAAACTTGTGAAATACAGTACTAATAAATCTCTCTACTTCCTCGATACTGAACACTATGTAACTCACCTGTATAACCGATAATTAAAGGTGAGTCATGTTTTACCTGTAGTTCTGAACTTTTATCATTAAGGAAGAAGTTAAAGTTCCCTACACACACACACACACACACACACACACACACACACACACACACACACGCACACACACACGCACACACACACACACACAGGAGGAAGAGGAAGAGGAAGAGGAAGAGGAGGCGGAAGAGGAAGGAAGCATTCAGCAGACAGAGATACATTAACCATCCTGTAATATTTACTATGTTCACCAACAACTATTTTATACACAGGAGGTAACATAAACAGATCATCTCCCTGTTATATTGATCTCTCTCTCTCTCTCTCTCTCTCTCTCTCTCTCTCTCTCTCTCTCTCTCTCTCTCTCTCTCTCTCTCTCTCTCTCTCTCTCTCTCTCTCTCTCTCTCTCTCTCTCTCTCTCTCTCTCTCTCTCTCTCTCTTTCATATATTTCCCCTGTTTGTTGTTCTCTATTGCCTTCGTCTTCCCTTCCCTCTTCTTCCATTTACTTAATTTCCTCTCGGTGTTCATGGACTCCACACCCTTGCCCAATTTTCCAAGTGTTATAACCTCTTCCCCCTCTTCTTCTTCCTCTTCCCCCTCCTCTTCCCCCTCTTCTTCTTCCTCTTCCTCCTCTTCCTCGTCCGACCATGTCCTCTTCTCCCTCAATAACTCACTCACATCTCCACGCAATTTCCATTCCTCTCTCTCTCTCTCTCTCTCTCTCTCTCTCTCTCTCTCTCTCTCATTATACATTCAGGTTTTAAGAACTCTGTGTCTCTCACCCGCCCAAAACTTTGCTTCTCGTGCTGCAGCTCCGTAACCCAAGCGATGTATTGTGTAGAGAGAGGCAGTGTGTGTGTGGTCTATTGTTGTCCCCATCACGCCTATAAAATCCAGTTCTCTGCCTTAATCACCACTCACCTGGCCCCCCCTCACCTGGTTCCCACACTTTCCCCCCCCCCCACCTCACCTGGCCCCTCACCTGGCTCCTACACCTGGTCACCTCACCTGGTACCTCACCTGGCTCCCACACCTGATCCCTTCACCTGGCCCCCATACCTGGTCCCCTCACCTGGCTCCCACACCTGGCCCCACCACTTGCCCCCCACACCTGGCCAACTACCTGTCATCATCACCTGTCTTTCTTTCACACAACCCATGGTGTGTGTGTGTGTGTGTGTGTGTGTGTGTGTGTGTGTGTGTGTGTGTGTGTGTGTGTGTGTATGTGTGTTTTGGGTCGAGTCGGTGCTTAAATAATTATGCTACAGTCTTGCTGGTGTCGAGGTTCAAATGGCAGGGTAAAATAATATATCGCTGCAGCTGATTTGGGACGCTGTGTGCTGTGCTGTGATAGTTTATTTACAGGAGACGACCCAGAAACCTTCAAAGCTTCAATATATCGTTGGTGAAAATAATATGAAATCGTAGTGGAGAGACAAACAAACACTATAGGAGCTGTGCATTTAATCTATTGAATCCTAATGTTTGGTGTCAGATTTTTTAGACAAGTGAGCGACAGGTAGGATGGATTGCACACCTGAGGATAATGCTGCAGTATCAGACACGGAATAATTCTGAGATGTAGTATCATTTTGTTGGCTGTTCTCTCAAGGTCATGTTATTGGTATACAGGTTACGAGTTAACAAACACTGTGAACAAATGAACATCTTAGTACAAATGAACTAATGAATAAGGCGATTATATATACCATCATCTATATAACAGAGGAATAATATGAATTAAGTAGTAAATATTCCAAGGTTAGGTTAGGTTAGGCTAGGTTTTTAATAATCAGGTGTTATAAATTGGCTATCCTGCAGGTGTTCTTAATTAATTCTTGTTTGTATTATTAAAAGTTTGAGCACAGGTAGACAGACAGGTAGACACACACACACACAGGTAGACAGACACACACAGGGATCCAGACATAAAGGTAGACACACACAGGTTAGACAGACACACCTGGAAAAAAATATCGAATTCAGATATACTATTACCGAGTCTTGAATATATAATGATGCCATTCTCTTACTGCCTCAAATAGTGCCTCTCAGTACATAGCTTCCCTCACTTTGATCAAAACACACACACACACACACACACACACACACACACGAGTATCATATAGCACAGTATCATGAAAGCAAGATTATTAATGTATGATTTTTTTTCCCCCCATGGCGGCGCGGGATGAGTGGAACAGGCGCAGAGGTGGTGGTGGTGGTGGCGGCGAGAGAGGTTGTGTTGAAGACCCGAGCGGCCAGTCTCCCAGCAGCGGGCTTACTGACGACTTCACCACGGCCGCTTCCTGTATTGTGTCATCCGAAGTCTGTCTCTCTCTCTCTCTCTCTGTCTCTCTCTCTCTCTCGCTCGCTGGAAGTCTCGAGGTGAGCAGCGGATCAGATAAAACATTCTTTAACTTTACATTACCAGAAAGTTGGTTTGGCCAGTAGTTTACCTCGTGGTTTAGATAATTAGTGGATAACTTAATGGTACTATATAACAATTATAAAGTGTTTGGGTCAGTATTCGGACAAATATAACAAGGAAGTTTTATATTAACACCACAAGAGATATTGACTCCTAAGCTTATATAAAAAAAAAAGTTGCCGTTTAACACTTAAATAGACCCAGCTAGCCCAGGACTGAACCTGTGGCGTTAACTGAGTGTGTTGTGTGCTGATAAATCTCACTTCACCCAAAGGACTCACGCTGACAGAACACCGAATCTGTTACTTCACCCAAGGCAAAGTACACCAACCGCGTCATCCACAAGGTAAGTACAATATATATTTCTTAACTAATACTTCTCATTATTTCTTGTATTTCTCAGTTGTGTTGCTGTTTAACGAGAGCTAAGGCTTCCTAATAGCTCTCTCAAAAGACGTCTGAAAGTTTTTAATAACAGTCACGAGGTAAACTTTGTGTACAACTGAGGAAAACTTAATTTACCACCTTGTCCCTGGGAGCATCGTGTACACAATATAAATTAACAGAAAGAGGACAAATTACCTTTATTACCTAAATCAATTTGATGTTATTAGTTAATTAATCGTTGGGGTAAAATAAATAAATACGTTATTAATTAGTTTCCATTGTTGATGTTACTTAACTAGTGAGTGTTAACTAGAGGTGTTAATTGATAAGTTAAAGGTAGGATGTTCTTTTGGTGTTAAAAATTGGGCCATTTTAAGCTCTTGAGTACAACTTAATCTCTTGAGTATGATGATTTAACCCTTTGAGTACGTGGATTTAACCCCTTAATTACAATGATTTAACCCCTTGAGTACGACGATTTAACCCCTTGATTAAGAATATTTAACCCCTTGAGAACGATGATTTAAACCCTTAAGTGCAATGATAATTTCTTGAGTACGATCTTAATGCTCAAGGGATCGTACTCAAGGGGTTAAATCATCGTACTCAAAGGATTCAGAGTTTTACAGCTAGGATTGGCACAGGATAAAAGCTAAACACATACAGGCGCTCAACCAACAAAAGCTAAACACATACAGGCGCTCAACCAACAAAAGTTAAACATATACAGGTGTTCAACCAACAAAAGCTAAACACATACAGGTGTTCAACCAACAAAAGCTAAACACATACAGGCGCTCAACCAACAAAAGCTAAACATATACAGGTGTTCAACCAACAAAAGCTAAACACATACAGGCGCTCAACCAACAAAAGCTAAACACATGCAGGTGTTCAACCAAGAAAAGCTAACCACATACAGGCGCTCAACCAACAAAAGCTAAACACACGCCATATCTCATCACTGTAACAACTAAACAAATAAATTATTTCAACAAGTTTATATGTAAAGACAAATTGGCTTCGAGTTTTAACAAATGTACATATAGAGACCAGCTATATACGTTAAAATCACACATAAATAACGGCATAACTTAAAATAACGCATAAACCACTGCATAGTTTAAAATAACACGTAAATCACTGCATAACTTAAAAAAATCACACGTAAATCACTGCATAACTTAAAAAAATCACACGTAAATCACTATGTATCTACGGAAGAAATAGAATGTCACTTTCATTCGTTGCAGAGAAAATCCAATTTGAAAAATTGGCAATTGGATGCTGTTGCAACTCCGGTCGGGTGAATATAAAAATAGACGCATCTTTTCTCATCTCGTATCTGATGTACAATAAAAGCTAACCTAACCTAACCTAACCTAACCTAACCTCACCTCACCTAACCTAACCTAACCTAACCTAACCTAAACCTAACCTAACCTAACCTAACCTAACCTAACCTAACCAAACCTAACCTAAACCTAACTTAACCTAACATAAGACGTTTGGTAGAGTATAGGAAATGATGTTGTGTTGGAATGTTCTGTTATTATTATTCTGTCTGTCTGAATGTTTGTCTCTATATGTCTGTCTGTCTGTGTGTCTACCTGTCTCTTACTCTCTCTCTCTTTCTCTTTGTCTATCTCTCTCTCTCTCTCTCTCTCTCTCTCTCTCTCTCTCTCTCTCTCTCTCATAACAAAATCCCATCACCAGGTCTAAACTTTAAGAAACAACAAAGAAAAAAGAGATTTACCCCCACCATGGATTATAATAATAAAATTGAGTTAAGAATTCCTGCCTAGACAGATTCCAGCCCCTTAGGTCCTTATTGGAAGACAGAGCGAGAAGGACTAGAGGGTGTTTATATAAGTGGCTTCATTTCCAATCAGTTGTATACACCAGCGAGAGAGATGGGGTGGATAGAGACCTAATCTATCCTAACATAACCTAACGTAATCAAACCTGACTTAATCTAACCTAACTTACCCTGATCTAACTTGACTTAACCTAACCTAACTTAAACTAATCTAACCTAACTTAACCTAATCTAACCTAACTTACCCTTACCTAACCTGACTTACCTAATCTAACCTAACTTAACCTGACTAAACCTAATCTAACCTAACTTACCCTGATCTAACCTTACTTAACCTAACCTAACTTAACCTAATCTAATCTGACTTACCTAATCTAACCTAACTTAACCTGACTAAACCTAATCTAACCTAACTTACCCTGATCTAACCTGACTTAACCTAACTTAACTTAACCTAATCTAACCTAACTTAACCTAATCTAACCTAACTTACCCAGACCTAACCTGACTTACCTAATCTAACCTAACTTAACCTGACTAAACCTAATCTAACCTAACTTAACCTAACCTCTGCTTGTGTTAGCCATATTTCTCAGTTAGTTCCTCGAAACATCAAATAGTAGCAAGTGATCCAATATTTACAATCTGACTCGAACTCAAATCAACAAACCCAAACTACAAAAAAAATGTATTTCTCAAGTTACAGAACAACAAAACAAATACAAAATGTCTCTTTTCTTTATATATTAAATTTTTTTTATAGATTCTCAATCTTAAAAATAATAAAAAAAGAAATCACATTGGATGGTATTTCTATATAATATCAACCAACCAATGTGTTTAGTGTATGTATAAACCAGGGGTTCTCAAGCAGGGGGGAATTCAGGTTTTCAGGGGGGGGGGGGGGGGAAACTGATTCGGGAGCAAGAGATATGTTCGATGAGAAATCAATCACAGAATTTTGGCCCTTGATGTGCGATTCCTACCCAAAAGTGGCAGAAAGAGCTATCCGTGCATTGCTTCCGTTTGTGTCGACATATCTTTGTGAGTCAGGCTTTTCAACTCTGTTGCAAATTAAAACGAAGCAACGTAGTAGATTAGAGGTACAAAATGGCCTGCGTTGTGCCCTTTCAAGCACTCCTCCGCGTATCCCAGAATTGGCGAAGAAAAAACAATCACAGGTTTCTCATTGACTGTAATCTTCATCTGAATAAAATTAATTACAAATTTACAATATCCTGGTATTCTATTGAACTTTTTGTTTATTGCATTATGCTTCAGTTTGGTCTGTTAAGTAATTCATTATAAATATAAAAAAAACTATTTTACTTTTATTCAAGTTTTATAAATCCATCAACATTTTCAATTGGCATTTAATTTGTAAAACTCCACTATAAAAATAATCCATGTAAAATTGTAAATGTATATGTACGAATATGGAAAAAATAAAGGATTTTCAGTGTTATATGCATAATATTTGGAATGCACTTTTTGAGGCAGACAATCTTGGGAAGGAGGGGGGAATGACAGTCTGACATATGGTGAAAGGGGTTTATGGGGCAAACAAGGTTGAGAACCACTGGTATAAACGCTATAAAATCACCAAGAGAAAAAAAAAACAAATGAATCACGTTAGTATTCAAGAGTATAAGTAATAGAATCTAAACCCTCTTTAAGACCCGTTTTTTTTTTATGTTTTATGTCACTTATAGTTACCAATTATTGACTCCAAGATATTGTAACTCATTGCTTACGATACCAATGCCTTCAGTGCGATGACTTAACCCCTTGAGCACGATGACTTAACCCCTTGAGCACGATGATTTAACCCGAGGAGTGAAAATACTAAGTCACTTACCTGCAATAACTTTAACCCTTAATATGAGTGTTTGAATACGAATTAAGTTATCGTCTTCAAAGGGGTTAAGTCATCGTATTTAAAGGGTTAAGTCATCGTGCTCAAGGGGATTAAGTCATCGTATTCAAGGGGTTAAGTCATCGTCTTCAAGGGGATTAAGTCATCGTATTCAAGGGGTTAAGTCATCGTGCTCAAGGGGTTAAGTTATCGTACTCAAGAGGTTAATTAAATAACTATTGTACGTCCAATATTCAGCAAACATTCCTTCGCTGTATAAGTTAGGTGATGTGTGTGTGTGTGTGTGTGTGTGTGTGTGTGTGTGTGTGTGTGTTACAACAAGCAATAGTAACCAAACTCTATAAACTTTTTCCCCTGATATAAATAAATGACCTTTCCATTTGTTTGAGAGGAATTATTCACCTGTAAAACATATAATTTATTTTAACATTATATAACACAACATTTTTACTCACCTAACCTAACCTAACCTAACCTAACCTAACCTAACCAAACCATAACTAACCTAACCTGATGTAACCTAATCTAACCAAACTACATGTCACTCTCCTCCCTGATTCAATTTACATAAACTTATTCTTCGTGAACTGAGTAATGGAGAAAGGAATGTAGAGAGAGAGAGAGAGAGAGAGAGAGAGAGAGAGAGAGAGAGAGAGAGAGAGAGAGAGAGAGAGAGAGAGAGAAGAGTGTGAGAGTCATTGGCCAGGGAGAAGGAGGGAGAGAGAGAGAGACAAACAAACACAAAACACACGATATCAAGACAACTTCTCACTTCATATACAAAAATTTCTCAAACTTAGAAATTTAAACAGATTTCTTTTAACAAAAATTTCTGGAATATCATTACACACACACACACACACACACACACACACACACACACACACACACACACACACACACACACCCTATCAAAGCAGAAGATCGTGAAAAATCTGAATTTCCACCCACTCAGATTTCATATTTGCAGATTTTCACACAGTAATTCACAAACCCGTAAATATATATATATATACCAAGATTCAGTACTGACCATTGGGGGGTGAGTGGAGGTCGTAGGTATTTCTATTTCCATATACAAAGGGGAAATGTGAGGTGAGGTGTTATTTCTGTAATGCAATTCAATTCATGGGAAATTTTTATGTAAATCCTAGGCTGAATTTTTTTTTTCTTATTTATTTTTATTTATTTATTTATTGTTAAGGAGATGATCGGTTTACGTTACAGATTAGGTTAGGTTAGGTTAGGTTAGGTTAGGTTAGCTTAGGTTAGGTTAGGTTAGGTTACAGGTGTACTACGGTGTCTGAATAGAAGTATGTTGGGTGTTATTTACCTGTTTGGGGAAAGGTGTGTGTATGTGCGTGTGTGTGTGTGTGTGTGTGTTTTCTTCTCCTTCTTCTCCCCTTCTTTTACGTCCCCTATCCTTCCTCTTCTCCCCTCTATTCCCCTCCTCCTCTTCAACATACCTCTCCCCTCCCCGCCACACCCCACCTCACCACACCCCCTCCCCCTCCTCTCCCAGCCACACCCCTCCTCACCCCACCACACCCTCTCCCAACATTCCTCCACCTCCACCGCCCCCTCCCCTCCCCGCCACACCCCACCCCACCACACCCTCTCCCCGCCACACCCCACCCCGCCACACCCCACCCCACCACACCCTCTCCCCACTCGGTGTGATGATGAACTATTGTCACAGTATTTCTCTCGTTCCTTCCGCTTCTCAACCCATGATATTATAATTTTTTTTTAGTAAGGGAGGAAAAATAACGAGAGGACTGGTGAGGTGTGAGAGGCTTCCCGAGTCCTCCCCACAAAAACGAGAGGGACACGAGAGGAGTAAGTGAGAAGCAACGGATGGACCTTTGTACGTGTCCTTGGTGATACTGTTGAAATAAATAGATCTTTGTACTTGAACTTGTAGCTGTAGTTTTATTACAGAAATGAATGCTCGTAAATACATACATACATACATACATACATACATACATACATACATACAACACCACCCCCACCGAACCACACCACCCACTACCAGCCACCCAACCACACCACCTACTACCAGCCACCCAACCACACCACCCACTACCAGCCACCCAACCACGCCACCCACTACCAGCCACCCAACCACACCACCCACTACCAGCCACCCAACCATACCACCCACTACCAGCCACCCAACCACACCACCCACTACCAGCCACCCAACCACACCGCCCACTACCAGCCACCCAACCACGCCACCCACTACCAGCCACCCAACCACACCACCCACTACCAGCCACCCAACCACACCACCCACTACCAGCCACCCAACCACACCACCCACTACCAGCCACCCAACCACACCACCCACTACCAGCCACCCAACCACACCACCCACTACCAGCCACCCAACAACCCACTACCAGCCACCCAACCACACCACCCACTACCAGCCACCCAACCACACCACCCACTACCAGCCACCCAACAACCCACTACCAGCCACCCAACCACACCACCCACTACCAGCCACCCAACCACACCACCCACTACCAGCCACCCAACCATACCACCCACTACCAGCCACCCAACCACACCACCCACTACCAGCCACCCAACCACACCACCCACTACCAGCCACCCAACCACACCACCCACTACCAGCCACCCAACCACACCACCCACTACCAGCCACCCAACAACCCACTACCAGCCACCCAATCACACCACCCACTACCAGCCACCCAGCCACACCACCCACTACCAGCCACCCAACCACACCACCCACTACCAGCCACCCAACCACACCACCCACTACCAGCCACCCAACAACCCACTACCAGCCACCCAACCACACCCCCCAACAACCAGCCACCCAACCACACCACCCACTACCAGCCACCCAACCACACCACCCACGACCAGCCACCCAACAACCCACTACCAGCCACCCAACCACACCACCCACTACCAGCCACTCAACCACACCACCCACTACCAGCCACCCAACCACACCACCCACTACCAGCCACCCAACCACACCACCCACTACCAGCCACCCAACCACACCACCCACTACCAGCCACCCAGCCACACCACCCACTACCAGCCACCCAACCATATCACCCACTACCAGCCACCCAACCACACCACCCACTACCAGCCACCTAACAACCCACTACCAGCCACCCAACCACACCCCCCAACAACCAGCCACCCAACCACACCACCCACTACCAGCCACCCAACCACACCACCCACGACCAGCCACCCAACCACACCACCCACTACCAGCCACCCAACCACACCACCCACTACCAGCCACCCAACAACCCACTACCAGCCACTCAACCACACCACCCACTACCAGCCACCCAACCACACCACCCACTACCAGCCACCCAACCACACCACCCACTACCAGCGACCCAACCACGCCACCCACTACCAGCCACCCAACCACACCACCCACTACCAGCCACCCAACCACACCACCCACTACCAGCCATCCAGCCACACCACCCACTACCAGCCACCCAACCATATCACCCACTACCAGCCACCCAACCATATCACCCACTACCAGCCACCCAACCACACCACTCACTACCAGCCACCCAACCACACCACCCACTACCAGCCACCCAACCACACCACCCACTACCAGCCACCCAACCACACCACCCACTACCAGCCACCCAACCACACCACCCACTACCAGCCACCCAACAACCCACTACCAGCCACCCAACAACCCACTACCTACTAACGCCCCCCCCCCCCCACCCGACCCACACACACATGAAATATCACCGGACGAAGGCAGAATGCTGACGTCTGCATGATGGTCGACTGAGAGAGAAGACAAGTGGAAGAATGCTGAGGTATCGAGGTGTTTTATCAGTAATATCTCTACCAGGTGACATAACATACAGACAGGTATAGCTAACAGGTGGTCTTGTGTTTGATCAGTGAAACCTATACAGTGGAACCTATACAGTGGAACCTATACAGTGGGACCTATACAGTGGGACCTATATAATCCTGACCAGTAAATTAATGTTTAGTTTCATTATAAGTAACATGAATTAATATGTTCAGTCATGTAAGTGTTGGTAATTTTTGTCATGATGAATTTATTTAATGGAATGAATAATAATATAACTCTTTGATGTACATTGCGGGGTGTGTGTGTGTGTGTGTGTGTGTGTGAGTGTGTGTGTGTGTGTGTGTGTGTGTGAGTGATTATTTGAGGCCAATTGAAACGCTTTGTGTCAGTCAAACTTGGCGTAAATTTGTCAGTTTTTTTACGTGACTTTAATTTGACCTTTCTTAGTCAAATTGGGTCCAAAAATTTTTCAGTTTTCTTTGATAATTTATTCTGATATTTTTAAAAGCAAACTTAGTCTATATTTATTAGTTGTTTTCCTTCACGCCTCATAATCATTTCAAACCAACTAGACAGGTAAAGGTGTGTAGGAATATAACCTAATCTAACCAAAAAAAAAGAAGAAAGATATATATTTAGGCCAAAACTGAGAGAAATAAAGGCCTAATTGAACCAAATAACCAGGTAAGTCCAAACGAATGACAATAATGAATTTCTCACCTGAAAAAAAAATTATATCTACTAAACATCAGCCAAGTCCCACCTACCTCATGTGTGTGTGTGTGTGTGTGTGTGTGTGTGTGTGTGTGTGTGTGTGTGTGTGCGTGTGTGTGTGTGTGTGTGTGTGTGTATGTGTGTGTGTGTGTGTTAACGGTTCCCCCAAAATATCCACAACACCCAACAAGTTCCACAGTAAATGACATGACCCAAAGATAATCGACAATTAGACTTGTTTTTTATCACATAATTAAGCATAACACATAACTACCACCAACTACCCTAACTACACCAAATAACATGATGTGGAAAAAATATGTCCTGGTCAACAGCCTCTAAACTACGGGGCAACACTTTGAAACTTTACAAATTCCTATTTTTACCGCAGGTCCTGTTGACATAGCCTGTGTGCCGCTGTGCTGTGAAGGGGGGGGGGGGGCACCCACGCCTGTTAGAGCAGCGTGGGGGGAGGAACGACAACAAGTGATGGAGAGAGGGAGGGAGAGGGAGAGAGAGAATGGAAGAGAGGGAGAGAGAGAAGAAGTTGGGAGAAAAAGAGAGGGGTCAGATAAGGTGGTAGGAACAGCCAGTGTTATTATATAGTCACCACCACCACCACCACCACCATAGGAACAATGTTGGAACAGTCATACGATAATGAACATATATCTAAAAAAAAATTACCTTAAAACATTCTATTTAATTTATTTCTCAGATTCTTAAACTATAAATGAAATAAATCTCCCTAAAAAAAAAAAATAATATATTTCTTAAGGATATTTTAACAATGTCAAAACTTTTTATTATTAACAAAATCAATGATGAAAAAAAATAAAAAAAATTGTAAACCAATTTTTTTTTACTTTTTCAAACATGTTTTAGGAGGGACCACAACAACACCGTAAATCAAAGTTAATTAACAAGAGTAAAAATATCAGGCAAAAATGAGCTAACCCTCCAGCCATATGTAACAAGACCAGACATAAACAGTCCATAATGTCTTTTTTCAGCCGATATTAGTGAGATATTTAGGTGAATTTATCAACTTTCTTCCTGCCAAAAGTGGTGAAGAATAAGACCCTGATACGCGGTGTGTGTGTGTGTGTGTGTGTGTGTGTGTGTGTGTGTGTGTGTGTGTGTCTGGGCTTTACCTCCCTGAATTAATTATTAAAAAAAATAACCCACTAATATATCGATAATGGCGGCCAATAACCTTCAATTATCTGATTATCTTAGACGTATCTTCTCTTACTCACTCTCCCCTCACTCTCCCCTCACCCTCCCCATCCCCTAACTCTGTCCTCCCTCACCCCCTCCCCTCACTCTCCCCTCACTCTCCCCATCCCCTAACTCTGTCCTCCCTTCCCCTTTCCCCTCACCCCCTCCCCTCACACCCTCCCCTCACCCCCTCCCCTCACCCCCTCCCCTCACCCCCTCCCCTCACTCTCCCCTCACTCTCCCCATCCCCTAACTCTGTCCTCCCTTCCACTTTCCCCTCACCCCCTCCCCTCACCCCCCAGATATTGCCTATATATATAAATCCCTCGCTATATACATAATATTTATAAACTACTCAATATAGCTGTTTATAACGTAGTGGGAGTTATAATCTGCCTTATAAACACCTCTATAGGCAGTGATATGAAGGGTAATATTTCCTTGACGCTATTAGCCACGTAAACGACCAGAGTAAAAATGTGGTATAATATTTACGACCTAAACTGCATAAAGGAATGACGTCCTTAGCTGTAGGAATGACGCAAGTAGTAGGTAGTAGGCAGCTACCAAACAGGGAGGTACTACC
>CAUDMG010002405.1:852500-865000 GCA_958450375.1 Homarus gammarus | reverse complement strand
GAGACTCATGAACCCAGAGACTCATGAACCCAGAGACTCATGAACCCAGAGACTCATGAACCCAGAGATTCATGAACCCAGAGACTCATGAACCCAGAGACTCATGAACCCAGAGACTCATGAACCCAGAGAATCATGAACCCAGAGACTCATGAACCCAGAGACTCATGAACCCAGAGACTCATGAACCCAGAGACTCATGAACCCAGAGACTCATGAACCCAGAGACTCATGAACCCAGAGACTCATGAACCCAGAGACTCATGAACCCAGAGACTCATGAACCCAGAGACTCATGAACCCAGAGACTCATGAACCCAGAGACTCATGAACCCAAGGTGTAATCTTTGTTGACGTTGGTGAATTAATCCGACCGGGTGGAGATAACATATTAAACCACCTTTCTGGCCTTGAGAAGATTGACAGGTGACCCTAATGATAGTAATTACGTACACTGCTCAGGTAACACAACATGGCTCCTCTTCCCATGTTTTATTTCTTGTTGGAGTTCAAGATGTATGTATGTATGTGTGTGTGTATGTATGCATGTATGTATGTATGTATGGATGGATGTATGTATGTATGTATGTATGTATGTATGTATGTATGTATGTATGTATGTATGTATAGATGGATGGATGTATGTATGTATGTATGTATGTATGTGTTCTAAGCCTTAAAACTTGAAAATACAAAGAAATGATCAATGGTCAAATAATTGTAGGTTGTGGTTGAGAAGTCTTCAAGAGTTGGATATTTTAGACTGAAAGGCCTTAGGCAGTGACTGTCATGACCACACACACACACACACACACACACACACACACACACACACTTTTATTATCGTTGGGGTAGAATTTAACCGGGAGAGTTTGTCCCTTTGTGTTGACTCAGTCTACCTGTGTGTTGGCTCAGTCTACCTGTGTGTTGGTTCAGTCTACCTGTGTGTTGACTCAGTCTACCTGTGTGTTGGTTCAGTCTACCTGTGTACCACCTCAGTCTACCTGTGTGTTGGCTCAGTCTACCTGTGTACCACCTCAGTCTACCTGTGCGTTGGCTCAGTCTACCTGTGTGTTGGTTCAGTCTACCTGTGTACCACCTCAGTCTACCTGTGTGTTGGCTCAGTCTACCTGTGTGTTGGCTCAGTCTACCTGTGTGTTGGTTCAGTCTACCTGTGTGTTGGCTCAGTCTACCTGTGTGCTGTACGAGTGACCATCAGACGCGGTGTTGGTATTCGTAAACTATAAAGGCACCAACACTTTTCAGCAGTGAACCTCTGACCAACGTAACATCCATTAGTGCAAACCTTCACAATTTTCTGCCGCCAGCCTCTAACCTAACACAACCTAACCTAACATAACCTAACCTAACCTAACATAACCTAACCTAACACAACCTAACCTAACATAACCTAACCTAACATAACATAAACTAACCTAACACAACCTAACCTAACATAACCTAACCTAACCTAACATAACCAAACATAACCTAACCTAACACAACCCAACCTAACCTAACCTAACCTAACCTAACCTAACCTAACCTAACACAACCTAACCTAACCTAACATAACCTAACATAACCTAACCTAACCTAACCTAACCTAACACAACCCAACCTAACCTAACCTAACCAAACCTAACCTAACCTAACCTAACCAAACCTAACATAACCTAACCTAGCACAACCTAACCTAACCTAACATAACCTAACATAACATAACCTAACCTAACATAACATAACATAATGTAACATAACCTAACCTAACCTAACATAACCTAACCTAACACAACCTAACCTAACATAACCTAACCTAACACAACCTAACCTAACACAACCTAACCTAACCTAACACAACCTAACCTAACACAACCTAACCTAACCTAACATAACCTAACCTAACCTAACTGATTTTGCAATATCGTGCAATTTATCCACGTGGTTCATTAAATATCGTAAAAAATGGTCCCTTGATGTTCTGTGGTTACATAAAAAACAAATACATTGGAAAATTTTCGAAGCATCAGGACGACCTCTCTTGTGACCCCGGTCGGCAATGTTGCTGTGTTCAATTGTTGCAACTTTTTCTTTATGCAATCAGAAAATTTTGTAAGACAATTTTCAATATTCGGCTGAAGTTAAGGCTCGTGTGTCTGTGGTCACCTGCACTGTATAGGACACACACACACACACACACACACACACACACACACACACACACACACATCTTATGTTTTTACTAAGTTATGAATCAAAAGACATGGATTTGTGCAACTCTTGAGACGAGAACCTTCAGAATGCAAACTACCTTCTCACTAGAGCCAAGACATAACCCTGAAGTAACAAATAATAATACAAATATCACTTAAAATTGGACATGTTGGCTTATCCAGGAGAACTGGTTGGCGGCCACTGGAGCAAATTAGTCTCAATGTTAAATATCTCTGACGTGGTGGAAATTCTTGGTAATGGCCGTATTATGTATTTTATTTCCCACTCAGGGAGGATAAAAATTAGATACTGAATAAGAGAGACTGAGAGACAATATATTTCGAGGGACTTGGGAACCAAAATGAATTAAAAGCGGGAGAAGCGGAGAGAGAATCAAGACCATTACTATTTCACCGTCGGGGGAAAATACTGAGGAGTGGTGGTGGTGGTAGTGGGGGTTGTGACTCTGAGACCATCCTGGGATAAGAATTTTTACACTTGAGAAATCCTAGAACGCCCTGGGAATTTAAATATTATCAAGAACACCATACAACTTTATAGATCTTCCACTACCAATAATATGAACGTAAAACATCCTGGAAAAAAAATAGGTAACAAAACATCAAAAGAGAATATATAGGCCTAAGGTTCTAGACAGTTCAAACATCAGTAATAATATTTATAACTCATAACCTCAGCCTGTAGAACGCCACCTGAAAAAATAAACACTATTTAATTTGAGTACGAAGCGTTTTCCGTGAGAGCCAGAGCCTTCATCCCTAATGCAGCTGTCGCCATTGGTAATTAGAACAACGACACAATATGGGGCGACAAACGTATTGGACAACGAGGGAAGATTTAACCCTAGGGTGAATATATCTTTACTGATGTGTGTGGTAGAGTGTCAAGAAGTTCTGAACACTGGGGAAAGATTTGTCGACTTACTACGACTCTGTGTGAGATAGATCAATATATAATAACTCGTACAAACACACACACACACACACACACACACACACACACATCAAATCATTACACCGTTAATTCTTCACTTATAACCAAAATTTACCATCGTTACATTTGTTATTCATAATCCTAAAACAATTTGAACATTTCTTGAAGTTTTTCGTTATATTTTATCGACTCTTTCTACCTTACAATGAGAACAATTCTTCCATCTCAAAGTAACTATTTCTTATCGTGTTTTCATTAGTCTGCATGTAAGGAAAATCTTTATCAATACTGTATAAAGTCAAGCCCGACCAACACAGCGAGAGGGGTCCACTACGAGGCTAGGCTGGAGGTGTGTTTCCGTTTAGCAGTGTTGTTTTGTGATCACTTTGTCCCAACAGCTTTTGATGGTCTTGTGATGACAGGTAACTCCATTAGTACCTGTGTTGTGTGTGGCTATCACCAGAACCCTCCTGTGAGAACTAGAGGATACAATCACCGCAGAGAACTATCGCTTCCTCCAGCAGTTGTCATGGTGGAAGGGAAAGAATGGGATTGTTTTTGCATGTTTTTTTTAGGGGGGACTGTAAAGAGAATCACATCCTTTACAAACCAGCACCTAAGAATTATATTTCCCTTGATCCTGCGTGTTGTGAAATAGAGTTATAGGGGCGATAGTACTAAAACCTTTATAACCACATATAATCCACAACTATAGGTGAAATTATTACTACTTTGTCAGTTATATAAAAGATAAATCAGGGGAAATACTTTGAGTCAGTCATACATTATTAACACCCTTAACTATATCAAGTATTTGGTGAGTTTCCTGAAAATAGAATTACAACTTTGAACTGTTAGTCACATAATTGGTCCACACTGGGTAAATGTTATGGTAATTCGATTAATAACTGAAAGACGACCTTTATGTCACTCTACGTGCATTTGTTATCAAGTTACAGTAAACCTTAACTAGTTTATAGCACTCTGAGGCTGTTGAACTATCACACACACACACACACACACACACACACACACACACACACACACACACTGATGGACAGTCATCACAAGGAGTATAATGTATTTTCGTCTGTATTTCAAGACTGTATAAGGCTGAAAATAAATACGTATATTACGACAGTTTACACGAGGGAAGAGCTACAAAATTCTTCAATACTCATCTCTCAGCTGATCATCTCTCACCTGATCATCTCTCAACTGATCATCTCTCAACTGATCATCTCTCAAGTGATCATCTCTCAAGTGATCATCTCTCACCTGATCATCTCTCAAGTGATCATCTCTCACCTGATCATCTCTCAACTGATCATCTCTCACCTGATCATCTCTCACCTGATCATCTCTCACCTGATCATCTCTCACCTGATCATCTCTCAACTGATCATCTCTCAACTGATCATCTCTCAAATAATCATCTCTCAAGTAATCATCTCTCAAGTAATCATCTCTGAGTTGATCATCTCAAAACTGATCATATTCCCCCCCCCCCCCAGCCAGTGGTAAATTCTCAGCGCCAGTCTATATTACCGCTGAGACTCTCACTTCACAGCTCCAAGACCGTCAATCTTCTCTCAGCTTTTCCAAGAGACAGTTCCAACGATGTCATTCTTCTTCTGTCCATTTCTTACTTAACTCAGTTCACTATCAGTCTCAGTAGCTCTCAGTAGCATGTTGTCGCAGTCTCAGTGTCTCTCAGATAGGTCTCAGCAGCATGTTGTCCCAATCAGTGTGTCTCAGTAGCCCTCAGTAGCACGTTCTCCCAGTCTCAGTAGCTCTCAGTAGCTCTCAGTAGCACGTTCTCCCAGTCTCAGTCGCTCTCAGTAGCAAAACTTCTACCAGTCGAGTCCAGCTTTAAATAATACCATGTGTGTGTGTGTGTGTGTGTGTGTGTGTGTGTGTGTGTGTGTGTGTGTGACAGGTAACAAAGCACAATGAATTATGATAATTACTGTATAATTTACCTGTGGCAACGGACCAGGTGGGTGAATCTGTGACATAATATTCGTCTTCCTGTTGTATCTATGACGGGACGAAGCGCTGTCAATTCGTCAATGGTCTTTATTTTGGAAGCGGTGAAGCCTTGGTTAGGTTAGGTTAGGTTAGGTTAGGTTAGGTTAGGTTAGGTTAGTTTAGGTTAGGTTAGGTTAAGTTAAATTAGTTAAGTAAGGTTAGGTTAGTTTAGGTTAGGTTAGGTTAAGTTAGATTAGTTAAGTAAGGTTAGGTTAGGTTAGGTTAGGTTAGGTTTGGTTAGGTTAGTTTAGGTTAGGGTAGGTTAGGTTAGGTTAGGTTAGGTTAGGTTAGGTTAGTTTAAGTTAGGTTAGGTTAGGTTAGGTTAGGTTAGGTTAGGTTAGATTAGTTAAGTAAGGTTAGGTTAGGTTAGGTTAGGTTAGGTTTGGTTAGGTTAGGTTAGGTTAGGTTAGGTTAGGTTAGTTTAGGTTATGTTAGGTTAGGTTAGTTTAAGTTAGATTAGTTAAGTAAGGTTAGGTCATAAGTACTGTAGATCAAGTAATGAAAGAAAATTGTCTCAAAATTCTTTAAAAAAAAAGCGAATTCACTTAAAAGTTTAAACACTGACAAGAAAAAAGAGAAAAAATAATAATCACATAAGAGCTTTTACCTGTTGAGAATCACAAAAATTTGAATTATTCTTTCGTGTTAAAACCTTCCTAGGAATATTTTAACTACATATCAGTGCCAATTGGACCCGCCATTTTACATTACTGACCCAACTTACGTTTTAGAGAACTTCACAACTAAATTATCTTTATTTTTAACATAAGAATAGGTTAGCTAGTTGGTAGTGAAGAGGTTGTTATGATGTGTTGTTGTGTTCAGCCGGCTCTCTAGGGTTGTAACCTAATCTAACCTAACCTAAGAGAGAGAGAGACAGACAGACAGACAGACAGACAGACAGACAGACAGACAGCACTTAAGAAAAACGCATAAATCCATTAATCACATTTTTATTTACGAGACTTTGAGCAAAAGAGATTTCAATATTCTGGGGAAAGCTTCGCGACCTGTTACGGCGAACGACCCAAGATAATGGAGAGGAGGAATGTAATGATGTTCAGGTGTGTGTGTGAAAGAGAAGGAGGATGAGAAAGAAGGAGGAGGAGGAAGAAGAGTAGGAGGAGGAAGGAGCGAGGGGGAAGAAGGAGGAGGAAGAAGATAAGGAGGAGGAGGAGGAAGAAGAATAAGAGGAGGAAGGAGCGAGGAGTAGTGGGGGAAGAGAAGGAGAAAGAAAAAGAATAACAGGAGGAAGAAGCGAGGGGGAAGAAGGAGGAGGAGGAAGATAAGGAGGAGGAGGAGGAGGAAGAAGAATAAGAGGAGGAAGGAGCGAGGAGTAGTGGGGGAAGAGAAGGAGGAGGAAAAAGAATAACAGGAGGAAGGAGCGAGGGGGAAGAAGGAGGAGGAAGAAGATGAGGAGGAGGAGGAAGAAGAAGAATGATACAGGGAGAAAGATTAGGTTAGGTTTAGAAAGAGGAAAGACGGTAATATTTACTGAATAACCAATGGTCGTTTTACATAATACCATTCACCAAACTGTAATAAAAATGTGCTTGAAATTTTCACATTGTGCTCACTGCAGCCATTACCATGTGCTTTGATAAGACTTTCCCATGATATTTGGGGGAAAAGACTTTAACCTATCCTAACCTAACCTAACCTAACCTAACCTAACCTAACCTAATCTACCCTAACCTAACCTAACCTAACCTAACCTAACCTAATCTACCCTAACCCAACCCAACACAACCTAACCTAACCTAACTCAACCTTTCCTCTCACTAAGTGTCTCGATAAGGAAAAAAACTTGAAGACATCGGAGGAAAAATTAAGTTACTATGAGAGAGTAAATAAAAGTTGTCATTATTTTGTGGAAAGTTATGAAGATATTTGTTGCGCTGTTCAGGTGCGATCAGGTATATGCAAATTACCTGGTAACAAATTTGTATAGTAAGTACTGCAGGTAAGATAAGGTTAAATGACACTGGTAATTTATGTGTCATTATGAATTGTGTCATATGCCAGCTGTCATTAATGTTTTCTGGGGTAATTATTAAGTGTGTGTGTGTGTGTGTAATAATAATAATAATAATTAACGGTTTATTGAAAGAGCTTGGCAGCCAGAAGGCTGAAAATATACAGTTACATATTTGGGGAATGGGTTACGAATTACAAATAATATACAAGTAACATAAGTGACACAAATAAGACATATAATAACTTAGATGGGGAAAAGCTCAAACTACAGTTCATTTCAACATAGTGACAGTGTTACAGTATTACAAGTTATTGATAATTTTTACAATGGTTGGGACTGGGCTGTTCTTATAGCGATCAGTTCGTGCACGTATGGGCTGGATGCGGTTGTGGTGTCGCACAGCAATTCTCGGACAAGGGATCTCAGGTGGTAGTAGGAGCCGGTGTCGGGGATGGTGTAGAAGCTTCTTACCAAATTTGCAGATGAGGTCGTGGTGATGGTCAGTGAGAGTCGAAAGGGTCAGTGTGTTGAGCGCTTCTTGATATGTGGAGTAGGAGGGGGAGAGAATAATCTTGCATGCCCTCTTTTGCACTTTTTCTAGGTGTTTACGTTGTGTGGCATTTAGGGAGGAAGACCAGGTGGGGGAGGCATAGGTGAGCTTGGGAAGTATGAATGTTGTGTAAACACTGAGGAGCTCGTGTGCAGGAACTCCGAGGGACTTGAGTCGGCGGAGGAGGTGGAGACGGAAACTGGAGGATTTGACAACTTCATTGACGTGTGGTTTCCAATTTAGTTTGTTGTCTATGGTGACGCCGAGGAGCTTCGTGGAATCTACAACCTGGAGTGTGTTCGGACCTAGAGTAATGGAAGGAGGTGGGACAATGTCGGAGGAGAGGTTGATGTGCATAACCATGGTCTTGGTATGGTTGATGGTGACATGGTTGTTGGTGGCCCAGTTTTGGAGACTGTTCAATAAATCCTGAAGGGCGGTATAGTTGGGAGCAGAATTGTTGACGCTGATCCCAATGGTGGAGTCGTCGACATATTTCCAGCGAGCAGGGGTTTCTCTTAGGGCATCATTGATGAGCATAAGGAAGCAGAGTGGTCCCATCTTGGTGCCTTGGGGGACGCCACAGGTGAGTGACTGAGAGGTGGAGACAGCCCCTCGGAAGCGTACAGCTTGGCGTCGGTCACTGAGGAAGTCTGTAAGCCATGGTATGAGGCTTCTTCGAAGCCCGAGGTCAATAGCTTTGTTGATGATTATATTGTGGTCGACTAGGTCGAACGCTTTAGTGAAATCAATGAAGGCGACAGCTACAGACGTTTTTCGTTTCTCGAGATGGCGGTATATGTAATCGAGAAAGCTGACAAGACAGTGAGTGGTGGAGGAAGTTTTCATGTTGCCAAATTGCTGAGGGTCTACGACTCCTGCAATATCAGCATAAGCCCAGTCGAACACAAAACTTTCACAGATTAGGCTGGGTATTGGGGTGATTGCAATAGGTCGTAGCTGATTTAAGGATTGTGGGCTGGTTGACTTGGGCACTGGTGATACATAAGAGGTTTTCCAGTCAGCTGGGCATCTGGCTTGACTGAGAGAAGCATTGATGATGGAGCAGAGGGGTTTAGCAAGCTCCGGGGAGAACTCCTTGAAGAGTTTCATTGGTAAGTCAATGGGGGTGGTAGAGCGTTTTAATTTTAGTTTGTCCAGGCGTTTTGCTACGTCAAATTCTTCTACTAAGTCAGTGGGAAGGGGGGCTGGTAGGTAAGCAGGGAGAGTGGTTGTGTCAAGCCGTGGGAGCGTCTGGCATATAGTAGCGAAATGGTTATTTGTTTGCTCAGCTGCGTCAACACTAGTGAGATGGCTAAGGAAGGGGAGGGGGTGTGTCTTATTGTTTAGTCCACAGAGTTCTTTAAGCTTACCATACCATTGACTGATGTTGGTCTGCTTCAGGTGTTGTAATTTGGTTGGGTAGTGGGACTTCTTTGCAGTGCGTATTTCGCGGATGACTCGGTTGCGAAGTGACCTGTAGCGGATGTGGTCATTGAGATGAAAGGCTCTGTCTCTCTGTTGCATAAGTCTTTTGATCCGAGGTGTGATCCAGGGCAAGTCAGCTGGGTGAGATCTGACGGACTTCTCGGGGAAGAAGTGGTGGTGAGCTTGCGTGGTGGTGTTGGTATAATTTATCCATTTGGTTTCCACGTCATCCACGCTAAGTACTTCAGTCCAGGGATGGTGAACTATCCACTGCCCGAAGAGGCGCACTGCAGAGTCAGTAATCGGCCTGTAGGTCTTGATGTAGGGTCTCTGTACTTGAGTGGGAGTGGCAGCTGGGGACCAGAGCACTGATAAGTGTGTGCTACACCCGATAGGAGGCATTGGTTGAGGTGGTTGGTACTGGTCCGCTAAGTCAGTTAAGATAAGGTCAAGGGTATTTTGACCGTGTGTGGGGAAGGTCACAACTTGTGATAGTGATAGCTGGTCCTGGATATCAGTGGTGTCAATTTCATTTAAATCCCCACATAATACTAACTTGGCACATGGGTACCTAACTCTGAGGTGGTCTGAGGTGGTGATGAGATGATTGATAAGAGTGTCTCTGGTGGGTGATCGAGGCGGATGGTATGCCACACAGATTATAATGGAGGCGGTGTTGCGTGGGTGGGCCCGTAACACGACACGTACCCATAATGCTTCCACATCTGCTGGGACTTGAACATCCAGGCGTGACGGGCGTAGGTCATCTTGACAGAAGAGGGCAACGCCCCCTCCGCGTCTTTGTGAACGAAGGTGATGAAAGAGTTGATATCCCTCAATATGACATGTTTCAGGCACAATTTGCCAAGCCTCACATATGGCAACGACGCTCGCGGCGGTTGACCTGACTGTAGTTGCCAGCTCGTCGAACTTGTTAGCTAGGGAAGTGACGTTGGATAGCAGTAAAGACGGGAGATCATACCATATCCGTGGAACTTCAGTGTGGTGGTATGGTCTGTCAGGGGTGGGTTTCTCCGGTTTCCTAGTGGAGGTTACGGTTCTAATGGGCTTATGTGCATGACGGCCTTGTCTACGGCTCCGCGCGTGGAAAATGTTCAGTGACTTGAGTAGCGCAATAACACTGCCATCAGGATAACCGTTCCCACGCTTTAGATGGTACAGAGTGCGTCGGGAGTAAGTGATTGGTGGCCATCTGTTGATATCTGTTGTGGGCGGACGGAAGTGTTTGTCACTGGCGGCACTTTGAGGGACACTGACACTGGTAGACATCTGTTAAGATTTGTCAGTCGTAAAGACGGTGGTCTTTGTCCCTGGTGCTTGGGGTCGCCGACACAGTTATCACGATATATGTAACACCGCGGTGGTCCTTGTCACTGGCACTCTAAAGGTGACCGATAAAGTGCCCACTGTCTGACTTTTCCTTGGGGTGCACTATCGAGCACTGTATGGTAATCACTTATTGCACTGCTCCGTAATCAATCGTTCACTAATCACTAGAATGTTTTGCTGAATCGATCCTGGTGTAGTAAGGCTGGTAGGGCGTTGGGGTATAGCAGGGGGGGTGGGCAGGGCCAAACAGATTCGGCCTGGCTGCTAAAACCGGGAGCGCCTCCGGGGCACGTCCTGTCTCACTGAGGGTTGACAAGTGTGTGTGTGTGTGTGTGTGTGTTTCTTATTAAAAGATGTTTATTTTTTCCATCCTAAGAAATATAAATAATTCCTTCCTATTTTTTTTTTTTTATGTTTTGACGAGAAATAAACGAACCCAGATGATTCTCTCTCTCTCTCTCTCTCTCTCTCTCTCTCTCTCTCTCTCTCTCTCTCTCTCTCTCTCTCTCAGTCAAAGACACTATCTTATAAAACTAGTTCCTGTCACACGCAGATGTTATCGTTTGTGTAAAATTTACCTGAATTTAAGAAACACCTTTTTGGAGATCCACGCCAGGTGTAGGTGAGGGGTGAGGAGGGGGGATTGGGGGGAGGTAGGATGACAAGGGGGGTGGAGCAGGGTGAGGAGGAGGGGTGAGGAGGGGGGATGGGGGGAGGGTGGGTGGTAAGGGGTGTGGAGTAGGGTGAGGAGGAGGGGTGTAGGGAGGGTGGGTGGTAAGGGGTGTGGAGTGGGGGTGAGGTGGAGAGGGGTGAGGTGGAGTGGGGGTGAGGTGGAGAGGGGCGAGGTGGAGACGGGCGAGGTGGAGAGGGGTGAGGTGGAGAGGGGCGAGGTGGAGTGGGGGTGAGGTGGAGAGGGGCGAGGTGGAGACGGGCGAGGTGGAGAGGGGTGAGGTGGAGAGGGGCGAGGTGGAGTGGGATGAGGTGGAGAGGGGTGAAGACTAACATCTATCAAAACATTGGAATTATTATTATTATATTTTATTTTAACATTAAATAGAAAACAGAATTAAACATAAGCGGATTTTAAACTACTAGTGCCTTAGTTTAATCCACCACAGACCTTATTCACACTCCTACTAATCTTTATTCATTTTATATTATTCATTCTAATGTTCGTGAAATGTTAAATATTTCCTGTGGTGAAGTATAAACAGGTATATATGACAGTGCATTACCTGAAGCCTTTTAACTATTTATGGTTTGTTTTTCACCAGGAGGCTGTGTGTGTGTGTGTGTGTGTGTGTGTGTGTGTGTGTGTGTGTGTGTGGCATTGTTTATCTCAAGGACTCGGAAGGAAGGAAATAAGGAAGGAAGGAAAAAGGAAATAAGGAACGAAGGAAAAAGGAAATAAGGAAGGAAGGAAGGAAGGAAGGAAGGAGACAAGGAAAGAAGGAAGGAAGGAAGGAAGGAAGGAAGGTCTTGGTATAACATCTCTTCCCTGCAATACAATATTCACGATACCATTCAACAACAGCAACACCTAACTGAGAGAAAACGACCACACCTACACTCAGATTTACCTCACTTTCTCCTAACTTTCTCCTAACTTTCTCCTCACTTTCTCCTAACTTTCTCCTAACTTTCACCAATCTTTCTCCTAACTTTCACCTCACTTTCTCCTCACTTTCTCCTAACTTTCTCCTAACTTTCACCTCACTTTCACCTCACTTTCTCCTAACTTTCTCCTCACTTTCTCCTAACTTTCACCAATCTTTCACCTAACTTTCACCAATCTTTCACCTAACTTTCACCAATCTTTCTCCTAACTTTCACCAATCTTTCACCTAACTTTCACCAATCTTTCACCTAACTTTCTCCTCACTTTCTCCTAACTTTCTCCTCACTTTCTCCTCACTTTCTCCTAACTTCTACAGCAATATCTCAAAATTAATCTCAGGGTAGGTTAGGGTAGGTTAATGTTAGGTTAGGGTAGGT
>CAUDMG010002405.1:820000-850000 GCA_958450375.1 Homarus gammarus | reverse complement strand
GGGCGGATGGGGGGGGTGTGGGTTAACAAGGTGGGGGAGAGGGGGGAAGGGGAGTTAAAATAGGGTATAGGTAGAGGGGTGAAGATTGGGGGATGTGGGGAGGTTAAATGGGTGTGTGGGGGAGAATAAAGGGAATAAGGGGAGGAGGGGGTGAAACTGGTAGAGGTAGTGAGGGGGGATAAACTAGTGGAGAGAGAGAGAGAGAGAGAGAGAGAGAGAGGAGAGAGAGAGAGGAGAGAGAGAGAATTGATTCGTCTCTGATGTAGTTAAAATGTTTTAATGTGTTCTTTTAATAACCCTTGTAATTTATGTATAAACTTTAAGGGAAATATTCAGGGTTTTGTTGTGTGTTACTGTCGGGTGTTACTAGATGATTAGATGTGATTGGTGGAGCCGGGGATAGATCCACGTCACTCTAACACGTGATTGGTGGAGCCGGGGATAGATCCACGTCACTCTAACACGTAATTGGTGGAGCCGGGGATAGATCTACGTCACTCTAACACGTGATTGGTGGAGCCGGGGATAGATCCACGTCACTCTAACACGTGATTGGTGGAGCCGGGGATAGATCTACGTCACTCTAACACGTGATTGGTGGAGCCGGGGATAGATCTACGTCACTCTAACACGTAATTGGTGAAAAATTCTAATGAAGAAACAATATATTATTCTTTTATTCATTCAATATCTCTAAACGTCTGCTGGTTTTGTTGTCGTGAATCCGAGTCCAAGAGTCGTTTTTGTAAATAGGGTTCGGATTCAGGGGATACGAACCCACCCATTTCCAGCGGTTGGGTTCACATGGCCCCATCCTCTTCCCCCTCCTTCCCTCTACCCCCCCTACCTCCCCCTTCTCACTCCCCCTCCCCCTTTCAATTAGAATAGGAAACCCTTTAATTGATACGCCCCCCGCCCCCCCCCCCCCCCCCCCCCAAAAAAAAAATCGGGATTTTGTTGATGTAATATCCACTGAGAGATTCCGTTTGTTTAGCCACAGTTGACGACCAGGGATAAAATTTTGGACATAGTTTTCCATCGCAATTTTTACCCAACATAGTAAAAGATTCCGTGTTTATTTTATTTATATTTTATCGTTTATCCCAGAGACGGAAATGGATAAATAAATTCTAGGTTGTATATATAGTAGGTTAGTGTTAGTATATTGAGTAAAACCTCTATTTAACGGACTATACTGAGAGGGAATTCCGTTATATCGAGTCTGCTATATGTGAAACCCTCCATAACCACACCTCTGTATTAGCCTTCCTCAACACACCATTACAACCATACCCTTACGACCACACCCTCTCCAACGCACCCTCCAACACACTCCTCCATCCACCACCCCTAACGCACCCTCCAACACACCCCTCCATCCACCACCCCTAACGCACCCTCCAACACACTCCTCCATCCACCACCCCCAACACACTCCTCCATCCACCACCCCTAACACACCCTCCAACACACTCCTCCATCCACCACCCCTAACACACCCTCCAACACACTCCTCCATCCACCACCCCCAACACACTCCTCCATCCACCACCCCCAACACACCCTCCAACACACTCCTCCATCCACCACCCCCAACGCACCCTCCAACACACTCCTCCATCCACCACCCCCAACACACCCTCCAACACACTGCTCCATCCACCACCCCCAACACACCCTCCAACACACTCCTCCATCCACCACCCCCAACACACTCCTCCATCCACCACCCCAACACACCCTCCACACACTCCTCCATCCACCACCCCCAACGCAACCCTCCAAGACACTCCTCCATCCACCACCCCCAACACACCCTCCAACACACTCCTCCATCCACCACCCTCCAACACACTCCTCCATCCACCACCCCCAACACACCCTCCAAGACACTCCTCCATCCACCACCCCCAACACACCCTCCAAAACACTCCTCCATCCACCACCCCCAACACACCCTCCAACACACTCCTCCATCCACCACCCCCAACACACCCTCCAAGACACTCCTCCATCCACCACCCCCAACACACCCTCCAACACACTCCTCCATCCACCACCCCCAACACACCCTCCAACACACTCCTCCATCCACCACCCCCAACACACCCTCCAACACACTCCTCCATCCACCACCCCAACACACCCTCCAACACACTCCTCCATCCACCACCCCCAACACACCCTCCAACACACTCCTCTCATTTCTCCAACACACCCTCCAACACACTCCTCCATCCACCACCCCCAACACACCCTCCAACACACTCCTCCATCCATCACCCCCAACACACTCCTCCAACACACTCCTCCATCCATCACCCCCAACACACTCCTCCATCCACCACCCCCAACACACCCTCCAACACACTCCTCTCATTTCTCCAACACACCCTCCAACACACTCCTCTCATTTCTCCAACACAACTCTTTTATATCACTGTCTCCTCCCCCGCGTCCACACATCACTACACACCAACAGACACATCACTCTTGTACACATCCCAGATTCCAACCACTTTACTTTCCCCCTCCCTCCCACCTTCCATCCCTTCCCCCCCTCCCCTCTCCCTCCCCCCCTCCTTCCACCCTCTACCCCCCTTCCTTCCCTCCCTCTCTCCCCTCTCCCTCCCCCTCCCTCCCCCCTATCCCCCTCCTTCCTTCCCTCCCTCTCTCCCCTCTCCCTCCCCCTCCCTCCCCCCTATCCCCCTCCTTCCTTCCCTCCCTCTCTATCCTCCTCCCCCACATTCCATTTCCACGTTTAGATTAATGTTTGTCTGTCTGTTAGTTAGTTAGTTAGGTAGTTAATAGTTAGGTAGTTAATAGTTAGGTAGTTAGGTAGTTAATAGTTAGTTAGTTAATAGTTAGTTCTTCAATAAAGTTTACATTGATTCAGTATGTATATAGACAGTACAGGTATATAAACAATGTAAATAGACAGTACAGGTATATAAACAATGTATATAGACAGTACAGGTATATAAACAATGTATATAGACAGTACAGGTATATAAACAATGTATATAGACAGTACAGGTATATAAACAATGTATATAGACAGTACAGGTATATAAACAATGTATATAGACAGTACAGGTATACAAACAATGTTAAACAAATAACCAATTCGACCGAGAATATGGTAATAAATCTAATTAACAGGTAAAGTTACTGTTCCAAAACGTACCTGTGTGTGTGTGTGTGTGTGTGTGTGTGTGTGTGTGTGTGTTACTTGGAGTGTATAGGTGAGAATAATATATAGGATTCAGTGTATAACGAGGGACAGATTCAGTGTATAACGAGGGACAGATTCAGTGTATAACGAGGGACAGATTCAGTGTATAACGAGGGATAGATTCAGTGTATAACGAGGGACAGACTCAGTGTATAACGAGGGACAGATTCAGTGTATAACGAGGGACAGATTCAGTGTATAACGAGGGACAAATTCAGTGTATAACGAGGGACAGATTCAGTGTATAACGAGGGACAGATTCAGTGTATAACGAGGGACAGATTCAGTGTATAACAAGGGACAGATTCAGTGTATAACGAGGGACAGATTCAGTGTATAACGAGGGACAGATTCAGTGTATAACGAGGGACAGATTCAGTGTATAACAAGGGACAGATTCAGTGTATAACGAGGGACAGATTCAGTGTATAACAAGGGACAGATTCAGTGTATAACGAGGGACAGATTCAGTGTATAACGAGGGACAGATTCAGTGTATAACGAGGGACAGATTCAGTGTATAACGAGACATGTGATCCGGGTATAAGGGAGCTCGCTAATGAGACAGTATCAGACACCACAGTAGAGTGAAACCTAATGACCAGATGCCTGCGAGAACCGAGAGACCTTGTGGAGATACTGAGAGAGATACTGAAAGATAATGAGATACTGAGAGATAATATGTACTGAGAAAATGATGATGGAGTTACTGAGAGATACTAAGGGAGATAATGAGGGAGATACTGAAGGAGATACAAAGATATATTGAATGATACTGAGAGAGATAATGACAGATACTGAGGTAGATTCTGAGAGATATTTGGAGATAATGAGGCAGGTGTGTGTGTGTGTGTGTGTGTGTGTGTGTGTGTGTGTGTGTGTGTGACAGCCAGTTGGATCAGTAGGGGTCCTGTCCAGTCACCCGCGAAAATCCAATCACTTCATGCGATTAGTGTCAATTAGACCCAATTGGAGTAGATGGCGCTGTGTGTGTGTGTGTGTGTGTGTGTGTGTGTGTGTGTGTGTGTGTGTGTGTGTGTGTGTGTGTGTGTATGTGTGTGTGTGTGTGTGTATGTATGAATGACCTTATACGCAAGCACACACACATACCTACACCTGTGGCCATAATCAACCTGAAGGTCAAACTCATTAGTGCGTCACCTCTCTTTAAATGAGCCACCAACACACAGGTACACGCAGGTAATGTTCAAATGATCACAAACTCGTTCAAAACCTACAGCCGATAAATTATGTTCAGGTCTACAGTTTCAGGTAATTATTTGATAAACATTAAAAGATTATTGGTAACCTAACCAAATGTAATCAGTCTAACCTAACCTAACCTAACCAAATGTAATCAGTCTAACCTAACCTATCCTAACCAAATGTAATCAGTCTAACCTAACCTAACCTAACCAAATGTAATCAGTCTAACCAAACCTAACCTAACCAAATGTAATCAGTCTAACCTAACCTAACCAAACCAAATGTAATCAGTCTAACCTAACCTAACCTAACCAACCCAGGTATCATTAGAATGTTTAACTTAACCCACTATCTTAAACACAAAAACACATGTATGAACTAAAACGTAATTACAGGTGTTATTATTTAAATATAAAACCGCACAGGTGTAAAAATTCCTCGTAAGGTAACATCTTAATTAATGACCATAATTATGATCTTCCTTACGTAATAGATCTTCACAAATCAAAAACAAAATTAATGGAAAAAAAAAATATTATGACACAGTTGTTTAGTTAAATCGTTCATGAGAAAAATGACTAAACATCATGATCGTAAACCAACCAACTAACTATCTAACTACCAAACTACCTAACAACTTAACCATCACACAACACCAAAAAATATCCTCGGAAATGCTGTCGTCATTACACTGATCCTCTTCGTTAATAAGATACGGTTCATTAGTGTCAGGTGTTGGTTCTGTCAGGTGTGTGGTTCTGTCAGGTGCTTAGTTCTGTCAGGTGTTTGGTTCTGTCAGGTGTTGGTTCTGTCAGGTGTGTGGTTCTGTCAGGTGTTTGGTTCTGTCAGGTGTTTGGGTCTGTCAGGTGTTTGGTTCTGTCAGGTGCTTAGTTCTGTCAGGTGTTTGGTTCTGTCAGGTGTTTGGTTCTGTCAGGTGTTTGGGTTTGTCAGGTGTTGGTTCTGTCAGGTGCTTAGTTCTGTCAGGTGTTTGGTTCTGTCAGGTGTTTGGTTCTGTCAGGTGTTTGGTTCTGTCAGGTGTTTGGTTCTGTTAGGTGGTTGGTTATTTTTTAAGGGAAATATTATTGTATTTGTTAAGACAATAACGGGAACGCACAAAAACAATAACAACAATAACAATAACAGCAACAATTACAACAATAACAATAACAGCAACAATAACAATAACAGTATCTCAACACACAATCACCACACCTATATAACACGACTATACACAGGTTATTTAAGACTACACCTACACGAGAACAGAACACAAAAGAACAGTGTAAAAGAACGTGTACCCACCCAGACTGACAAAATGATGAGCCAATAACAAATATGCAGCCAGCAACAGTCATGGACAATTGTACAACATGACAGCGTTGACCAAACCTGTACATGCAACAATACACACACACACACACACACACACACACACACACACACACACACACACACACACACATACACACACACTACAAGCAAAAGCAATGGAGAGTTGAATATTGTACTGTCACAATGTTTGTTTTTTTTTACCTTGTTCTTTACTGTAAACTAAGCACACTGTAAATAGATTAGCTTAGGTTAGGTTAGCTTAGGTTAGGTTAGGTTAGCTTAGGTTAGGTTAGGTTAGGTTAGGTTAGGTTAGGTTAGATAAATTCGGGATTCTACGTTACAGGTAAAAAACTAAATGTATAAATTGGCTCATAAATTCACAAAACTACTCACCATTTCCCCATAATAAAATAAACAACTAGTTACTCTCTCTAACCACTTGACAGTTTACCCACATAAACTATTTAGTATACATTCTAAACATTAATTCCCCAGAAAACACTAAAATATGTTTCAGAACTATGAACACCTGTTGGTTCTCTGGTCGCCTTCCAATAGGTTACCACACAGGTATTATTATTATTATTATTATTATTATTATTATTATTATTATTATTATTATTATTATTATTATTATTATTATTATTATTATTATTATTATTATTATTATTATGTTGTTATTATTATTATTATTATTATTGTTATTATTATTATTATTATTATTATTATTATTATTATTATTATTATTAACATTATTGCTTCTCTGTCTCGTCCAGTTATTCCCATAAGCATAGTTAAGAAAATTAGCATGAAAATTCTCTTTGATTATAAATATTTTGTTTGGAAATGGTTATGGTATTATTACTATCCAGGTGTACTGTCATTATATCAGGTGCACTTTAATTAGCCAGGTAAGGTTTAATTATCCAGGTGTACTGTCATTATCCAGGTGTACTGTCATTATCCAGGTGTACTGTCATTATCCAGGTGCACTGTCATTATCCAGGTAAGCTTTAATTATACAGGTGTACTGTCATTATACAGGTGTACTGTCATTATCCAGGTGTACTGTCATTATCCAGGTGCACTTTAATTAGCCAGGTAAGGTTTAATTATCCAGGTGTACTGTCATTATCCAGGTGCACTGTCATTATCCAGGTAAGCTTTAATTATCCAGGTGTACTGTCATTATACAGGTGTACTGTCATTATCCAGGTAAGCTTTAATTATCCAGGTATACTGTCATTATACAGGTAAACTTTATTTATCCAGGTGTACGTTCATTATCCAGGTAAGCTTTAATTATCCAGGTGTACACTGATGTTATATACTGTACAATATCATGAACGTAAATTTCACTTCTTTTAAAAAGTAAATGTGGAGAAAAAAAATTCGGGTAGAAAAATATGAAAGGTGGGGCGAAATTTTGTCCCGTGTATAAAGGTAAAACTTTTATGTGCAGAGAATCACTTAATTTATGTATATTTGTACGGACACACACATGCATACACACACACAGACACACACATGCATACACACACACAGACACACACACACACACACACGAGTACAGAATATTCCTCGATAACAGTAACTGCGTGAAAATATTCTTCGGGCGATCTGTCAGTGCCGAATTTTTCCGTCAGTAAGTGAATGAATCAGTCAATCAACGACACTCTCGTACAGGCGAAGAATTCAATTTTACTCCACCTGTGAATGAGAGGCGGAGAGAATGGAAACAAGCTTATCTTTTCAATAATCTTCTCTGTCTCTCTGTCTGTCTGTCTGTCTGCCTGTCTGTCTGTTTGTTTGTCTGTCTGTCTGTCTGTCTGTCTGTCTTAACACCGACGGTAATACGACACACAATGTTACCTTAAATGCCAACTATATCAGGTGACCCTAAATTAATTAGTAAGCCCTCCCCTCTCCTTACCCTCCTCCTCCATTTCCCTCCCCTCTCCTACCCCCCCTTCCTCTCACCTCTCTCCACCCCTACCCCATCCCCTCCAATCTCCTGTCCCTTCACTCTGTCGACACATCCCTCACTCTGTCGACACACCCCTCACACTGTCGACACACCCCTCACACTGTCGACACACCCCTCACTCTGTCGACACACCCCTCACACTGTCGACACACCCCTCACACTGTCGACACACCCCTCACACTGTCGAAACACCCCTCACACTATCGACACACCCCTCTCTCTGTCGACACACCCCTCACTCTGTCGACACACCCCTCACACTGTCGACACACCCCTCACACTGTCGACACACCCCTCTCACTGTCGACACACCCCTCACACTGTCGACACACCCCTCACACTGTCGACACACCCCTCACACTGTCGACACATCCCTTACTCCGCTACGCCGACGTATGGAAATTCTATAACCTAATCTTGGGAACGTATCTAATCAATGAACTATGTTGACTTAAGTAAATTGAGACTGACTGACCTGACTCCTACTCTTCTATACCAGGTGGGGGTCAGATCAGGTATTTTGAATTGTTACCTTCACCACCAAAAGTTAGTCAGTCAGTCACCCAGCCAGTAAATGACTCAAATGACCAGTTATCTAAGTAGTTAATTAGTTTCATATTCAACCAACCAGTTATTCTATCTACCTGCCAGTTAGTTAGTGAATCAGTCAACTATTCAACCAACCAGTTATTCTATCTACCTGCCAGTTAGTTAGTGAATCAGTCAACTATTCAACCAACCAGTTAATCTATCTACCTGCCAGTTAGTTAGTGAATCAGTCAACTATTCAACCAACCAGTTAATCTATCTACCTGCCAGTTAGTTAGTGAATCAGTCAACTATTCAACCAACCAGTTATTCTATCTACCTGCCAGTTAGTTAGTGAATCAGTCAACTATTCAACCAACCAGTTAATCTATCTACCTGCCAGTCACCCAATCAATTAAATCAACTAACAATCTATCCAGTCAGTCATCAGTCAGTCATCTCTTCCACCTTGTCAATTACCGAAAATATGAATAATAATGTAAATAGATGAAAAGTTGAATAAATATGTATATAGATAAAGGATGAAGGAGACTAAAGGACAATTATTTATTATTTCCATTTTCTATCCAATTCTAACCTAACCTAACCCAACCTATCCTATCCTAACCCAACCTATCCTATCCTAACCCAACCTATCCTAACGTAATCTAACAGAACGGAAAAGAAAGAAAGAAAGAACAAGAGACAGAACAAGAGACAGAACAAGAAACAGGCAGACAGACATAATATTTACCTTGTTCTAATTGTTCATCTTCCCTATAATCACCTGAACACCTGTAATCACCAACAATACCTTCCCTCGTTACCTTTACCTTCCACACACCCTTAACTTTATTGGCCATATTATTATCATCATTGTCTAAAGTGTTCTGCTCGTTAACCTCCCCCCACCTCTCGACCTGTGTGCACTCCCTACGCACCCACCCACTCCCCCCACTCCCTCTCACCCCCCTACTCCCTCTCCCCCACTCCCACTCACCACCCTCTCATTAGTGTGTCCTAAGCATAACTACCTCCCTTCCCCTATTCAGAACAGATTACACGCACCATTTCCCAACACCCTGAATATCACATAATCTAGTTCCCCCTTGTTAAGTCTTCTTATTAACGGCAGCTAAACAGATAACCAAGACCTTTTGAGATTACTGTGTACTGTATGTATGTATGTATTGTATGTATTATATGTATGGATGTATGTATGTATGTATGTATGTATGTATGTATGGGTGTATGTATGTATGGATGTATGTATGTATGTATGTAAGAGGACAGAGGTTGCCGCCGCGTCAGTGATATAAATATTCACACACATGACAGTCCGAGTGTTGGGGCGAGTGAGTTAAGCTTGGCACTATGTTGGGGCGAGTGAGTTAAGCTTGGCACTATGTTGGGGCGAGTGAGTTAAGCTTGGCACTATGTTGGGGCGAGTGAGTTAAGCTGGGCACTATAATGTTGGAAAAAGAGAGAGAGAGAGAGAGAGAGAGAGAGAGAGAGAGAGAGAGAGAGAGAGAGAGTCCGCTAAAAGGTGTCACGTGTATGTATGTCTGTAGTCCTCAAAAGAGACACACATCATCACTACTCTGGAAAGACGTTCGCAAACTTCCCATAACCTTTGAGGTCCTGATTGGCAATTTACGTGCCTAAGGAAGAGCACCCAGACAACTCACGGAGCTTTGAAAATATGTCGAGAATTTGTATTTATTTGTATCTAAAGGAAGTAAAATTCAATTGTATATTTATTTATGTTTTTGTTGAGGGAAAAGAGGAAATGTTTATGATTTGTTTATTTGACTTAATGTTTATCTCTGGCTAAGCACCTTAACGCTAATCTAATCTTAGCTAATATATACTATCTTAAACCTAACCTAACCAAACCTAGGTGGTAGGTAGGTGGGTGGAGGGTGGGAGGTGGCGGCATGTGGGTGGCAGGTGGATAGTGGGTGGCAGGTGGGTGGCAGGGGGGGGGGCATGGTGGACAAATTTGAATAGGTAAGCATGTACTAATAATGTCTATCACCTCTTGGAAATTCCTTGTATCTCTCTCTCTCTCTCTCTCTCTCTCTCTCTCTCTCTCTCTCTCTCTCTCTAGCATAATTTAGTCTATATTTTAATTCACCATACACAAAGAGAATCATTTAACACGTTCTTGTATGTATGAAGGTCATGAGAGGTCACCAGGGATCGAGTACCATCTTAAATAAGCAACATAATTTTTTTTCATCAGCGTCCGAAGTCAAAGCATCCAATAGCAAATAATATATCTCTTGAACAGAAATTATTTATGGTGCCTCAAGCCTTCAAAAACAAGATATTTTTTAGCATTTTAAGTAGTGGGTGTTTTATAATGGTTTACCCTGATCTATTCTCTTCTGCATCCGTTTTCTGTTCAGCCTGACAATATAAAACACCTTTTTCTTTTTTATTTACATCAATTTCAGGTAATATTATTTTTTATTCACTTATTACTAATTACTTTCCTCAAAAAATATGTTACGCTTTTTTTCGACTAAAATTAATTTGATCTATTTTCATTTATATTTTTTTTTCGAGTATTTTTATTATAATTTTTTTTTTGGTTTAATTTCGTGTTTTTTTTTTATTTCACCTTATAGTTTTTTTCTTACACTGTTCCGCTATCTTAGTTCATTGTTCTAATTCATCTCTTTCTTCCTCCTCCTCCTTCTCTTTCTTCCTCCTCCTCCCTTCTCTTTCTTCCTCCTCCTCCTTCTCTTTCTTCTTCCTTCTCTTGTTCTTCCTACTCCTCTTCTTCCTCCTCCTCCTTCTCTTTCTTCCTCCTCCTCCTTCTCTTTCTTCCTCCTCCTCCTTCTCTTTCTTCCTCCTCCTCCTGTTCTTCCTACTCCTCTTCTTCCTACTCCTCCTTCTCTTTCTTCCTCCTCCTCCTTCTCTTTCTTCCTCCTCCTCCTGTTCTTCCTACTCCTCTTCTTCCTACTCCTCCTTCTCTTTCTTCCTCCTCCTCCTTCTCTTTCTTCCTCCTCCTCCTGTTCTTCCTACTCCTCTTCTTCCTACTCCTCCTCAAGTGTACCCAAGCTCCCCCCTCCTCCTGAACATAACATAAACTTCACAAATGTTCTGCTCTGTCTTTCCTCCGCAACATTCTCGCGTGAGGTTGTATATAATATGCTCTCTCTCTCTCTTATCGTCTACCATCCCATTATCTTTATATTTATCATGTCTTGCGTATCCCTTATTCTCCTCCCCTTCGTTTTATTTCTAGTCTTTCTAACTTTATTTGGGTTATTTTATTCTTACCTTCACCTGTTTCACCTGTGTTTCTTTCAAGTATACTGAAAACATATATTAAGTGTGTGTGTGTGAGGGTAACTTATGGTTAATGTAGATACAAGATATATACTGAGAACTGACGCTTTATTACCCACCAGGTATTAGGTTGACAGGCACTGCACTAGACAACCTTCATTTCCTAAACTGCAAAGTACGGAACCTATTCACTGAGGGTACTCCGGGGGGTTTGGTGAGAGATAATGGTGAAATTGTACTCCCTTTCCCTCTCTCTTATTTCTTCCCACTCTCCCTCTCTCCTTTCTTCCCACTCTCCCTCTCTCCTTCCTTCCTACTCTCCCTCTCTCCTCCCTTCCACTCTCCCTCTACCTTACCCACCCTCTCTCTTTCCCTCCGACGCTCCCTCCTTCCCTCTTCCTCTCTCTCCCTTCCTAAAAGATTTATATCAACACGACTCTGCACTAAGCGTCCCTTTCAACATTTTTTTTACAAACCCCATCCATCCATCCATCCACCCACCCATCCACCCATCCATCCATCCATCCATCCACCCACCCATCCATCCATCCATCCATCCATCCATCCACTCACAACACGTCTCCCTCTCTCAACTCCTAAACATAAGTATAAAACCTGTCTTCACTTCCACTCAGACGCACATAACACGGTAAAACACACACACACACACACACACACACACATATACACACACACACACACACACACACAGGGACTAAATTTTGACCACACTGGACCGTCGCGGGAATAAAATATTTCATTGCAAAAGACCAACTTGTGAGACGCCAACAAAACAAAGGAGGCAGTAAATTGAGGGCTTTGGTGTGTGTGTGTGTGTGTGTGTGGTTCACGAGTGAGTATATATGTGAATTATTTACCGAGAAAACCTTAGTTAGTAAACGATAAGACCAAATTTTATTAGGGAGAAAGACAGGAATTTAAAGAGAGAGAGAGAGAGAGAGAGAGAGAGAGAGAGAGAGAGAGATAACATTGAGAGAGTGAGACAGGTGGGGTAGAGAGACATCACGATGGATGGCCAGCAGTCACCTATCAGTGTTGGGAGGAAACTGACGAAGCGGGAACACGGTGAGTACCCAATACCTTCTGGGGGGGGGGGGGGGGTCTTGCTGGAGGTATTTTTACACACACACACACACACACACACACACACTATAAGCACCAGCGCTGTTATGTACAAATTATCCTTATTAAGGGTCAAACAGGTTTACATCAACAAAGCTGACAACCCAACTGGTAGTTCTATACACGATACATCACTTAAAACTAATAGCCATTACTAATAACGTATGATTGTTATTATATTTATAAACCGTAATATTAACATAAACATAACATGACAAAATTGTGTAAAAATTGATCAAAATATCTTAAGAATATATCACAAAAGGCAAATAACGAGGAAATTATTATGGTAAAACACGTAGTGGTGTCATAGGATAGTAGGGTGTGTCATACGGAGGCGAATTTTTTTTTTTTGAGTTTGAAGAATCGGCCCATGGTATTAATGATGTAGTTCTATGTGCAGAATCATGTGATATCTTCAGATTTGAAAAGTTTTCATTTTTTGCTAGGTAAATTTTAACTTGAAATCTTATGAAAATTCAGTATTCCCACCCTTTTACCAACACCACTAAATAGCTTATTTATAGTAAAGTAAATGTATCAGGTTAATTTATTAGGATGAAAATGATCCAGAATAGTGAAACGAATGATCTTGACACATTTATTAAATTTAATATTCCTTTAGAAAACAAAATCATCAAATACAAAAACCGGTTTTACTACTACGACCCGGTGTTGCTGCACACCATAGAGAACATGTCTTTCTTGCTTCTGTTTCTACTCATCACCTCCCTGCTGACCACCTGAGCTCGGATGTAGCCTTCCCTCCTCTCCTGGCTGTACACTTGACTGCTGGCCTCGCTCACTTGCTGTACACAACGCTCTATACTCTGGGTGTGCGAGGGCCAGGCAGGGACATGCATGGGGTTGTCCAGGAAAGCTCTGACTTGAACATTGGTGAGGCTGCAGGTAAGAGGGGGCTCACTGCCAGCCTGGATGTTATCCAGATCTATGAGATCAGTGAGGGTCTTGGCACCTAGATTGACTTCAGGAGTCTTCCTGACCCTGAAGGAATCGTCACCAACTGATTCGTCATGCCCAGATCCTCTCATAAGTCTCATATCCAAGATCTTTTTGACTGCCACTCTTCTCTCCTCCTCATCCTTACTGCAGAGTATTGTCTGCAGAACTGCCTCGGGATGAGCATACCAGGAAGATCTCCTCACAGTCTGCTCCACAATCTGAACAACCTTCCTTGGCTGACCCCTCAGGAGCTCAAGCTGGAAGAGAACATGCCTCGGACCTTCGGAGAACGATGACTTGACCTTGGTGTTGAACCAATTTGGCAAGTAGACACTCACGATGAATTGGATAATAAGTCTCAGGTTGTGAAGCTGGTTCCCTTTCAGTTTATGATGAGCGACCCAAATTCTGCAGAACCTGAGAGCCGTTGTGAGCCACCTAGAATGTGAGACTGGACCTATCTGCAGGTAAGCAAGTCAATCAGGCATGACCCCAGTTTTGATGGCACTGCAAATCATGTAACCATAGTACTGGTCAGTACTCAGGTCGTCAATGACAGTATGTGCAAGCTCAACGAGTGGAGGGCCAACTGTGATTTTTTCAAAGCTCGGATTCATTTCTAACTCAGTGGCAGAGTCCAGCATCTTGCCAAGAGGACCAGACCATCTGTTGTTTGAAAGAGTCTTGCCATCCAGCTCCTGGATCAGATGTCTGAGTGGCAACTCGTTGGTGTGGAGGTCACAAACAATCCAGACCAGCTTCCTCCCAATCTTCCGCTCTATCCACTGTATGACCCCCCCTTGCCACCCTGTGTTCGTGTTGGTGCTGTCCCCTCCAATGGCCTGCAGGGTCTGGTCTACGTTCCTCTCTCTGAGCCAGTTCACAATATTATCTGCCACTATCTCAGCTGGTTTCCTGATGTCATCTTTCTCTGGAGTCAAATGCCACAAATACTTCCCTCCTGGTTCACTGCAGCAGGAGTAGTGTTCCTCCTTCACCATGGCAGGGAACAACTTGTCAGAATCTCCAACTTTCATGAACACTTTAGTGTCATCCCTTCTCCCATCAAAGAACAAACAATTGATTCCATTTTCTCTTATCCCCTTATCAAACTCCTCTTCTAGGTTACTGACAAGTTTCTCCTGAGCTCTCCTTACTTTGTTATGATCTATCACCAGGTGAACATCATCAGGTGTAATCAAACCACCGTCAACCCAGGCAGCTGTTGCTATCTCTGCAGTTTCTCTGAGACCAGTGTGGTGTCGCATGCTGGCCAGAGCTATGCTCGGGATATCTTTCCTATTTCGAATCTTATGCCTGGAAGGTTTGGGATCATTATTTTCTGGGTTAGGGACAAAGTCACCATTCTCCTGGTCAGCACTCGGATCAGCCATGGGGAAGTCATTAAACTCTGAATCAGCTTGACTCCAATCATCGGCCTTTTTTACCTCACCCTGGGCCTTCTCAAGTCTCTTTTCCTCGGCAACTCTTCTCCTCTTCTGTCTCTCTGTGGCAGCCTCCTGTCTCTTGGACTCCGGAATAGCTTGGCTAGAAATCATGAAAGCCCCTATACTGCCAGTCTTCTCTCTCTGTGCTTTGACAAATGCCAGTTCGATCACAGGAATCTTCAGTTCACGCTTGCAAATACAGGAGATGTGGGCCTCGGATTTACAGTCACGATCGCATCCAAACTCAGGACAGAGAACAATTGGGCACTTGCAAGTAATTATGTCAAATAACTGGTCCAGTTGCTTGGCAAAGCTGTCCTTAACTGCAAGTTTTCCTCTCCCAAGAGAGATATCTCTTGCCTTTTCCCAACTGGCTAGCAGTCTCTCACTAATCTTCTTCTGACTTGTTATGACTGGAGGCTTGAACTGAGCGTTAGCCAGAGTGTACTGTGCCAAGACAGCTTTGGTCATATCACTGGCAATGTCTTTGTTTGTGTAAGTTCTTTGGTTCTTTTCACTGATTTGCCTGATTAAAACACCGTATCTCAAAGCATCTCTCAATGTAGGCAACTCCGACTTCAGGAGCTCTCTCCCAGACCCAAGATAGTGACTGAGATGGCTGGATTTTTGGTTCCTCATCCTCACACAAGCAGCCATCGCATATATTATCAACTTATAAATGCATCAGAATCTGAAACAGAAAAAAATATTGTTAGTTGGGTTGTTAAAGAATGAAGTCAGAAAGCAATGTTCACTATTTAATTGTAATGCACTAATGCAGCTGTACGTTAGATTTTCGATAAATTTCACGCTAAAATTTACCTAGCAAAAGGTTGCAAAATATTGAAACTGAAATTATTTTCTGTTTATATACACTAAAATCTACCAAAAAAGTGATGGGCCATTAGTTTTAGCTGATCTTCCCTCCTATGACACACCCTAATAGGATAGTCCAGCTGCTGGCGGTTTCAACCTGACGAAGACGCCGGTGTTGTGAGGAGGGACTCGGAGCCGGAGGCCAGTACTTGGTGGTTACTGTTCGTGTGTGGATGTCTGACTGACTGGCTGAAACATCTTAAGTGGTAAAACGAGTGTGATAAACCTCCCAGAAGTGCTCAGTGATAAAGTACGACAGTAAAGAGTGAACAGCGAAACGATATAGCATAACGACGATATTTTACGTAAAGAGAAGAGCTGCCACGTACCGCCATTACAGCTACTACGAATCTAACTGGATCTGACAGCACAAGGTAAGATTAACTAGTGATTCAAGAAAAGTCATGATTTATATGGAATAATTAAAATACTCCTGAGTTACTGTGTTATATAAAAACTTATGTTACGTAAATAAGAGAGAGTAAAATGCGTTTCCTGGAGAGCTGAAGTGACGAGAGACGGGAAATTTACTTAAAACTATCACAAAATATTATTAAAAAGTATCACAAGTAAAGGTATTCTGTAAAAATTAATCAGCTTTGTAATTAACTAACCCCCACAAGCCAAATTGTACCAGTTAAATCAATCATTATCGACTATTGATCAAAGGTTAAATCCAAAGTTTAGTTACGTAACAAATAATGACATTCAAGATCAAATTTAATAGGTTTTCGTTATAATCTGGTTAGTAAATTGACCTCCGTTCTAAATTGTTTTAATTACCTTGTTTAATTAAATATTGATAATTGATATTTTAAGTGGTACATATTTTACAGCTTATATAAATTAATCATAGTAAAGAAGCGGTTAAAAACAGTTTGGTTATAATTAAAACTACAGATAGAAGAATTTACAAGCCTAATGAAGTTATCCTCCCTATATTGCGAACCTTGTATACCCCCATTATGTAACCCTGATCTATTGCCGCCTGTGTATAGTTTGTTATTAATAATGAGATCGTAGTATATCGTTGTTAGTTAATTAATCACCCAAAACAACTAACAATGGTTCCCAGGTACTAATTACTTCAGATAGTGTTTCCCCAGATGCAAGAAGCGTAGCCGAGATGCATAAACGTACCATAACCTGACAAAATTATAATACTCACAGTTAATTAGTCGCTTTCTCGTTATTTTAGTGATGTCTTCTTTGTCACCTTTGCCATACCTGTGGAATAAGGGAATTAGGAGACTTATTAATTTGCAAACTATTGTTATATGCCGATACACCTATTATTTGGTTATGGGTGAACTGTTTCAATTGACGTAATGTTAAAATGTTACTTAGACTAAATGATGCTAGATTTAACACTTACTATGTTAAAATTGAATACTAACGTAGTGAACCTTTGTTAAAAAACTAAATACGTGAAGTGGAAATGGAGAGAGAAGAGGGGGAGGGTAGAAAGGTGAAGAGGTGGGAGGAAGAGAGGGGAGGGATTCACTCTTTACTCTGGACTGGTTGGAGTGGGGGGGGGGGGGGGATAATAATATGCGAGTTAGATTTTGAGGCTCTTTCTTTACACAGATACAATGACAATATTAACTGAACCAATAACTTTAATCGTACGTTAGGTTAGGTTAGTTTTTAGGTGTTTGATTAGTAAGTGGTTTATAAATTAGTTTTTCCTTAATTCCCCCCTTCCCTCAGCTTCTCTTCCCTTCCCTCCCCTCCCTCCTTCATTCCTTCCTCTCTCCCCCTAACCTCCCTGTTAAGAACATAAGAACATAAGAATGGAGGAAACTGCAGCGGGCCTATTGGCCCATACTGGGCAGTCCCGTTTACACCCAACCCCTGTTGCTCATATAAGCATCTAACCTATGTTTGAAGCTATCCAGCGTATTCGAGTTAATGATGATATTTGGTAACTTATTCCATTCATCCACTACTCTGTTTCCAAACCAGTGTTTACCTATTTCGCGCCTAAATCTAAATTTGTCTAATTTAAAACCATTGTTACGAGTTCGCTCCTGGTTGGATAGTTTGAGTACCTTTGTAATGTCCCCTTTGCTTAGCCCTGCCTTCCACTTATACACCTCTATCATGTCTCCCCTCGCTCTACGTCTCTCGAGGGAGTGCAAATTAAGATGCTTTAACCTGTCTCTGTGCTCAAGGTTCCTAATGCCCGGGATTAGTCTTGTCATTCTCCTCTGAATTCTTTCCAAGGATTCTATATCCATTCTGTAATACGGTGACCAGAACTGAACTGCGTAATCCAAGTGAGGTCTCACAAGCGCAAGATATAGTCTTAAGTCACTATCCACACACACACACACACACACACACACTTCCAGCATCTTCACTATCCACACACACACACATGCACTACCAACATCTTCACTATCCACACACACACACTCTACCAACATCTTCACTATCCACACACACGCACACACAAACACACACACACACACACACACACACACACACACACTCTACCAACATCTTCACTATCCACACACACGCACACACAAACACACACACACACACACACACACACACACACATACAGACACTACTAACATCTTCACTATCCACACACTCTACCAACATCCTCACTATCCACACACTCTACCAACATCTTCACTATCCACACACTCTACCAACATCCTCACTATCCACACACTCTACCAACATCCTCACTATCCACACACTCTACCAACATCCTCACTATCCACACACTCTACCAACATCTTCACTATCCACACACTCTACCAACATCCTCACTATCCACACACTCTACCAACATCCTCACTATCCACACACTCTACCATCATCTTCACTATCCACACACTCTACCAACATCCTCACTATCCACACACTCTACCAACATCCTCACTATCCACACACTCTACCAACATCCTCACTATCCACACACTCTACCAACATCTTCACTATCCACACACTCTACCAACATCCTCACTATCCACACACTCTACCAACATCTTCACTATCCACACACTCTACCAACATCTTCACTATCCACACACTCTACCAACATCCTCACTATCCACACACTACCAACATCTTCACTATCCACACACTCTACCAACATCCTCACTATCCACACACTACCAACATCTTCACTATCCACACACTGTACCAACATCCTCACTATCCACACACTCTACCAACATCCTCACTATCCACACACTACCAACATCTTCACTATCCACACACTGTACCAACATCCTCACTATCCACACACTCTACCAACATCTTCATTATCCACACACACACTACCAACACCTTCACTATCCACACACACACACACACAAACTACCAGCATCGTCAGTACCCACACACACACACACACACACAAACTACCAGCATCTACACTACCCACACACCCACACAACTACCTACATCTTCACTCACTACACTATAAGCATCTACACCATCCTCACTCACCACACTATAAGCATCGTCTTTCACACCTTTTTGGTTTTGCTCCCCGAATTTTAACTTGATGTCGTCGAGAGCGAAAAATTGGTACAGACAAATTATTCACAATGACCCTGTCAGCTGTGCTAGCATTCAAGAACTGCTACAAGGGCAAGGACTCCTTCCTCTCTTATGCCCAGACGGAAGTTCGTTTTACCGAAAATCCTGATGACATGGTATACCGAGATGATGTGTTTGAGTCTTACAACAAATTCTGTGAAGGGAAGGACTTGGTTGAGGCGGTGCCAATGTGCATTGCACAGCACCTTCGGGGGTCGGGACTAAATGTTCGACGGAGAGGACCAAATGCCTGCCAACGATTCTGCTACATCGGCATGGAGTGGCCTGAGGGCAGTGCCTACAGCACTGCTCACCCAGGTAAGGTTGGTCGCAAAAGGAAAATTCTGAGCCCAGAACAGGACCGAAAGCGCAGTGTAAAGTTGCTGAAAAAGTCGAAAAATCAAATCAACGTTAACCAGCCTTTCACCATCCAGTGGAACTGGGGTGAGAACGCTTTGCAGTATGCAGAGGTGGCCAAGGAAGTCGAGAGCCAGAATGAAACTTCGTTTGATTCGGTAGAGGAACAGGAAACCAGCGAGGAGTCAACAGGAGTGGTTGAGGCAGTAGAGAGCCTGGAAGAAGCTTCGCTTGATTCACTAGAGGAACAGGAAACCAGCGAGGAGTCAACAGGAGTGGTTGGGGCAGTAGAGGGCCTGGAAGAAGCTTGGTTTGATTCACTAGAGGAACGGGAAACCAGCGAGGAGTCAACAGGAGTGGTTGAGGCAGTCGAGACCCAGAAAGTTTTGTTTGCTTCCGTATCTGGACAAGAAACCAAGGAAACGTCTTCATGTTTCAAGATCCAGGAAGACTTTTCATGGTTCACAAACCAGGAAGAATCTTCATGGTTCGAGACCCAGGAAGACAGCGGTCTGCTTGAGTTTATGGAGGGATTTGTGTAAGTTGACAATGGACTGAAAAATAAGACAACAAAAAATTCTCCAAGTGTCCTCAAAATATAACAACATGTTTTATACAGCATTTATATTACAATCAATGTATTATATCCTTCAGTGAATGTGCAAAAAAAATGTATATTATGCAAATATATCAAATTGATAATATGTTGTCTTTTTATCCTTTGTTTTATAAAGCAAATACATTGCAAAGAAGCAATTACATTACAATAAATATCTTTTATCCTTGAGTAAATGTGCAAATCAAGACTCTTTAGCCCGTCTCTGTGTCTAAGGTTCCTAATGTCCGGGATTAGTTTTGTCATTCTCATCTGAATTCTGTCTGGGGATTCTATATCTATTCTGTAATGCGGTGACCAAAACTGAACTGCATAATCTAAATGAGGTCCCACAAGCTCAAGATATAGTTTTAGGATAACCTCGCTAGTCTTGTAACTAACACTCCTTTGTATGAACCCAAGTACTTTATTAACCTTGTTTCGAGCAACAACACATTGTTTACTTGGCTTAAGATTCCTACTTCTCATTACTCCTAAATCTCTCTCGCAGTCGGATTTCTCAATAACATCTATGTTCATCTGGTAACTGGTTTCCCAGTTTATATCTCCTATACTGAGTACTTTACATTTGTCCAAATTGATTTTCATCTGCCATTTTTCAGACCAATCGAAATTATTTTTACATCTTCCTGTAGTTTTGCAGAGTCCTCGTCAGATTTAATTACACGTCCAATTTAGTGCCATCAGCAAATTTATTTATGTTGAAGTCTACGCCGATCGATATCTGACCTGACTACCGACCGTTGCGGTGCTATTTAAAGATTAGTAGGTAATGACCTAATACCTGAGCATTGTGGACCTTATCTCACCCTCCTCTGTATATATACACCTTGTTTTGTACTTCTCCTAAGTCTGTACTCACCCCTGAAGATGTGAATTACACGAAAGCGCTTGGGAACTTCGTGTTTTCTTCTTTTCTTGTGGTTATCAGCATATATATATATATATATATATATATATATATATATATATATATATACATATATATATATATATATATATATATATATATATATATATATATATATATTTATTTAACAAAGAGTCTGTCTGTTTGTTTCTTTATTTGTTTGTGTGTCTGCACGAGAATCTGGGAAACTACTTTACCGAACTGTAGTGATGATGGATGGTGTTATATGTAGTGATAATGGATGGTGTTATATGTAATGATGATGGATGGTGTTATATGTAGTGATGATGGATAGTGTTATATGTAGTGATGATGGATGGTGTTATATGTAGTGATGATGTGTGGTGTTATTTGTATTGATGATGGATAGTGTTATATGTAGTGATTAGAAAATAAAATAATATTAGTTTAATGCTAAAAAAAATATACTTTGCTGTACCGTTATAGTGAAAAACATGGTGGAACTTTAATACACCGTTAATGAACTATTGATGGAAGAAGAAGTTTTGGGGACTGAACAGTGAGACAATGTGGAGCCAACCGAAGGGTGGCGTCCTACAGTTGCCTAGCAGATGAGCCGCCCGGAGGGCGGCGATTTTGCTAGTAATAAATAATAATAGTCCAAGTACTGAGCCTTGGGGAATTCCACTAGTGACGTTGCTCCAATGGGATTTAGTACCGTTAATGCTCACTCTCTTCTTCCTGTCCTGTAACCACGCCCTAATCCTTTTTAGAATATCACCTTTAATGCCATGAGCCTTTACTTTTCTTATTAGTCTTTCGTGGGGGACTCTGTCGAAGGCTTTGCTAAAGTCGAGATATACCACATCATAATTGTGCCCCTCGTCCACTGATTCGAAAACTGATGAAAAGAATGTCAGTAGATTAGTAAAACATGAATGCCCGCTTGTGAAGCCATGCTGGGAATCATTGATCAACTTGTGCTTCTCCGGGTTATTTCGAGTAGGGTTCCAGTAATTTGCCTACAATTGATGTTAGACTGATTGGACGGTAGTTAGAGGATAGTGATCTATCTCGCTTCTTGAAAATCGGTATTACATTCGCTATCCTCCAGGATTCTGGTACTGCACCTGTTTTTAAGGACATGTTAAACAACTTTGCTAAGGGCATACTAAGCTCTTCCTTACATTCCTTTAATGCTCTGGCAAATATCTCATCGGGACCAGGTGACTTATTAGGCTTTAGTTTGTCTATTTGCTTACTAACATCGCTACTACTCACTACTATCTCGCTTAATTTGTTTTCTTCACTATCTCTGTATAGAGTCGGTGCCTCGGGTATCATGTTTAAATTTTCGGTGGTGAAAACTGTTGAAAAATATTAATTCAGATTATTGCTCATTTCGCCGTCGTTATCAGTTAGCTCGCCGGTATCTGACTGTGTTGCTCCAATCTTTTCTTGTGTTTTAGTTTGATACATTTGATAGGATCCCTTGGGGCTTGACTTTGCTTCCCTTGCTATCCTCAGCTCATTATTCCTCTTTGCTTTTTTTATCTCGATCTTAACCCTGCCGGCCAATACCTTATAATAATCTCGGAGGTAAACTTCCCCACGATATATCCTCCTACCTATAGCATTCCTTTGACCAAGAGTGTTCTTTAAATAATTATTTATCCATTTAGGGTCATTGTTGTTTGATCTGAGTTTTTTGTATGGTATGTTCTGCCTTTGTGCATTAAGTAACTCATTATTTAAGTTGTCGTGGAACTCGGCGACCTAAGATCTCGTTATCAGGTCAGTCTCAACCGTCAGGTCTCCGGGTAGGGTGAGGTTGCCCCCTGTGGGTACATTGTAGGTCACATCATGTGAGGTCATGTAGTTCACCCCTTCTCTCAACTGCCTCTTCAAACTATCAAAGTTTGCCCTTCTGAAATCTGGGACTTTTGTGGAATTTTCCTGACGTCCGCCCTGAAAATCTAACTGGAATCTAATTTCTTTGTGATGCCTGTTTACAAGTTCGTTCCTTACCTCGACATTACTAATGAGGTTTTCTCTGTTCGACAGAACTAAATCGAGTATATTATTACCCAGGGTGGGTTCGGTTATATGTTGACTTAGGGAACAGTCCTGAACTATTTCAAGAAAGTCCTCTGATCCTGAGTTACCCGTAAGGTCAGTCCAATCTATTTGGCCCAGGTTAAAGTCGCCTACTATACAGACTTTGTTGTGTATGGAAGCCCTGTGCACTTCATCCCACATATGTCGCTCATTAACTCTATCAAGATTGGGAGGTCTATATATTACTCCTGTCATTAATTTTTCCCTCCCATCGATTAATTCTATCCAAATTGTTTCTGTATTCCGCTCAGTTTTTATTTCCTTATTTATTTCACACTTCAGATTATCCCTGACATAGATTGCTACTCCGCCTCCTTTCCTAATCTACCTGTCGGTATGGAATAATTTGTAACCTGCAATTTGGTATTCGACAGGTAACTCACGTGAGTCTAGGTTTACCCATGTTTCGGTGAGTGCTATTATATCGATTTTTTCGGTACATACCAGGGCTCTAATATCATCCATTTTGTTTCTTATACTTCTACTGTTTGTGTAGTAGACATTTAAGTTAGTAGTGATCTCAGTCCTCTCTTTAAAGGGTTTAGGTTTTAACTCCCTGTCTAATTTAGTTTTGTCGTCATTCCTAACACTATTTTCCTGTAACCTTTCACTTTGTTTTCTCGCTCCCACTGCAGTCTCCTCCACCCCTATGCTCACATGTTTCCCTAGCAGTTTAAGAACTTCAATATATTTTAAACTGCCCTCTCGAGAGACCCAGCCAGGGTTGCCACCCAATCCCTAGACAGATGCACCCCATCCCTAACATAAAGGTCCTTTCTGCCATAGAAGTTGTCCCAGTTGTCAATGAATGGGACTGATATTGACTTGCAATATCTGTTAAGACGGCCATTGACACCAACTGCCCTTGACAACCATTCATTGCCAACTCTCCTTCTAGGCAGGACACCACATATGATAGGTATCCCTTCCTTAGTCCTAATGCGATCTATAGCTGCCTTGAACTTATCAAGAAGGTTAGGTTAGTTTTTAGGCGTTTGATTAGTAAGTGGTTTTTAAATTAGTTTTCCCTTCCTTCCTCTCTCCCCCTAACTCCCTCTTCGTCCCCCTCCCTCACCCCTTCCCTCCTCCCTCCGTCCCTCTCTCCTTCCTCCCTCCCTCTCTCCTTCCCTCCCCCCTTCCTTCCCTCTACCGACCTCCCACTCCAAGTTGAGACTGTGTCCAGGTAAACACAACTAGACGCGATATTCACCCGGTCGCTCGATGTCCCCTCCTCCTGCCCACTCATAAATGGACCCCAGTGAAGCATTGTTTTATGTTTTTGTCTTTTAAAGCTGACACTAAGCTTACTATACCTCAACTTCCATGTCCACCCTCGAGTGAAGCTTACTACACCCTCGAGTGAAGCTTAGTACACCTCAGGTTTCATGTCCACCCTTGAGTGAAGCTTACTACACCCTCGAGTGAAGCCTAGTACACTCTCAAGTGAAGCTTAGTACACTCTCAAGTGAAGCTTAGTACACCCTCGAGTGAAGCCTAGTACACCCTCGAGTGAAGCCTAGTACACCCTCGAGTGAAGCTTAGTACACTCTCAAGTGAAGCTTACTACACCCCGAGTGAAGCCTAGTACACCCTCGAGTGAAGCTTAGTACACTCTCAAGTGAAGCTTAGTACACCCTCGAGTGAAGCTTAGTACACCCTCGAGTGAAGCTTAGTACACTCTCGAGTGAAGCTCGGTACTCCCTCGAGTGAAGCTTAGTACACCCTCGAGTGAAGCTTAGTACACTCTCAAGTGAAGCTTAGTACACCCTTGAGTGAAGCTTAGTACACCCTCGAGTGAAGCTTGGTACTCCCTCGAGTGAAACTCGGTGAAGCTCGGTACACCCTCGAGTGAAGCTTGGTACTCCCTCGAGTGAAACTCGGTGAAGCTCGGTACACCCTCGAGTGACGTTTAACACACCCTCGAGTGAAGCTCGGTACTCCCTCGAGTGAAGCTCGGTACACCCTCGAGTGAAGCTTAGTACACCCTCGAGTGAAGCTTAGTACACCCTTGAGTGAAGCTTAGTACACCCTCGAGTGAAGCTTATTACACCCTCGAGTGAATCTTGGTACACCCTCGAGTGAAGCTCGGTACTCCCTCGAGTGAAGCTTAGTACACCCTCGAGTGAAGCTTAGTACACCCTCGAGTGAAGCTCGGTACTCCCTCGAGTGAAGCTTAGTACACCCTCGAGTGAAGCTTAGTACACTCAAGTTAAGCTTAGTACACCCTTGAGTGAAGCTTAGTACACCCTTGAGTGAAGCTTAGTACACCCTCGAGTGAAGCTTAGTGCACCCTCGAGTGAATCTTGGTACACCCTCGAGTGAAGCTTGGTACTCCCTCGAGTGAAACTCGGTGAAGCTCGGTACACCCTCGAGTGAAGTTTAACACACCCTCGAGTGAAGCTCGGTACTCCCTCGAGTGAAGCTTTGCACACCCTCGAGTGAAGCCTAGTACACCTTCGAGTGAAGCTCGGTACACCCTCGAGTGAAGCTTAGTACACCCTCGAGCGAAGCTCGGTACACCCTCGAGTGAAGCTCGGTACTCCCTCGAGTGAAGCTTAGTACACCCTCGAGTGAAGCTTAGTACACTCTCAAGTTAAGCTTAGTACACCCTTGAGTGAAGCTTAGTACACCCTTGAGTGAAGCTTAGTACACCCTCGAGTGAAGCTTAGTACACCCTCGAGTGAATCTTGGTACACCCTCGAGTGAAGCTTGGTACTCCCTCGAGTGAAACTCGGTACACCCTCGTGTGAAGCTTCGTACACCCTCGAGTGAAGCTTAGTACACCCTCGAGTGAAGCTCGGTACTCCCTCGAGTGAAGCTTAGTACACCCTCGAGTGAAGCTTAGTACACTCAAGTTAAGCTTAGTACACCCTTGAGTGAAGCTTAGTACACCCTCGAGTGAAGCTTAGTGCACCCTCGAGTGAATCTTGGTACACCCTCGAGTGAAGCTTGGTACTCCCTCGAGTGAAACTCGGTGAAGCTCGGTACACCCTCGAGTGAAGTTTAACACACCCTCGAGTGAAGCTCGGTACTCCCTCGAGTGAAGCTTTGCACACCCTCGAGTGAAGCCTAGTACACCTTCGAGTGAAGCTCGGTACACCCTCGAGTGAAGCTTAGTACACCCTCGAGCGAAGCTCGGTACACCCTCGAGTGAAGCTCGGTACTCCCTCGAGTGAAGCTTAGTACACCCTCGAGTGAAGCTTAGTACACTCTCAAGTTAAGCTTAGTACACCCTTGAGTGAAGCTTAGTACACCCTTGAGTGAAGCTTAGTACACCCTCGAGTGAAGCTTAGTACACCCTCGAGTGAATCTTGGTACACCCTCGAGTGAAGCTTGGTACTCCCTCGAGTGAAACTCGGTACACCCTCGTGTGAAGCTTCGTACACCCTCGAGTGAAGCTCGGTACACCCTCGAGTGAAGCTTCGTACACCCTCGAGCGAAGCTCGGTACACCCTCGAGTGAATCTTGGTACACCCTCGAGTGAAGTTTAACACACCCTCGAGTGAAGCTCGGTACACCCTCGAGTGAAGCTTCGTACACCCTCGAGTGAAGCTCGGTACACCCTCGAGTGAAGCTTCGTACACCCTCGAGCGAAGCTCGGTACACCCTCGAGTGAAGCTCGGTACACCCTCGAGTGAAGCTTAGTACACCCTCGAGCGAAGCTCGGTACTCCCTCGAGTGAAACTCGGTGAAGCTCGGTACACCCTCGAGTGAAGTTTAACACACCCTCGAGTGAAGCTCGGTACACCCTCGAGTGAAGCTTAGTACACCCTCGAGCGAAGCTCGGTACTCCCTCGAGTGAAACTCGGTGAAGCTCGGTACACCCTCGAGTGAAGTTTAACACACCCTCGAGTGAAGCTTAGTACACCCTCGTGCGAAGCTCGGTACACCCTCGAGTGAAGCTCGGTACACCCTCGAGTGAAGCTCATTACACCATCGAGTGAAGCTTAGTACACCCTCGAGTGAAGCTTAGTACACCCTCGAGCGAAGCTCGGTACTCCCTCGAGTGAAACTCGGTGAAGCTCGGTACACCCTCGAGTGAAGTTTAACACACCCTCGAGTGAAGCTCGGTACTCCCTCGAGTGAAGCTTTGCACACCCTCGAGTGAAGCCTAGTACACCTTCGAGTGAAGCTCGGTACACCCTCGAGTGAAGCTCGGCACACCCTCGAGTGAAGCTCGGCACACCCTCGAGTGAAGCTTAGTACACCCTCGAGCGAAGCTCGGTACACCCTCGAGTGAAGCTCGGTACACCCTCGAGTGAAGCTCGTTACACCATCGAGTGAAGCTTAGTACACCCTCGAGTGAAGCTTCGTACACCCTTGAGTGAAGCTTAGTACACCCTCGAGTGAAGCTTAGTACACCCTCGAGTGAATCTTGGTACACCCTCGAGTGAAGCTCGGTACACCCTCGAGTGAAGCTTAGTACACCCTCGTGTGAAGCTCGGTACACCCTTGAGTGAAGCTTAGTACACCCTCGTGTGAAGCTCGGTACACCCTTGAGTGAAGCTTAGTACACCCTCGTGTGAAGCTCGGTACACCCTTGAGTGAAGCTTAGTACACCCTCGTGTGAAGCTCGGTACACCCTTGAGTGAAGCTTAGTACACCCTCGTGTGAAGCTCGGTACACCCTTGAGTGAAGCTTAGTACACCCTCGTGTGAAGCTCGGTACACCCTTGAGTGAAGCTTAGTACACCCTCGTGTGAAGCTCGGTACACCCTTGAGTGAAGCTTAGTACACCCTCGTGTGAAGCTCGGTACACCCTTGAGTGAAGCTTAGTACACCCTCGTGTGAAGCTCGGTACACCCTTGAGTGAAGCTTAGTACACCCTCGTGTGAAGCTCGGTACACCCTTGAGTGAAGCTTAGTACACCCTCGTGTGAAGCTCGGTACACCCTTGAGTGAAGCTTAGTACACCCTCGTGTGAAGCTCGGTACACCCTTGAGTGAAGCTTAGTACACCCTCGTGTGAAGCTCGGTACACCCTTGAGTGAAGCTTAGTACACCCTCGTGTGAAGCTCGGTACACCCTTGAGTGAAGCTTAGTACACCCTCGTGTGAAGCTCGGTACACCCTTGAGTGAAGCTTAGTACACCCTCGTGTGAAGCTCGGTACACCCTTGAGTGAAGCTTAGTACACCCTCGTGTGAAGCTCGGTACACCCTTGAGTGAAGCTTAGTACACCCTCGTGTGAAGCTCGGTACACCCTTGAGTGAAGCTTAGTACACCCTCGTGTGAAGCTCGGTACAGCACTTATCGAGTCCATAACATTCCGGGCAAGAACACAAGCTTCCAATGTTTACCATGACGTCATACACACACTTCAACATGGCCGACCTCTGCTGTTGGTCTTGTTTGTTTACTTCTCTCACCAAACGTCTCATATTTTACATTCGTTTTATTTCATCTTTCTAAATATTTAATTAAAGTTTGGACATAAAAAAAAATAATGTTTAATTTTTCGTTACATATTTTTATAGTGATTTAATAACTGAAGGTAGAAAAATCTGAGAAAACCAAAGCGGCAGATTTACTGTCAGGAATTTCTTATACAGATTTAAAACTTTAATTAATCTTTCAGTTCCCTTAAAGAAATAAATTACGTCCTTCTATCACGTTAAAAACCAGATGGAAAATAGATATGTAAAAACCCGTTCATTAAAACCTCTATAAAAACCCGGAAATATAACTAAAAAAATTAAACCAAACCATAAACCGTATATAACAGGTTACATAACATGACATAATATATTCTATCCCGTCTGTTATATCATGTTTAAATCACATTAGGTTAATAAATAACTCACCTTAAATGTGTAGTTGTGGTGGAGTTTAAATCCTCCCTAGTTGACAGTTACGCTCCTGTGATTTAATCCTTTTAAATCACCAGTTGCTCATTAATCACTAAACACTACAGTCACTCATGTTTATAATGTTTAAAAAAATGTTCACTTTTAGTCATTTGTTCACATAATAAAACACACTTACAAAAAACTGGACTTGTGACTTGTGTAACCCAGCGAGCACTGAGGCGGCTGGCTGCTGTACTGACTCCTCCGCCGCCACTCATTGGTTAAGGCTTACCCTCCCTGGCTTCTGATAGGTCACTTCAAACCAATCTGGCTCCTGATAGGTCAATACTCCTTTCCTCAGTTTAAAATCCTAGTATTCAAATGTTGTTGTTTATCAAGATACGTTACTCTTGTCTTACATAATATATTATAATAAAATTCCCCATAAAACATCATTATGCACTAGAGTCTATGGGGAATTTTATTATAATATTTTATGTAAGGGAAGAGTAACGTATCTTGATAAACAACAACATTTGAATACTAGGATTTTAAACTGAGGAAAGGAGTATTGACCAATCAGGAGCCAGATTGGTTTGAAGTGACCTATCAGAAGCCAGGGAGGGTAAGCCTTAACCAATGAGTGGCGGCGGAGGAGTCAGTACAGCAGCC
>CAUDMG010002405.1:797500-817500 GCA_958450375.1 Homarus gammarus | reverse complement strand
ACCAGAAAGTATTATTACTGTGAAAATATCGTAACTTTTCGATATTAGTGTAAAAGTTATTATTGAATTTGTAAGTAACTTGGAAGAAGGTCTCAAGACTTCCAATACTTATAATACCTCAAACTAATTATAACTTTTAGTAATACACAGGTAGGACCATTAACATTATGTACCTGCAAGTATATTAACCTTACCTGTATCTCATTAACTATGTGTGTGTGTGTTAAAAGCTAAGGTAAGTTTCTTTAGAAGATAAATTATACTTTTTTACTAATTATCGCATTCGTATTTCATTATAATATTCGTTGTAATGTTCAGATCGCTGTGAAATATTGGGATTGAATTTCGGTGGAAAGTCAATAGGAAATTTGTTGATGAATAAACGTAAAGATAAATTATATAAGGAAGAAAAACACCCACATATAGATTCGTTCACTGGACTAATGCTTCGAAACTAACTCGAATCATCAGCATCAAATTCTCGGCCGAAACACAGCTGAAGTGGGCAAATACAGAGTTAAAGCTGCCTTATTGCTGGGTTGGTCTCCTATACCCAGACGTTTAGCATGTGAAAAATAAATAAAACTCCTTCACTGGAAAAAATCATTATCAATCTATCAGTCAGGAGAGGTTGGTATTGGACTGACAAACACATACCCAAAAATGCCATGTAACATAACTAAACGTAGAGTAACGTTAACGCGTATGCAAATGAAATGACTACTAGATTAACACAACATGGTTAATTAACGTGCAGGTAATCCTAACATAGTGTTGCATTTCCGTTGACAGGTGAGTGGAAGAAGGGAGTGAGAGGAGGAGTGTTCAAGGTGAGGTCCCACAACACCTGCTGTAGCTTCCTGACAGGTGTGATGTTAATGAGTTTTATATCTAATTGTTTACATGTGTGTTTGGGAGTTGGTGATAGCTACTGTGAACGCTTCAATTTCCGTTTGAACTTACAAGAATAACACCATGTAATTTAGTGAAGAAACAGTTCATATTTACTCAAACTTAATCCCTTGAACTGAAATTTAATTTATCCCTTCCTAGTAACCTGGATAAATTTGATAGGGGTCTTCATTAACATATAAATGAGTATTATGAAAACACATGCATAAATAAGTAAACATAATTATAATAATGTTCAAATGAAATGAACCTACAAAGTACAGTCAGATAATTAGACTCATGCATGAATATTTACCTGAGAGTTACCTGTTAAATATATATGTATGATCACCTGAAGAGTCTCCACCCAAGTTTATTTAACCTCAAGATTAATCAACCTAATACTAACCCATCCTAACCTATTTTAACCCGCCCTAACCTATTTTAACCCACCCTAACCTATTTTAACCCACCCTAACCTATTTTAACCCACCCTAACCTATTTTAACCCACCCTAACCTATTTTAACCTAACCTGAATTAAATTAACCTTACCTGACCTAACCTGAACCATCCTAACCTAACTTAACCTAACCTCACCCACCTTAAATAGTGTTAAGGTGGATATTTTTCAGGTGACATTTATACATTATATTTTACATTTGGCAACAACATTATACATTCAATAAATAAAAATTAATAAGATAACGTAATGTATAAAACTAACTACATTACAGTTTAGTTTCGTATATTTATTTTTATTCGTCTCTATTGGTCATTAACTGAATATTTAGTCGAAGTTTTATATGAATGTTTAAGAAAGTCACTTTACATATCGCCCAGTTCTCGTATTTATATATACCAAAATAAGGTAAATTATAAGCATTTTCCTGTACTTATTTTGATAGCCGATATATATTGTGTTTGTTGTTGATTTTACGAGAAAGGAAACATAAAAAAAATCACGTCTTTAAACACGAAAGTAATATTCAAAATTGTACTCCAGTGATGCACCTACAAGTTATCATCATTGTCTATATGTCTATGTTTACTGCGGCTGAGTTCATAATCCACCATCACAGGACTAGAGGGTAAAAGTCTCAGTTAACACACGCAACGACAACCAGCTGCTGTATTGGTGTAGAAACTGTTGAAAAGTTCAGGCGAGAGTTAAAAATGGTATTGTGTGGGGGGGGGGGTGTGTGTGTGGGGTGTGTGTGTGTGGGGGGGGGTTGGGTGTGTGGGGGGGGGTGTGTGTGTGTGTGGGGGGGGGGGGGGTGTGTGTGTGTGTGTGTGTGTGGGGTGGGGTGTGTGTGTGTGTGTGGGGTGTGTGTGTGTGGGGTGTGTGTGTGGGGGGGGGTGTGTGTATGCGGGTGTGTGTGTGTGTGTGTGTGTGTGGGGTGGGGTGTGTGTGTGTGTGTGGGGTGTGTGTGTGTGTGTGTGTGGGGTGTGTGTGTGTGTGTGTGGGGGGGTGTGTGTGTGTGTGTGTGTGTGGGGGGGGGGGGTGTGTGTGTGGGGTGGGGTGTGTGGGGTGTGTGTGTGTGTGTGTGTGTGTGGGGTGTGTGTGTGTGGGGTGTGTGTGTGTGTGTGTGTGTGTGTGTGGGGTGTGTGTGTGTGGGGGGGTGTGTGTGTGGGGGGGGGGGGTTGGGTGTGTGTGTGGGGGGGGTTGGGTGTGTGTGTGTGGGGTGTGTGTATGTGTGTGTGGGGGGGTGGGGGTGTGTGTGTGTGTGTGTGGGGTGTGTGTGTGTGTGTGTGTGTGTGTGTGTGTGTGTGTTTAAAGTGTTCAGATAAGACTTAACGTTAGCAATAAGACACACACACACACACACACACACACACACACACACACACACACACACACACACACACACTTCCAAGTCACACACAACAAGCATGTTAGACATTTGGTCAGTGCAGGCTTAGCGGTTCGTTCAAAGGCCTCTGAAATATTACTTCATAAGTCTTATTAAAACAATTCAGTATACTCGTCAGAAGACTTTAGGAATTAAAAGGGAATTTAGACTCAAGTTTCATTACCGTATTAGTAACCCAAAACAGTCGTTCGTATTAAAGGAATATTAACGAATTTTATGTTCAAAACTATATTGTACATTTGATATTGAGATTTTAAAGTATCGTTTTTATTTAACTTATTACATTTGTTCATAGTTGAAAGTAAATTAAACTAAATTAATACAAATACTTCTTCAACGATATCTTGTCACCGTGTGTATGTGTGTCAGTTGGTACCCGATCACTTCAAACACAGAGTCTTAAATACTGATCTTTGCTTCTCAATGACAAGCTAGGTTAGGTTAGGTTAGCTTTGGTTAGGTTAGGTTAGCTTTGGTTAGGTTTGGTTAGCTTTGGTTAGGTTTGGTTAGGTTAGGTTAGCTTTGGTTAGGTTTGGTTAGCTTTGGTTAGGTTTGGTTAGCTTTGGTTAGGTTTGGTTAGGTTAGGTTAGCTTTGGTTAGGTTAGGTTAGCTTTGGTTAGGTTAGGGTAGCTTTGGTTAGGTTAGGTTAGCTTTGGTTAGGTTAGGTTAGCTTTGGTTAGGTTTGGTTAGCTTTGGTTAGGTTAGGTTAGCTTTGGTTAGGTTAGGTTAGGTTAGCTTTGGTTAGGTTAGGTTAGCTTTGGTTAGGTTAGGTTAGCTTTGGTTAGGTTAGGTTTGGTTAGAACGCTTAAGAATAGATTATGGTAAAGGACATAATCTATTCTTAAAAAAAATCAATGCCACATAAAGCGTACTTATAAACAATTGGCCCAAGGCTGCAGCCACAACTTGAAGTTTTTAAAATATAAGTGATCTAATACAGTACTGAATCATGCCACCCTTTACTGATGAGAAGCTTCCTTTCACTTGTGTGTTTTAGCATCAGGAACCCTTGAGCTGGTGATGACGCCTAGTTCCAGGTCTTAGTAATTATTAGTTTTTACATCTCCAACTTTCTGCTCACTGCCAGACTCACCATCACCACATGCTTCACGTTATATTAAGTTTGTTTCAAGGTATAACGTTGTGTCCATATATCCGATGGAAATGATATATGTTTTTTAATGCCGTCTTTGTTTGCATTACACCCAAACGCTCTTACTTGCCCTAACGATATTACTAGTTATAAATATGTTTTCCTGTTTTCTTGGTGCATTTCTAAGTTCTAAGTTATAGTCACCTGATTATAAGAATTATCTACACTAGCACTAAAATACATGTTTTTCACTAATTTAAACTTCAAGATTTCGTCTCGTTGCAACACCCGGCCGAGTGTTTATAATAATAAATAATAATAATAGTAATAATAATAATAATGAACGGTTTATTAATAGAGTTGCAGCCGGTGGCTGAAAATATACAGACTTACATTTGATTTAGACATAATGATATAATATGCATTGAATACATTTACAGGGCTGTACAGTACATAAATCAGGAGTTGTTTATTATTTTAACAATAGATGGGATGGTGCTGTTCTTATATCTATCGGTGCGGGCTCTTATGGGCTGAATTTTGTTGTAGTGGCGGACTGCGCAAGTTGGGTGGGGGGCTGCAGGTGGCAGGAGGTGGCGATGACGAGGGTGGTGCAGTAGTCCACGGCCAAATCTTTCCAGTGCTTGGTGGTGGAGGTCACTGAGGGATGGTATTTCCAGGGTGGAGAGAGCGTTGGTGTAGCCGGAATATTCTGCGCCGAGCATGATTCTGCAGGCCCTTTTCTGTACCTTCTCTAGCTGACGTTGTTGGGTGGAGTTGAGAGAAGACGACCAGGCTGGTGACGCATACGTGCTAAAAAGTTACTTCACCCAGAAAATTGCCAAATATACCCTTAATTTCTTTAATTTTATTACTATTTTTTAGTTTAACTTTCCAATAATAATTAATGTCAGAGTTTAGTGTACGTAATCCCATTATGCAACAATGATTTCTGCTACTTGTATATAGAATATCTTTATACTTGTGTTCGCTCAATGTTATCGAAGTAAGCACAACATGACTTAACACACGTCTAGTGTTTTGATACTTGATGGATATTATTTCATGCATTTAATATTTGATCTTACACTGTAGCTGTAATAGAGTAATGGCAAGAGAGTGAAGTGTTGTGTCGTAAAATGGAAGACTTGTTTTCTTGTGCTCGTATCCCTTGACCACCTCGCTGCCGCACTTAGCATCGCTGAGAGTGTATCAGTTGAATGTTAAATCCTAGTGGCAACGATATGCTTTACTAAATATTTAAATACACTCATCTAGAAGGTGTATTTAATCTCTTTTTTTTAATACTGTATTTAATCGAATATTTTAACGCCTTCGTATATTCAGTGTATTTTATTTTATAGACTATACACTGACTGGAGAGCAATTTTGAATAGTTCTTTATATTATAATTTTAATATAATATACATACATACAAGCCATAGTAAAGCTCATTAACTACTCATGGAGGTCTATTTATTCAACACAATGTTAGTAATGTATAATACAATTTATGTCATTCATATTGAGTATTAATTGTGATTTTTTATAATTATCGTCGTTCATTTTATTATTATTATGAGAAATATTTCATCTTACGTTACTCTTGACTTGTTCATTGTATATATTGTATTTAACGAATTTTTAACCCAGGATGACGAGCGACATTATTAAATTGGTCTAATATAAAGTTAAATCTGTTGTCATGGAGACCATCTTTATATTAAATGATTCTTTAGATTTATGAGTTGTGTTCTGTTTTGTTAGTGGTTATAGTACGTTGTAATTGGTTGTAATAGCGCGTTATCACATCTCGTTATATAATAGGCTATCCTGGGAAAAAAATGTACGTCGGGTTATTTTTTTCTCGTCAAACTCCAGCTACAAATTACAAACTCTCCATGCAAATGATTTTATAAACTCTTGAAAAATTTAATGACTACGGATTAGGAAGTTGGATGAGTTATAAATCTCTGAGAGCAATGGCTTACTCATGAGTTACTACTTGTTGATGGAGAATTTTTTTAACCCCGTCTCAACTGTCCGCCTCAAGTAAAAGATTTATCAACATGTGGGAATAGTTGATGTAGATTTTGTATCACATGAAGATTAGACTCTAGTATATTTCAGTTTATGGTTAATTACTCTAACACTAACCTGACTTAACCTAATACTAACCTAATCTAACTTGATTTAACCTAATATTGATTAAACCTGACCTAAACCCAGCACTAATTTAACCATACCTCACACTAACCTAACCTAACCTAACCTAACCCGCAGGTACCGTTAGGGTTACATGATTATCAGGTGAAATAAGCTGACGGACGCTAAGCTTTATGCATTCCCCGAAAGCTTCCATCATATCACATTTTAACCAACTTACCTTTACGCTTACCTCTGCGTCACCACTCACCATCATCTCCTGTCCCTCAACCGTCCACGGCACTCTACGGGAACTCATCTTCTTGTGTGAATTACCCCGTCCCTCAACCGTCCACGGCACTCTACGGGAACTCCTCTTCTTGTGTGAATTACCCCGTCCCTCAACCGTCCACGGCACCCTACGGGAACTCATCTTCTTGTGTGAATTACCCCGTCCCTCAACCGTCCACGGCACTCTACGGGAACTCCTCTTCTTGTGTGAATTACCCCGTCCCTCAACCGTCCACGGCACTCTACGGGAACTCCTCTTCTCGTGTGAATTACCCCGTCCCTCAACCGTTCACGGCACTCTACGGGAACTCATCTTCTTGTGTGAATTACCCCGTCCCTCAACCGTCCACGGCACTCTACGGGAACTCCTCTTCTTGTGTGAATTACCCCGTCCCTCAACCGTCCACGGCACCCTACGGGAACTCATCTTCTCGTGTGAATTACCCCGTCCCTCAACCGTTCACGGCACTCTACGGGAACTCATCTTCTTGTGTGAATTACCCCGTCCCTCAACCGTCCACGGCACTCTACGGGAACTCCTCTTCTTGTGTGAATTACCCCGTCCCTCAACCGTCCACGGCACCCTACGGGAACTCATCTTCTTGTGTGAGTTACCTCGTCCCTCAACCGTCCACGGCACTCTACGGGAACTCCTCTTCTTGTGTGAATTACCCCGTCCCTCAACCGTCCACGACACTCTACGGGAACTCCTCTTCTCGTGTGAATTACCCCGTCCCTCAACCGTTCACGGCACTCTACGGGAACTCATCTTCTTGTGTGAATTACCCCGTCCCTCAACCGTCCACGGCACTCTACGGGAACTCATCTTCTTGTGTGAGTTACCCCGTCCCTCAACCGTCCACGCCACTCTACGGGAACTCATCTTCTTGTGTGAATTACCCCGCCCCTCAACCGTCCACGGCACTCTACGGGAACTCATCTTCTTGTGTGAATTACCCCGCCCCTCAACCGTCCACGGCACTCTACGGGAACTCCTCTTCTTGTGTGAATTACCCCGCCCCTCAACCGTCCACGGCACTCTACGGGAACTCATCTTCTTGTGTGAATTACCCCGCCCCTCAACCGTCCACGGCACTCTACGGGAACTCATCTTCTTGTGTGAGTTACCCCCTGAACAAATACGTCGTTTTCTCAAGTTCTCGACAAGAAAAATACGTGAGAACTGTTGGAAGAAAGAGACGAGTAGTGGGTGGGGGGGGGGGGAGGAGAGAAAATGAAATGGACACAGTTAGTGGAATGGTTAGGTTAGGTTAGGTTAGGTTAGGTCGTGTCTATTTTGTTCTGTAGTTCCACATTCCACTAGTATCTTAGTTTATACTCCCTGGGAAATTTGGCTGCAGTTCAGGTTTGTAAACAAAAGATTTATGTAGTTTTGGTGAAAAAGGAAATTACTAGTATGACGTTTGTAAGTAAGTTTGGTTGTCTTAATGATGTAAAACTTTTAAGAAAATGTTGAGGAGGAATTTACGTGGGTAGAATTGCTCTCCAGAAAACAGTGTGTGTGTGTGTGTGTGTGTGTGTGTGTGTGTGTGTGTATCAGTAATCAACACACAGAAATACTTTAGTTTGGGTGATGTTACACGTTTTCTTTTATGTAGTTGATCTCGTATTACAACCGACCTGTTAATGTATTGTCATTATAAATTCGGTGAGGTTAGGTTACGCTTTGAGAATTGACTTACTGTATTCTGAAGCCATTTATTTCTTAGATTAAATTACACAAAATATTACAAAATATTAAACCTATTCCCATACATACATACATACATACAAAAATTAAATTAGAAATACATAAAAATCGTCCCAAATTCAGGAAGGTGTTGTTGCAGAGCGGCAGTGTTACTTTAACTCGAAGAATTTACATAATTTCTTCCAACACAAAATATATCACGTGAAGTCGACACACAGTGATGAGGAGGGGTAGGCTTTAGGGGCCAGAGGAGAGGATGATAGTTTAGGATGATAGTTTAGGATGATAGTTTAGGATGATAGTTTAGGATGATAGTTTAGGATGATAGTTTAGGATGATAGTTTAGGATGATAGTTTAGGATGATAGTTCAGGATGATACCAGTAACCAGGATGACGGAGGGGCAATAGGGTAATAATGTGGGATGATAACAGCGAAAAGAACAATAGTAATAATAAGAAGAAGAAGAATAAGAGAGTAGTGAAGAGTGAGAAGCAATGGAGGAGAATGAAGAGAGAGGAGGAAATGACAAAGAAAAGGAAGGGAGAAGGATAAAGTTAGAGAGGAAAAGAAGGAAAGTGATGTATGGGTGCAAGAAAGAGAGGAGGAGGAAGAAGGAGAAGAAGAAGGAGGAAGATAAAGGAGGAAATAAGTGTCTAGACAAGAAGGATTTTGTTGATGGAAGAGTATAAGAGAGGAAGACCACGAAAGATAGGAAGAGGGGAAAATGGTGATAAATAAGATGGTGGAGCGTTTGGTGAAAATAGACCTGGAGAGATAGATAGATAGATAGAGAGATAGATAGATATATAGATAGATAGATGGATAGAGAGATAGATAGATAGATAAAGAAAGAGAGAATAGAGAGATAGATAGAGAAAGAAAGAGAGAGAGAGAGATGTTTGGTGAATAAGAATTAGTTGATAAAATAGACTTTACCGTCAGCAGGTGAGTCAGAATGGTCAGGTGGAGCAAATTTCTTCCACATCACGTCCGTAGCCTCTCTCTCTCTCTCTCTCTCTCTCTCTCTCTCCTCTCTCTCTCTCTCTCTCTGTCTCTCTCTCTCACGTGATAGGCCGCCTTGAGAGTCCCCCTGATAGCTCTTGGTAGCCCCTTATAGTCCTATGATAGTTCCCCTGGTAGCCCCCTAGTAGTCACCTGGTAGATGATAGTCCCTAGTTAGCCCCCTGATAGCGCTGATAGTCCCCACTGATAGCCCCGTGGTAGCCTCTAATAGACCCCTGATAGCCCCTTAATAGACCCATGCTAGTCCCATAATAGCCCCCAAATAGCCCCTAATAGACCCCTCATAGAGCCATAATAGCCCCCTAATAGCCCATAATAGACCCCTCGTAGACCCATAATAGCCCCCTAATAGCCCCTAATAGACCCCTCATAGACCATAATAGCCCCCTAATAGCCCCTAATAGACTTCTCATAGCCCCATAATAGCCCCTAATAGAGCCCCTCATAGACCATAATAGCCCCCTAATAGACCCCTCATAGACACATAATAGCCCCCAACTAGCCCCTAATAGACCCCTCATAGACCCATAATAGCCCCCTAATAGACCCCTCATAGACCCATAATAGCCCCCTAATAGCCCGTTGTTGATGGGACGTACAATAATGGTAACGGTTTCACGAATATAATGGATAGTGTGAGAGGAAGAGAAGAGTGTGTGGGGAAGAGGAGTGTGTGTGGGGAGGAGAGAGTGTGTGGGGAGGAGAGAGTGTGTGGGGAGGAGAGAGTGTGTGTGGAGGAGAGAGTGTGTGGGGAGGAGAGAGTGTGTGGGGAGGAGAGAGTGTGTGGGGAGGAGAGAGTGTGTGGGGAGGAGAGAGTGTGTGGGGAGGAGAGAGTGTGTGGGGAGGAGAGAGTGTGTGGGGAGGAGAGAGTGTGTGGGGAGGAGAGAGAGTGTGGGGAGGAGAGAGAGTGTGGGGAGGAGAGAGTGTGTGGGGAGGAGAGAGTGTGTGGGAAGGAGAGAGTGTGTGGGGAGGAGAGAGTGTGTAGGGAGGAGAGAGTGTGTGGGGAGGAGAGAGAGTGTGGGGAGGAGAGAGAGTGTGGGGAGGAGAGAGTGTGTGGGGAGGAGAGAGAGTGTGGGGAGGAGAGAGTGTGTGGGGAGGAGTGTGTGGGGAGGAGAGAGTGTGTGGGGAGGAGAGAGTGTGTGGGGAGGAGAGAGTGTGTGGGGAGGAGAGAGTGTGTGGGGAGGAGAGAGTGTGTGGGGAGGAGAGAGTGAGTGGGGAGGAGAGAGTGTGTGGGGAGGAGAGAGTATGTTGGGAAGTGTGGGGAGAGTATGGGTGAGAAGGAGAAACAAGAGGAAGAAGAAGTTTTAATAAAGAAGAAGAACCAGCAGCAGCGGGAAGGGGGGAGGGGAGGAACACACACACATACACACACACACACCTCTTCCGCCGACTCAAGTCCCTCAGAGTTCCTGCCCCCGAGCTCCTCAGTGTTTACTCAACATTCATACTTCCCAAGCTCACCTATGCCTCCCCTACCTGCTCTTCCTCCCTCAATGCCACACAACGTAAACACCTGGAAAAAGTGCAAAAGAGGGCATACAAGATTATTCTCTCCCCTTCCTACTCCGCATATCAAGAAGCGCTCAACACACTGACCCTCTCGGCTCTCACTGACCATCACCACGACCTCATCTGGAAATTTGGTGTGAAGCTTCTGCACCATCCTCTCACCGGCTCCTCCTACCACCTGAGATCCCTCGCCCGAGAATTGCTGTTCGACACCACAACCGCATCCAGCCCATACGAGCACGAACTGATCGCTATAAGAACAGCCCAGTCCCAACCATTGTAAAAATTATCAATAACTTGTAATCAACCAGTGTATTCACTCCCAGTAAACACTGCTCCTTACACTGTCACTATGTTGAAATGCCTCGTAGTATGACCTTCTCCCCACCTAGTTATTATATATCATATTTGTATCACTTATGTTACCTGTATATTATTTGTAAATCAAGAGACACATTCCCCAATTATGTAACTGTATATTTTTATCGTTCCGACTGTCATGCTCTTTCAATAAACCGTTAATTGTTATTATTACACTACACTACAGTACAGGACAGTCACCCCTAAAGCCTCCATCCATTAAAACAAAGGTAACCGAACTCTTAAACCATCAATCATAAATTAGCATGACAGTGAAGAGATGCAATAAAGATCATCAATCACCCATCAATCACCCATCAATCACCTGACACACAGATTAAAGCAACCAACCCCCCAAAAAATATTAATCGGCAACTCACGAGGAATAAACTGCCATCGGTCACTATAAACGACATTATTAACCAAATATCTTCAAATATTATATAATCTTATTAAATAACTATTATATATTAGAGACTATTGGTAAAAAATAAGTTATTAGATTCTGTAATAGTATTTGATAACTTTTAGTGTGTGAAATGCGACTAAAACCTTATACTAGGCAACTTCATGTTAATGTATGATGATTCTTATTTATTCATTATATTCACGACTAATGAAATATAATTAATTAATCTATGTAATTATATATCTTTGTTGACATATATTACATCTCTCTATGCAAGTATTCTGGAGAGTCTATTGTTGTTGTAATTTAGGTTTAGTAATCGTACGGCTGGCAAGGACGCACATGGTGTTGACGTTTTGCGTTGGTGTTGATGTTGTTGTACTGCAGGAACACTCTTATGGGTATCTTAGGTTAGGTTAGGTACGGTTAGGTTAAGTCAGGTTTGGGTGGCTAATCTTCAGGTGATCTCTCGTGTCCCTTTAACCATCAGCCGCCAAAAATTGTCTATATTAATTTGGTCCAGCCAGGCTCAGTTAAACCTTCCCTCATTAACTCCCTAACTGCTAATTGAACTACAGGTGGCTGAAAATTGAGGGATTTTATTTTTTTCATGAATATCAACTTTTTTTTTTTAGTATCCTCTAAAGGTGTGGCAGTAAGGGTTAAATTATATAGAAAATATATTAAATTGAAATGCCAGGATGTATCAAACATGATATACTGTATATTCTCTTTCTTGTTCTTCCTGGGGTAAGAAATAACACCAGGATATACTAAACCCCTGATAATACACATTCTCTTTGACGTCTTTACTCATCCTGAAAAAAAAAAAGACTCGGTCGGGGTACAATCACAACATCTCTTGCTTCCGTAAAAGTAAGAGTGACAAGACAAAAATAAACAACACTGCTAAGAGAATCATATAAGGACGAGAATCTGTTATATTATACATAGAGACTCACCCTTATGGAACACGTAAACACTACCAGCTGAGGGGAATTCTGTATTGTCAAAAAATAATGGCAGAATGGAGGTGTATATATATTTTTGTTTATATCTGATATCATCTTCATTTTGAGGAATATGTTTGATTTTTTTTACGTTGTTGTGAAGGAAATGAATAGGGTTTTGGTTATAAGAATTAGGAGTTGTTGTTTTAGTGTTATTGTGATGTATGTAGAGAGAGAGAGAGAGAGAGAGAGAGAGAGAGAGAGTCAGGAAGAGCAAAAGAAAGAAAGAAAGATTTTTTGAGGGGGTCGATTCTTGCAGCCAAACTTAAAGGCTTTTGAGAACTGTCCAACTACAACCAACTCGGGCAGATCAACCTCTCACGAGAACCTTCAACTTATCCTCTCCTCCTCCTCCTCCTCCTCCTCCTCCCCTTCTCTTCTTCCTCTTCCTGCCCTTGTCTTCTTCTTCTTCCTCCTCCTCTCACCATCTCCTTCTCTTCCTCCACCTCCTTTCCCTCGCCATCTCCTCCTCCTCCTCCTCCTCCTCCTCTAATCATCACCCCCCCCCCCGTACCCCACCTCCCTCTGCCCCTCCTCACACCACACAGCAACTGACGTCCCGATGTCAATTTCCTCTGACTTCAGAGCCTCACATCCCCCAAATTGACTCTCCATCTTTTCTTTGGCTACCCCAGAGGCTTCACTTACACCATAATGACATCCCGAACCCCTCCTCCCCCTCCCTTCGTCCCCTCTCCCCCCTCCTTCCCTTCCCCCCCCAAAAAAGAGTGAAATTCTGTGATTCATGCGGAAATTTTTTTTTTTGGAGGGGCTTGGTAGTTGGTGGGAAGGGGGTGGGGGGTAGTTAGTGGGGAGGGGGTGGGGGGTGGTTGGATAGTTTGAGTACCTTTGTAATGTCCCCTTTGTTTAGCCCTGCCTTCCACTTATACACCTCTATCAGGTCGCCCCTCGCTCTACGTCTCTCAAGGGAGTGCAAATTAAGATGCTTTAACCTGTCTCTATACTCAAGGTTCCTAATGCCCGGGATTAGTCTTGTCATTCTCCTCTGAATTCTTTCTAGTGATTCTATATCCATTCTGTAATACGGTGACCAGAACTGAACTGCGTAATCCAGGTGTGGTCTCACAAGAGCAAGATACAGTTTTAGGATGACCTCGCTAGTCTTGTAACTAACACTCCTTTGTATGAACACAATTACTTTATTAGCCTTGTTACGAGCAAAAACACATTGTTTACTTGGCTTAAGGTTCCTACTTATCATTACTCCTAAATCTCTCTCGCAGTCGGATTTCTCTATGGCATCGTTGTTCATCTGGTATCTGGTTTCCCTGTTTACATCTCCTATACTGAGTACTTTACATTTGTCCACGTTGAATTTCATCTGCCATTTTTCAGACCAATCGAAAATTTTTTTTAGATCTTCCTGTAGTTTTGCCGAGTCCTCGTCGGATTTAATAACACGTCCTATTTTAGTGTCATCAGCAAATTTACTTATGTTGCTGTCTATGCCGATATCTATGTCGCTTATGTATATAATAAATAATAATGGTGGGGGGTAGTTGGTGGGGAGGGGGTGGGGGGCGTACTGATAGAGTTGTAAGAATGCAGAGACTTGATTCACCTAGGCAAAGACGGAATGAAGGGAGGTTGGTAGTTGGGGAGGTGGATGGGGGGTAAAATGGCATCGATTTGGCACTGGCACTTGGCACTCTTATGTAACCAGATGCGTTCTCTCATCTTCCTGGCTTAGAAGAGTAAAAAAAAAGGAAATCTTTACTTCCGAATCTTTGAGAATATGTAGTTGATGACTTTAGGATTGTAGGTCAGGTCAGATCAGGTCAGGTCAGGTCAGGTCAATCCTAAATTTAACATCGTGACTTCCTAGTTCAACTTACTGTCGGTCATCAGTTAAGTGACCCGGAATTATCCCTTCAAACCTTTTATTTCCAATTTTTATGATAAATTTTTCCACCTTAAGGTTTTAAACTGTTTACTATTACTATCATGTGAGAGATAGAGTTAGTGTCTTTAATAACTATTTTCTAACTTATTTTTTCACTGATATTACAAAACTTATCAATTTTATTTCCTTTATGGACAAAAAGAATCGTCACACGGACACGACATGGCGGATATTTTGATAAACAGTTGTCATGGTAACAGTTGTCATGGTCACAGTTGTCATGGTAACAGTTGTCATGGTCACAGTTGTCATGGTAACAGTTGTCATGGTCACAGTTGTCATGGTCACAGTTGTCATGGTAACAGTTGTCATGGTCACAGTTGTCATGGTAACAGTTGTCATGGTAACAGTTGTCATGGTAACAGTTGTCATGGTCACAGTTGTCATGGTAACAGTTGTCATGGTAACAGTTGTCATGGTCACAGTTGTCATGGTAACAGTTGTCATGGTCACAGTTGTCATGGTAACAGTTGTCATGGTCACAGTTGTCATGGTAACAGTTGTCATGGTAACAGTTGTCATGGTAACAGTTGTCATGGTAACAGTTGTCATGGTAACAGTTGTCATGGTAACAGTTGTCATGGTAACAGTTGTCATGGTCACAGAGGTTCACAAAGATGGCCGCATCCTCCAATATAAACACGTCCATTACATCATCAACATATATTACGAATAAAGACCCAATTATCACCCTGTGGTAAATTAGGCTTCAGGACTAAACTAAATGGACTGTGTTTTGTAACTTTGTGAATGTAAATAAGGTCCTATGTTATGATAATATCCCCATGTCTGTCAGAAATGGCAAATAAAACGTGGTGGGGAATTTGACCCTCTCATTTCACTGTATTAGTGTGCCGGGTATTTGAATAATTCGTCATCAAGGGTGATTTACATAATGTTATGGGCGGAAGGACACGTGGCTAGCCTTGGTTCATACACCTTCCTCGCTTCAACTCTTCTTGGTCATCTATCTTGTCTGCAATATGTTCAAGATGTGAATTCATGTGTATTACAAAATGATCTACTGTGTTTACAATATGTCTGCAATATGACGTATGTGGTGTTCTACAAGATGAGTGTGCTTGCAATATGTCTGCAATATGATGTATGTGGTGTTCTACAAGATGAGTGTGCTTGCAATATGTCTGCAATATGATGTATGTGGTGTTCTACTAGATGAGTGTGCTTGCAATATGTCTGCAATATGATGTATGTGGTGTTCTACAAGATGAGTGTGCTTGCAATATGTCTGCAATATGATGTATGTGGTGTTCTACAAGATGAGTGTGCTTGCAATATGTCTGCAATATGATGTATGTGGTGTTCTACAAGATGAGTGTGCTTGCAATATGTCTGCAATATGATGTATGTGGTGTTCTACAGGATGAGTGTGCTTGCAATATGTCCGCAATATGATGTATGTGGTGTTCTACAAGATGAGTGTGCTTGCAATATGTCTGCAATATGATGTATGTGGTGTTCTACAAGATGAGTGTGCTTGCAATATGTCCGCAATATGACGTATGTGGTGTTCTACGAGATGAATGTGCTTGCAATATGTCTGCAATATGAAGTATGTAGTGCTATACCAAGTTCACCTATTGTTTGCATTATATTTGTGCAATATGACTTATGTAACACTTTGCCAAATTGATCTGTTGTGTTTGCTATATTTATAGGGAATATTACGTATGTTGTTTGGGTACAGTGATCTGTTAGTTCTGCAATATAGCATAGTTGCATCTCCTGTGTGGTGTTCCGATGGTCGAGGTATTATGTTGGCTTACTGGGGGATAAAGGTAGTATAATATGATGTGTTTTATACTACCGGTGCCGTATCGTACATACATACATACATACATACATACATACATACAAACATACATAATGGTTGCCCCTCGTGTACGAGGATGGCCGGCCCTAGGGCCACCTAGGCGTGAATTTGTTTAAGGTGTAGAAGCTATCGCCAACACAACAACCACACCCTGAGTTAACGAGCTGCATGACCCAGTGTCAATGAATAGTTCGAGAAGACCGGACAACTCGCCAACTGCGCTGGCTAACCATTACCCCGGAACACGATCCGCAAATCGATTAACATCCAGGTTCCCAATTACTGCTGGGTAGACAGAGGCAAATGACGTAAAGAAACTTGCCCATAGTTTCACCCAGCCTGGGGGTCGAACCCGGGTCCGCTCGCTTGCTTACATATCTAGATAGATAGATAGAAAACTTGGTGACCTTGTTCAGTAAAGATATGACCTTTAAATCATGTTATTGTGAAACAGCTGATGTGAGGCGCCTGTGACGTGTGCTTTGTTTATCTTTGTTTATGGTAAGACAAATAGTTATAGCGGGAGTAGGTTTTGTCTTTACTGACTTTATTTGTCTGGTGGAATCTCTCTCTCTCTCTCTCTCTCTCTCTCTCTCTCTCTCTCTCTCTCTCCTCTATTGGTGAACGTCTGCCTTCACGCCCAACAAACTCCATAAGATTCTGCTACCACCACCACCACCACCCCCACCACCCCCCCCACCACCACCACCACCACCCCACCACCCCCCACCACCGCCACCCCCACCACCCCCACCACCCCCACCACCACCCCCACCACCACCACCACCCCCCACCACCCCCCACCACAGGTTCTACCTCCTGGTCATCTTACATAAGACTAATTTCATTTTCTCTCATCTATCCAGCACCTCACCCTCTCCCTCCCTCTCCCTACCCCTTCCCTCTCCCCCTCTCCCTCCCTCTCCCTACCCCTTCCCTCTCCCCCTTCTCCCTCCCTCCCCCGCCTCTTTCCTTCCCACGCATCCTCCTCACTCCCCTCCCCTCTCACCTCCCCCCTCCTTCCTCCTTCCCCCCTCCCCCCACCTACCTAACTCACGGCTCATTTTACATAGCTGTTTAATGACAAGTTCCCCACATAAACTTTAATCACATCATTATGGTAGATATTTTTCCTCCTCCTCCTCCTCTTCCCCCTCCTCTTCCCCCTCCTCTTCCCCCTCCTCTTCCCCCCCCCCCTTGGTCTCTAGTTTCCTCCCGGGTAGCTTTAATTGCCGCTTTCATCCGACTGTCTCCAATATCTCTCTCTCTCTCTCTCTCTCTCTCTCTCTCATTCGTTTCATTTTATCTCTTCTCCTGTTTCTCTTTCCCCCTTCCCTTTTCCTCTCCCTCCTTCCGTCTCTCGTTGTTTCTCTCAATTATCGGCTATTATTCTTCTCTCCCTTTCTCCTCCTCCTGTTTCATGACTCATTTTTCATTCCACTTCCTTCCTCCCCGTTTTACTTTCTCTCTCTCTCTCGCCTCTCACTTCCTTTCACACCCCTTTCTGTCTATCTGTCTGTCACTGTCTTTATATCTGTCTGTCTGTCTATCTATCTATATTTCTGTCTATCTTTCTCTCTGTCTGTCTGTCTGTCTGTCTGTCTGTCTGTCTTTCACTGTCTCTATACACCTATTAATCTGTCTGTCTGTCTGTCTGTTTGTCCTTCTGTCTGTCTGTCTGTCTGTCTGTCTATCTATCTGTCTGTCTGTCTATCTATCTGTCTGTCTGTCTGTATGTGTTCTCTTTGATAAACACAACATCACACAACACTATTTTTATTTTGATCAGCTCTAACCTAACCTAACCTAACCTAACCTAACCTAACCTAACCTACATATAACGAACTTCTCTCTCTCTCCACACACACACACACACACACACACACACACACACACACACACACACACACCAAAACCCACCACAAATTTACATAAAAAAAAGAATAGGGAAATATAAAGGTATTTTATGAGTACGTTATGAGTACGTTATGAGTACGTTGGGACTCACAAGCTCACAAGAGTTCTATTGGTGTGTTATTATATTTACATAAGTATATAAGGAGACCAGCCACTAGCCTTATGTCTCAAGGAAGGAAGGAGAGAAGAAAGGGAGGGGGTGAAGGAAGGGAGGGTGGGTGAAGGAAGGGAGGGTGGGTGAAGGAAGGGAGGGTGGGTGAAGGAAGGGAGGGTGGGTGAAGGAAGGGAGGGAGAGAGAAGAAAGGGAGGGGGGTGAAGGAAGGGAGGGAGGGTGAAGGAAGGGAGGGAGGGTGAAGGAAGGGAGGGAGGGTGAAGGAAGGGAGGGGGGTGAAGGAAGGGAGGGTGGGTGAAGGAAGGGAGGGAGGGTGAAGGAAGGGAGGGAGGGTGAAGGAAGGGAGGGGGGTGAAGGAAGGGAGGGTGGGTGAAGGAAGGGAGGGTGGGTGAAGGAAGGGAGGGAGAGAGAAGAAAGGGAGGGGGGGTGAAGGAAGGGGGGGGGTGAAGGAAGGGAGGGTGGGTGAAGGAAGGGAGGGAGGGTGAAGGAAGGGAGGGTGGTGAAGGAAGGGAGGGTGGGTGAAGGAAGGGAGGGTGGTGAAGGAAGGGAGGGAGGGTGAAGGAAGGGAGGGGGGTGAAGGAAGGGAGGGAGGGTGAAGGAAGGGAGGGAGGGTGAAGGAAGGGAAGGTGGGTGAAGGAAGGGAGGGTGGGTGAAAGAAGGGAGGGAGAGAGAAGAAAGGGAGGGGGGGTGAAGGAAGGGAGGGGGTGAAGGAAGGGAGGGTGGGTGAAGGAAGGGAGGGGGGGTGAAGGAAGGGAGGGTGGTGAAGGAAGGGAGGGTGGGTGAAGGAAGGGAGGGTGGGTGAAGGAAGGGAGGGTGGGTGAAGGAAGGGAGGGTGGGTGAAGGAAGGGAGGGTGGTGAAGGAAGGGAGGGAGGGTGAAGGAAGGGAGGGGGGTGAAGGAAGGGAGGGAGGGTGAAGGAAGGGAGGGTGGGTGAAGGAAGGGAGGGTGGGTGAAGGAAGGGAGGGAGGGTGAAGGAAGGGAGGGTGGGTGAAGGAAGGGAGGGAGGGTGAAGGAAGGGAGGGTGGGTGAAGGAAGGGAGGGTGGGTGAAGGAAGGGAGGGAGGGTGAAAGAAGGGAGGGTGGGTGAAGGAAGAGAGGGAGGGTGAAGGAAGGGAGGGTGGGTGAAGGAAGGGAGGGAGGGTGAAGGAAGGGAGGGTGGGTGAAGGAAGGGAGGGAGGGTGAAGGAAGGGAGGGTGGGTGAAGGAAGAGAGGGAGGGTGAAGGAAGGGAGGGTGGGTGAAGGAAGGGAGGGTGGGTGAAGGAAGGGAGGGTGGGTGAAGGAAGAGAGGGAGGGTGAAGGACGGGAGGGTGGGTGAAGGAAGGGAGGGTGGGTGAAGGAAGGGAGGGTGGGTGAAGGAAGGGAGGGGGTGAAGGAAGGGAGGGAGGGTGAAGGAAGGGAGGGAGGGTGAAGGGAGGGAGGGTGAAGGAAGGGAGGGGGTGAAGGAAGGGAGGGAGGGTGAAGGAAGGGAGGGAGGGTGAAGGAAGGGAGGGAGGGTGAAGGAAGGGAGGGATGGAGGGAGGAAGGAAGGAAGGGTGAAGGAAGGGAGGGAGGGTGAAGAAAGGGAGGAAGGGTGAAGGAAGGGAGGGATGGAGGAAGGGAGGGATGGAGGAAGGTAGGGATGGAAGGAAGGGGTGTAAAGGAAGGAATGAAGGAGGTGAGAAGCAAGGGGAGGAAGAGGTGGAAAAAATATTAGGAAGAAGAGGTAAAAGAAGGTGCAGAGAAGGAGGAAGAGAAGAAGAGGAAGAGATGGAATATAAGGAAGACAAAGAAAGGGACACAAGGAAGAGGGAAGGAGAGAAATGAGTGAGAGAAAGAGAGAGAGGGAGAGAGAGAGAGAGAGAGAGAGAGAGAGAGAGAGAGAGAGAGAGAGAATGAAATAAAAATAGCACGAGAAAATA
>CAUDMG010002405.1:792500-795000 GCA_958450375.1 Homarus gammarus | reverse complement strand
ATTTGTCAATTTGGGTATTGGAGAAAAGATATTAAGAGCGTGTCAGTCAGGGTAACATTTTGCTTGTCTGGGAGAGAAGCCTTGATGTGTGTGGTTGGTCCCCAGGGTAACTTGTTGTGGCGATACACTGTCAGGTGAAGAGCTTGTTAGGAGGTAAGCTGGGAGTTAAGCGGCATCAGGCTGAGGACCTTTTGATATGGCCGAGGAAGGTGTGTGTGTGTGTGTGTTTTAAGTTTTTTAGTTTTTTACCGACTGATGTTGATCTTGTACGGAAGAGCTCACAACTTTTTGCATCATTGGTTCCGTGATGGACTGTTAGTGTTGTTAAGGTAAAAGGTTCTGTTTCATTGCTGAGTAAGTCTTTTAATGCTCCAGGTCAGGTCAGGTCAGGTCAGATGGGTGTAGTCTGACGGGCTCATCAAGGCAGGAATGATGACCGTCTTCCGTGACCGCTGTTGTAATTTATCCAACGAGACGCATTGCGGAGTCAGTTACCAGCCTGGAGGATTTCATGTATACGGTGGTGGGTAGTGGTGGAGGGTGGGTAGTGGTGGAGGGTGGGTAGTGGTGGAGGATGAGTAGTGGTGGAGGGCGGGTAGTGGTGAAGGGTGGGTAGTGGTGGAGGGTGGTAGTGGTGGAGGGTGGGTAGTGGTGGAGAGTGGGTAGTGGTGGAGGGTGGTAGTGGTGGAGGGTGGGTAGTGGTGGAGGGCGGGTAGTGGTGGAGGGCGGGTAGTGATGGAGGGCGGGTAGTGGTGGAGGGCGGTAGTGGTGGAGGGCGGGTAGTGGTGGAGGGTGGGTAGTGGTGGAGGGCGGGTAGTGGTGGAGGGCGGGTAGTGGTGGAGGGTGGGTAGTGGTGGAGGGTGGGTAGTGGTGGAGGGCGGGTAGTGGTGGAGGGCGGGTAGTGGTGGAGGGCGGGTAGTGGCAGTTTACTAGTCTGCCACATCAATTTAGATCAAATCAGTCAGGTATTGACCGTGTGTGTGGAGGGAAACTTCACACCTGGCCGCTTCTGCAGGTGTGTAGTGTCAGGTTATATAAATCACCACAAAGCGCGAATTTGGCACACCTGGTTACCTACCTTAGAGGGTGTCACAGGTGTTAATGAAACGGTTAATTAGTATGGCTCTCGGGAGGTGAGGTGAGAGGGTCGGCTGATGTATATGTGTGTGGCTGTAGATAATGGTGTGTGTGTGTGTGTGTGTGTGTTGCTGTGACCTGCTACATTGTAATTATGATGAAATGGATTATTGATAAAACACGTCTATGTTTTAATGTGAAAAAAAAAATGTCTTTACCAGGTACAAAAAATAAAATTTCCTGACAGTAATATCAAATAGACATTAATGTTGACAGTTAAATAGTAAAATGTTACCAGGGTTGTTGTTGAGTTGTAAATAAGGTAAAATATCAAGTTTTAATGTAGAACGTGTTGTTAATCTTAGAGAAGACAACAGAAAGAGCCATTAGCGTTTAGTGGCAGCAATAAGGCTAATGGTTGCAGTAAGAAGGGACGACCAGCGACACACACACACGAGGCAGCGTCTGGACGAAGGGGAATTTCTTTGCTCTGGAGCCATGAACAGTGTCGTCATTAGCCCCTTCCCTCTCTCCTTCGCTCCTTCCATCCATCCTTCCCTCCATCCATCCATCCTTCCCTCCCTCCCTCCCTCCCTCCCTCCTTTCCTCTCCCCTCCCCTACCAGTTATTCTCCTTCAAACCTGACCACACTCATTCACTTGTTTACATGTCCTTCACTCTCCTTGTTTGCATCTCCTTCACTCTCCTTGTTTACATCTCCTTCACTCTCCTTGTTTGCATCTCCTTCACTCTCCTTGTTTACATCTCCTTCACTCTCCTTGTTTACATCTCCTTCACTCACCTTGTTTACATCTCCTTCACTCTCCTTGTTTACATCTCCTTCACTCTCTTGTTTACATCTCCTTCACTCTCCTTGTTTACATCTCCTTCACTCTCCTTGTTTACATCTCCTTCACGCACTCACTTGTTTACTTCTCCTTCTTGGTGGTTCATCGTGATTGGCAGCGTTTATTGGCTTTACCTGTGAATTTAATCCTCTTCATTAGCAGACCTACCTGGGAGTGAAGGTGTGTGTTGAGGAAACTATGTTATTTGTGGTGAGGTGGTTGACTGTGGTGGGTGAGGTGTGAGGGGAGATCATAGGTGAGGTGTGAGTGAGGGGCATCAGGAGGGAGGTGGAGAGTATAAACCCTCTCAGCACTGAAGTATTTCGTCTGTCTCCTACCATAAACACATTTTACTACACTCCATCTTCTCTTCCCTCTCTTCTTCCTCCTACTGTGCTCTCTTCTTCCCACTTCTCCTCCTCCTCTTTCACCTTCCCTTTCCTTCCTCCTCCTCCCCTCCCTTACCTCCCCCTCTAAGCTACAACTCTCAGTATGCAGAAGAAGAGATTTTGGGTCAAGTTTTGTCCAGGGGTGAAGTGCCGGGCGCCAAGGTCGGAGAGGAGCGAGATATTCCC
>CAUDMG010002405.1:755000-787500 GCA_958450375.1 Homarus gammarus | reverse complement strand
AGATAAACTAATCCAAGTTTCCTGCCCTCGTGGGAGTGATGTGGAGGGGGGGGTGGGGGTGGAAGGAGAGTAGGGGCGGAGGGGGTGGGGGTGGAAGGAGGGTAGGGGTGGAGGGGGTGGGGGTGGAAGGAGGGTGGGGGTGGAGAGGGTGGGGGTGGAAGGGGGGTAGGGGTGGAGGGGGTGGTGGTGGAAGGAGGGTGGGGGTGGAGGGGGTGGTGGTGGAAAGAGGGTAGGGGTGGAGGGGGTGGGGGTGGAAGGAGGGTGGGGGTGGAGGGGGGTGGGGGTTGGAAGGAGGGTGGGGGTGGAGGGGGTGGGGTGGAAGGAGGGTGGTGGTGGAAGGAGGGTGGGGGTGGAGCGTCATATTTCAGAGGCTTGTGTCAGGTAGTTGTTTCAGCTGCTCGCTAGACGTTGTGGGGGTGGGTGGGGGGGGGCTAGATGTAGAGTGGTGACGTTGACGTAAAGATGGTGTGAGAAATGTGACGTTGTGGACGATGGTGTGGTGATAACAAGTGTGCCGCAGTCTGCCGTGTTTGTTTACTGTGACCACACCTCAGGTAACAAACGGTGTGGTGGTTGAAGTGTATACTGAAAAATCTTTGTGGTAATTTAAGTAGTTGTACATTACATTGGCGATAATATCATAGTAATATCTTTGTTATTTTTTTATAAAGATAAGGACACAGCTGCCCTACCCTAACCTACCCTACCCTAACCTAACCTAACCTAACCTAACCAGCTTGCAACCATCCCTCTTTCCAGGTTACATTAATCATTCTGTAAAAGCTTCCCTTGGCAGCCTCTCTCCCTGCCTGTGTTACTGTGTTGAACTCGTTGAAGACAGACAAACTCCTTATTCCTTGTCATCTCACTGAAGACCCGTAAAAATCTCTTCTTCCGATACTGTTTACGGTGATCTAAACACAAACGACCAACTTGATGTTTACATTCTGTTTGTGTGTTTTTTTATTGTTTTTTTTTCCTTTAATAAATAGATAATGGTACTTAAGTCCTCGTATTACTATCACCTGAGTACACACACACACACACACACACACACACACACATTACCATTCACCTAAACTAATGAACACACCACACAGCCTCACTTGTCATGACGCATATAATAAATCTTAACATATTCATCACAGTTATTACCTCTCGTACACCTCACTTACCTGTAATCTTGATATAATCCCCTTAATGGAATATTGATTATAGGGTTGTGTGAGGGAAGGGGGATATAATTATCGTCATTATAGAGATCATTATACACGCAAGAGTTATGTTCTTATAGCTAGATTATCCAAGAGTGTATAGGAAGGTGTTGATGATATAATGAACAGGTAAGATTAGCTACTTGTTGAATTGTTGATAGATGGGTTAATTACAGGTGAACAGGTAGGTGAGACAGGTGGATATATATTTAAAACTGTTTATATTTGTATTTTATTAATAGAATTGATATGGGAGACGGTGTTTTGGGTGGGGTTGGGGGAGATTGAAGTTCTCTTGAAACCATACCACGTAAATATATTCAGATGGAAATATTTAATAATATTTGAGTGACTTTGATCATTGTACAATACTGGGTGTAGGTAAATATGTATTGAGTGGCTTTACGGTTTGTTGATGTATAAAGTGGATTATTATTATGGGAAATATAATACAGTTGTTGTTGGTAAAAGTATTTGTGATTAATATTTCAGGTGAACAGTTTTTAATATGACTGTTTTGTTTAGTTAGTAGCCAATTTATATATATATAAGGACTAGACAGACAGACAGACAGGCACACACACACACACACACACACACACACACAAACACACACACAGTACCAGAAATACAGTCACAACCTGGAATTATTGACAAATGCGTTCATATTTCATGTTTACCATCGACTAAAGTTTCCCCTTATTCAGTGTATCAAGTTTGTGTTTGATATTGCATGAATTTTTCTTTCTAAACCTCTCCATCTCTCTATAATGAAACTTATCCCTGGAGGCGGGGACACGTTAAACACAACAACATCAACACACGTATGAAACATTTCGTAAAAGTCACTGAAATAAAAAAAAGTTATCCACCATCGCCGTTCTGACCCGTTGTGCCAGGCGAAATTCGGGCCATTGACGAGTACACCACCCTAAGCCTATAACAGTACTCAACCCCTGATTTCTAGTACTCAACCCCTGATCACTAATACCCAACCCCCGACCAACAAGTGTATACATTATTCACGCAATACCGAGATTACACTCTTCAGCCCCCCCCCCCTCCCCAGCGCCCCAGCCCCCTCCTGTGTTATTGATCATTGTGAACTGATTGCTGGGGTATATCTCGCTTCCTTGTACTGTGTAGGTTAGGTTAGGTTGGGTTAGGTTAGGTTAGGTTAGGTTAGGTTGGGTTAGGTTAGGTTGGGTTAGGTTAGGTTAGGTTGGGTTAGGTTAGGTTAGGTTAGGTTAGGTTAGGTCTGTGTAGAGGTTGAGACAGTTCATTTGTTGCTTTCTATAACATGATGGTTTGTGTAAGGAGGAGGAGCAAGAGAAGGAGGAGGAGGAGGAGGAGAAGGAGGAGGAGGAGGAGGAGGAGGAGGAGGAGAAGGAGGAGGAGGAGGAGGAGGAGGAGGAGGAGGAGGGGAACACGCCGCCAGACAGTCTATGTTGATACAGCTATTGGTGAGATGTGTCGAGTGTCTGGTTGTCTATCTGTCTGTGTCTCTGTCTGTTTGGCTGTCTGCCTGTCTCTCTCTGTCTGTTTTCCCTCCTCTCTCTCTCTCTCTCTCTCTCTCTCTCTCTCTCTCTCTCTCTCTCTCCCCTGGCACCCTCGTCTTAATTACCGAAAGTCGTAAGTTCATTTCCTCCTCGTAATTAACAGGTAAGGTAAATACTCAGTGTTGTCTTGGCTGTTGTCTTGGGCTGTTGTCTTGGCTGTTGTCTTGGGCTGTTGTCTTGGGCTGTTGTCTTGGGCTGTTGTCTTGGGCTGTTGTCTTGGGCTGTTGTCTTGGCTGTTGTCTTGGGCTGTTGTCTTGGCTGTTGTCTTGGCTGTTGTCTTGGCTGTTGTCTTGGGCTGTTGTCTTGGCTGTTGTCTTGGGCTGTTGTCTTGGCTGTTGTCTTGGGCTGTTGTCTTGGGCTGTTGTCTTGGGCTGTTGTCTTGGCTGTTGTCTTGGGCTGTTGTCTTGGCTGTTGTCTTGGGCTGTTGTCTTGGCTGTTGTCTTGGCTGTTGTCTTGGCTGTTGTCTTGGGCTGTTGTCTTGGGCTGTTGTCTTGGCTGTTGTCTTGGGCTGTTGTCTTGGCTGTTGTCTTGGGCTGTTGTCTTGGGCTGTTGTCTTGGGCTGTTGTCTTGGCTGTTGTCTTGGCTGTTGTCTTGGGCTGTTGTCTTGGGCTGTTGTCTTGGGCTGTTGTCTTGGCTGTTGTCTTGGCTGTTGTCTTGGGCTGTTGTCTTGGCTGTTGTCTTGGCTGTTGTCGTGGCTGTTGTCTTGGCTGTTGTCTTGGGCTGTTGTCTTGGCTGTTGTCTTGGGCTGTTGTCTTGGGCTGTTGTCTTGGGCTGTTGTCTTGGCTGTTGTCTTGGGCTGTTGTCTTGGGCTGTTGTCTTGGGCTGTTGTCTTGGGCTGTTGTCTTGGGCTGTTGTCTTGGCTGTTGTCTTGGCTGTTGTCTTGGGCTGTTGTCTTGGGCTGTTGTCTTGGCTGTTGTCTTGGGCTGTTGTCTTGGGCTGTTGTCTTGGCTGTTGTCTTGGGCTGTTGTCTTGGCTGTTGTCTTGGGCTGTTGTCTTGGCTGTTGTCTTGGCTGTTGTCTTGGCTGTTGTCTTGGGCTGTTGTCTTGGCTGTTGTCTTGGCTGTTGTCTTGGCTGTTGTCTTGGCTGTTGTCTTGGGCTGTTGTCTTGGCTGTTGTCTTGGCTGTTGTCTTGGCTGTTGTCTTGGCTGTTGTCTTGGGCTGTTGTCTTGGGCTGTTGTCTTGGGCTGTTGTCTTGGCTGTTGTCTTGGGCTGTTGTCTTGGGCTGTTGTCTTGGCTGTTGTCTTGGGCTGTTGTCTTGGCTGTTGTCTTGGCTGTTGTCTTGGGCTGTTGTCTTGGCTGTTGTCTTGGGCTGTTGTCTTGGCTGTTGTCTTGGCTGTTGTCTTGGCTGTTGTCTTGGGCTGTTGTCTTGGGCTGTTGTCTTGGCTGTTGTCTTGGCTGTTGTCTTGGGCTGTTGTCTTGGCTGTTGTCTTGGCTGTTGTCTTGGGCTGTTGTCTTGGCTGTTGTCTTGGGCTGTTGTCTTGGCTGTTGTCTTGGCTGTTGTCTTGGGCTGTTGTCTTGGGCTGTTGTCTTGGGCTGTTGTCTTGGCTGTTGTCTTGGCTGTTGTCTTGGGCTGTTGTCTTGGGCTGTTGTCTTGGCTGTTGTCTTGGCTGTTGTCTTGGCTGTTGTCTTGGCTGTTGTCTTGGCTGTTGTCTTGGCTGTTGTCTTGGCTGTTGTCTTGGGCTGTTGTCTTGGCTGTTGTCTTGGCTGTTGTCTTGGGCTGTTGTCTTGGCTGTTGTCTTGGCTGTTGTCTTGGGCTGTTGTCTTGGGCTGTTGTCTTGGGCTGTTGTCTTGGGCTGTTGTCTTGGGCTGTTGTCTTGGCTGTTGTCTTGGGCTGTTGTCTTGGGCTGTTGTCTTGGCTGTTGTCTTGGCTGTTGTCTTGGCTGTTGTCTTGGGCTGTTGTCTTGGCTGTTGTCTTGGGCTGTTGTCTTGGCTGTTGTCTTGGCTGTTGTCTTGGCTGTTGTCTTGGCTGTTGTCTTGGCTGTTGTCTTGGCTGTTGTCTTGGCTGTTGTCTTGGCTGTTGTCTTGGCTGTTGTCTTGGGCTGTGGTCTTGGGCTGTTGTCTTGGCTGTTGTCTTGGCTGTTGTCTTGGGCTGTTGTCTTGGCTGTTGTCTTGGGCTGTTGTCTTGGGCTGTTGTCTTGGGCTGTTGTCTTGGCTGTTGTCTTGGGCTGTTGTCTTGGCTGTTGTCTTGGGCTGTTGTCTTGGGCTGTTGTCTTGGCTGTTGTCTTGGCTGTTGTCTTGGCTGTTGTCTTGGCTGTTGTCTTGGGCTGTTGTCTTGGCTGTTGTCTTGGGCTGTTGTCTTGGCTGTTGTCTTGGCTGTTGTCTTGGCTGTTGTCTTGGCTGTTGTCTTGGGCTGTTGTCTTGGGCTGTTGTCTTGGCTGTTGTCTTGGCTGTTGTCTTGGGCTGTTGTCTTGGCTGTTGTCTTGGCTGTTGTCTTGGGCTGTTGTCTTGGCTGTTGTCTTGGCTGTGTCTGGCTTGTCTTGGGCTGTTGTCTTGGCTGTTGTCTTGGGCTGTTGTCTTGGCTGTTGTCTTGGCTGTTGTCTTGGCTGTTGTCTTGGGCTGTTGTCTTGGGCTGTTGTCTTGGGCTGTTGTCTTGGGCTGTTGTCTTGGCTGTTGTCTTGGCTGTTGTCTTGGGCTGTTGTCTTGGCTGTTGTCTTGGGCTGTTGTCTTGGGCTGTTGTCTTGGGCTGTTGTCTTGGGCTGTTGTCTTGGCTGTTGTCTTGGCTGTTGTCTTGGCTGTTGTCTTGGCTGTTGTCTTGGGCTGTTGTCTTGGCTGTTGTCTTGGGCTGTTGTCTTGGCTGTTGTCTTGGGCTGTTGTCTTGGGCTGTTGTCTTGGCTGTTGTCTTGGGCTGTTGTCTTGGCTGTTGTCTTGGCTGTTGTCTTGGCTGTTGTCTTGGGCTGTTGTCTTGGCTGTTGTCTTGGGCTGTTGTCTTGGCAGTTTGAGTTGGCTGTTGTCTTGGACTGTTGTCTTGGCTGTTGTCTTGGCTGTTGTCTTGGCTGTTGTCTTGGCTGTTGTCTTGGCTGTTGTCTTGGGCTGTTGTCTTGGCTGTTGTCTTGGGCTGTTGTCTTGGCTGTTGTCTTGGGCTGTTGTCTTGGGCTGTTGTCTTGGGCTGTTGTCTTGGCTGTTGTCTTGGGCTGTTGTCTTGGGCTGTTGTCTTGGGCTGTTGTCTTGGCTGTTGTCTTGGCTGTTGTCTTGGCTGTTGTCTTGGCTGTTGTCTTGGGCTGTTGTCTTGGCTGTTGTCTTGGCTGTTGTCTTGGGCTGTTGTCTTGGCTGTTGTCTTGGCTGTTGTCTTGGCTGTTGTCTTGGGCTGTTGTCTTGGCTGTTGTCTTGGCTTTTTTAATTGGCTGTTGTCTTGGCTGTTGTCTTGGGCTGTTGTCTTGGCTGTTGTCTTGGCTGTTGTCTTGGCTGTTGTCTTGGGCTGTTGTCTTGGCTGTTGTCTTGGCTGTTGTGGCTGTTGTCTTGGCTGTTGTCTTGGGCTGTTGTCTTGGCTGTTGTCTTGGGCTGTTGTCTTGGGCTGTTGTCTTGGCTGTTGTCTTGGCTGTTGTCTTGGCTGTTGTCTTGGCTGTTGTCTTGGCTGTTGTCTTGGCTGTTGTCTTGGCTGTTGTCTTGGGCTGTTGTCTTGGCTGTTGTCTTGGCTGTTGTCTTGGCTGTTGTCTTGGGCTGTTGTCTTGGCTGTTGTCTTGGGCTGTTGTCTTGGCTGTTGTCTTGGCTGTTGTCTTGGCTGTTGTCTTGGGCTGTTGTCTTGGGCTGTTGTCTTGGCTGTTGTCTTGGCTGTTGTCTTGGGCTGTTGTCTTGGGCTGTTGTCTTGGCTGTTGTCTTGGGCTGTTGTCTTGGGCTGTTGTCTTGGCTGTTGTCTTGGCTGTTGTCTTGGGCTGTTGTCTTGGGCTGTTGTCTTGGGCTGTTGTCTTGGCTGTTGTCTTGGGCTGTTGTCTTGGGCTGTTGTCTTGGCTGTTGTCTTGGCTGTTGTCTTGGGCTGTTGTCTTGGCTGTTGTCTTGGCTGTTGTCTTGGGCTGTTGTCTTGGGCTGTTGTCTTGGCTGTTGTCTTGGGCTGTTGTCTTGGCTGTTGTCTTGGGCTGTTGTCTTGGCTGTTGTCTTGGGCTGTTGTCTTGGGCTGTTGTCTTGGCTGTTGTCTTGGCTGTTGTCTTGGGCTGTTGTCTTGGCTGTTGTCTTGGCTGTTGTCTTGGGCTGTTGTCTTGGCTGTTGTCTTGGCTGTTGTCTTTTGCAGCTATTTAAGGAGGTAAGAACTATATCGAAACCTCCATATAGCGAACTTTTCTCTCCATATAGTCCGTTAAATAGAGGTTTCATTACACCGAGGCTTATGTCTTAATTTGGGGGCGTCTTATTTATAGAGGTGATCCAAAAGTCCCTGTGCACCTGTTGTGATTTATAATATAGTTATTTACCTTGTTGTGTTTATTGGAGGTGCACAGGGACTTTTGGATCATCTTTATATGCTTTAAATACATCAGCTTTTTGATACACCATGGTTTACTGACGCGATGATACACACACACACACACACACACACACACACACACACACACACACCTGTTGTCTTCACCTGACTATTATTATTATTATGTCATTTACCTTTAAGAAATAACAGAGAAAATTTTGTGTTTATTTGTCATTGTTCTAAGTTGTTCAATTTTTTTTCGGATGATGATAATAATAATAATAATAATAATAATAATAATAATAATAATAATAATAATAATAATAATAATAATAACAACACTAATAATAATAGTTATATACGGTTTATTTAACAGAATTATTTACCATGTATTAGAGTGTAATGACAAGAGTTAAAACAGCTATCGACGTCAATTACCACGTAAGAGTATAAGTTAGCCAATACAATACTACAATTGGGAGGGTGATAACGTATGCATTGAATTCTGCTGCCGCTTTGTCTGTCTGTCTGTCTGTCTCTCTCTCTCTCTCTCTCTCTCTCTCTCTCTCTCTCTCTCTCTCTCATGTTTTTACTCAAACACAAGAATGTTTTTAGTTGCATCTTCAAACTCACCAAAGTTCATCTGTTTTAAGTCAACCAAAATATCAGTGAAAACACACAAAAACTTTATAAAAAACTCTGCAATATTGGTGAAGTCTTGAACTGTGTGGAGCAAGATACACACACACACACACACACACACACACACACACACACACACATCCGTGACCACCGAAGGGTCAAGACGTACCTGGCGCTCCTCTCGGAGCAGCCAGGTCAACTGTTAAGTTGGCCCATACCAACCCCTCTCCCCTGAACCCTCCTCCCCACCGGAGTATCAACAAGCTCTCGCCAGAAATTACAATTTCATTTGGGAAAGGAATGGAACCAGTGTTAAACAGAGGTGAACAGTGGTGAACAGTGCTTAAGTCAGTGAGAACAACTCAACAGTAAAAGTCATATTCAAGTTAACCTTCACACAGTGAGGTCCCAGGTACCCAGTGATAACGGCCCGTGAGACCCAACAACCGGCGATGTGTTAATCCGTCTACGATAGGAAGGCCTGGGACCACACCTCACTCATATAACACCATCTGTGAGGGAATTACTACACCACATGTCCCTCATAACACCATATGTGAGGGAATTACTACACCACGTGATGCCCCTCATAACACCATCTGTGAGGGAATTACTACACCACGTCAGGTCCCTCATAACACCATCTGTGAGGCAATTCGTACACCACGTGATGCCCCTCATAACACCATCTGTGAGGGAGTTACTACACCACGTGAGGCCCCTCGTAACACCATCTATGAGGGAACTACTACACCACGTGAGGCCCCTCAAAACACCATCTGTGAGGGAATTACGACACCACATCAGGTCCCTCCTAACACCATCTGGGAGGGAGTTACTACACTACGTTTTTGCTGTTCAACACCTACATTAATCTGTATGTTCACTGTATGTTCCTTTACCTTTCTCTAATGAAGGTTTTTGTTAAACCACCAATGTATGTAATAAGTCATTTATGTCCAATGTATATTTTCAGCCTTCGGGCTGCAGAACTTTTTCAATAAACCGTCAATTATTATTATTATTATTATTATTATTATTATTACACACACACACACACATATATAGAACTGAATACCGTCTGTTTGTTTGTGTGTTTCGTATTAATGATAATCATCATAATCATCACCATCATCATCACCACTATCATCATCATCACCACCATCATCAATCATCATCATCATCATCACCATCTCTTCCTTCTTCGACTCCTTCACTCCTCAGTCTTCCTTGTGGCAGCTTCCTGTTTTTTCTACCCTCCATGACATCTCCCGCCCCCCTCTTCCTCTCTCAAACAAAAGGACAATCTAGTTCATATTTGTCTTCGTTATCACACGCAAAATGCCACTCTCTCTCTCTCTCTCTCTCTCTCTTTATTATATAGTTGTAGGTGTTCTCGTGTCTGTCGCTGTAAGAGATATTAGTTAAATCTTTGTTTGTATAGCAGTTTAATATAAAAAAAAACTTAACATGATATACAACTTAATATTAACTTGATATAAAACTTGTCGATTTTTTTTTGTGTAATCTTGCTTAAAAAAACTGACATGAGATAACAACTGCGTAAGAAGTGACCCGTTTTATGAAGTGACCCGTTTTATGAAGTGACCCGTTTTATGAAGTGACCCGTTTTATGAAGTGACCCGTTTTATGAAGTGACCCGTTTTATGAAGTGACCCGTTTTATGAGGTGACCCGTTTTATGAGGTGACCCGTTTTATGAAGTGACCCGTTTTATGAAGTGACCCGTTTTACGAAGTGACCCGTTTTATGAAGTGACCCGTTTTATGAAGTGACCCGTTTTACGAAGTGACCCGTTTTATGACGTGACCCGTTTTACGAAGTGACCCGTTTTACGAAGTGACCCGTTTTATGAAGTGACCCGTTTTATGAAGTGACCCGTTTTATGAAGTGACCCGGTTTATGAAGTGACCCGTTTTACGAAGATGCGTCATACAGATAGAAGCAAATGATTTATCTAACTTTCCTAATAAAAGTCAATGTCCTTGTTGTTTATCTTAGGAGTCATCTTTATCAAAACTTATTCGTCCGTGCGTGTGTCCGTATCCGTCCGTACGTGTGTTCGTGTCCGTCCGTGCTTTATTAAGATTTTCCTCTCGATTTTAGGATTTCATATATTTTATTTTTCTGTACATTGGTGAGAGAGAGAGAGAGAGAGAGAGAGAGAGAGAGAGAGAGAGAGAGACTACACAATCATCATAAGCAATTGGCCAACAACAACCTGACAGTGACAAATTCTCCATGACCAAAAGAGACAGGAAGTTAAACCCCCAAAGGCTGTACCGAGGGGGAGAATGCTACAGATTAGACAGATGCGCCTCTGTCTCATCTGTCACAAAACTTGTCTAACTCGGTGGAGAAGTTTGTGTAGTTCTCCTCCTCAGTTGTCCCTCCTCCCCCCATCAACTTCCCCCCCCCCCTTACGCTCCCCTCCCCACCTACACTCCCCTCCCCACCTACACTCCTCTCCCCACCTACACTCCCCTCCCCAACTACCCTCCCCTCCCCACCTACACTCCCCTCCCCACCTACCCTCCCCTCCCCACCTACACTCCCCTCCCCACCTACACTCCCCTCCCCATCTACCCTCCCCTCCCCACCTACCCTCCCCTCCCCACCTACACTCCCCTCCCCAACTACCCTCCCCTCCCCACCTACACTCCCCTCCCCACCTACACTCCCCTCCCCACCTACCCTCCCCTCCCCACCTACCCTCCCCTCCCCACCTACACTCCCCTCCCCACCTACACTCCCCTCCCCACCTACCCTCCCCTCCCCACCTACCCTCCCCTCCCCTCCCCTCCCCACCTACACTCCCCTCCCCACCTACCCTCCCCTCCTCACCCCCCCTCCCCTCCCCTCCTCACCTCCCCTCCCCTCCCCACCTACCCTCCCCTCCCCACCTACCCTCCCCTCCCCACCTACACTCCCCTCCCCACTACCGTCCCCTCCCCACCTACACTCGCCTCCCCCCCTACACTCCCCTCCCCACCCCCCCTCCCCTCCCCTCCCCACCTACCCTCCCCTCCCCACCTACCCTCCCCTCCCCCCCTACCCTCCCCTCCCCACCTACCCTCCGCTCCCCCCCTACCCTCCCCTCCCCCCTTACCCTCCCCACCTACCCTCCCCTCCCCACCTCCCCTCCTCTCCCCACCTCCCCACCTACACTCCCCTCCCCACCTACCCTCCCCTCCCCAACTACCCTCCCCTCCCCTCCCCACCTACCCTCCCCTCCCCACCTACACTCCCCTCCCCACCTCCCCTCCCCTCCCCACCTACACTCCCCTCCCCAACTACCCTCCCCTCCCCACCTACCCTCCCCTCCCCACCTCCCCTCCCCTCCCCACCTACACTCCCCTCCCCACCTACCCTCCCCTCCCCACCTACACTCCCCTCCGCTGATTCAACTCCCTGATAGCGGTACACGGACAAGAAACAAACGTTCCTTATCATATACATTCTACGCTAGTGAGGGAAGAGTGTTTTATATATTTCCCTCCACTGTTTAATCGTGAGATCTTTATATACAAGTGGTGGAAGATAAGGTAAAGAAGGTCATCTTGTAGTGGATGTTATCGTAGAGCAGTGGAGGAGTCTTGGTACGTGTATTCTAGAGGTCAAGTTTGGGTTGAGCTGTATCGTTATAGGTCAAGGATTGTTAGCTATAGGAGGGAGGTCATGGAGGGAGGTCATGTGTAATGTAGTGTAGTGTGTGTGTGTGTGTGTGTGTGTGTGTGTGTGTGTGTGATAAAAGGTCACTGTAGTATAAAGATGCTCTCTCTCTCTCTCTCTCTCTCTCTCTCTCTCTCTCTCTCTCTCTCTCTCTCTCTAGGTAGAATAATGATTTCCACAGAGGCGTCTTAACCTAACCTACTGCAGGTGACGATGGGAGAGGATTACATTTAAAAGACACCGAGGATAGTAAAAACCTCTTTTTAACGGATTATATAGAGGGGAGTCCGTTAGATCGAGGTTCTGTTAGATTTGAAACCTCCCTCTATCTAACGGACTATAACCATTAGATCAGGAGCTCCGTTATATCAAGGTGATGCCAGGAAAGTCTTCGAGGTAGTAGACAATGACGAATATACGATGTTATTTACTTAGACCTTAGCAAAGAGTTTGACAGTACCTGAGCAAAGAAAAGTTAGGGCTCATGGTATCGAGGGAAAGTTTTAAATTGGATAAAATCGTGGCTCACCGATAGACACAGCAGGGAGTCCTCATTTCTCTCTTGATGTAGTTTGGAGTCTTTCTTGGCTTCTCATCCAGTGTTGGTGGTGGTGGGTGTATGGCTGTCACAGGGTGTGTCATATCCGTGTCAGGTCACCATTGAATCATTGACTGCTGAGAATTGATTGTTATTCTTAACAGTTGTTTCATTCTTTTGAGTTGAATTTGTCACTTTTGTATATCAGTTGTGGGTTGAACGTTAATCTTTGGTGGGAGGGCAGTTCAAAAGATGTCGAAGTGTTTAAACTGCTTGGGGAACATGTGAGCACGTGGGTGGAGGAGACTGCAGTGGAAGCGAGTAAACAATGTGAATGGTTACAGATAAATAGTGTTAGGAATGATGTCAAAACTAAATTAGACATTGAGTTAAAACCTAAACCCTTTAAAGAGAGGACTCAGAGCACGACTAACTTAGGTGTCTACTACGCAAACAGTAGAAGCAGGAGAAACAAAATAGATGAAATCAGGGCGTTGTCATGTACTGAAAAAAATCGATATAATAGCATTCACTGAAACATGGATAAACCTAGAATCACTTGAGTTACCTGTCGAATACCAATTGCAGGTTACAAATTATTCCATACCGATAGGTAGATTAGGAAAGGAGGCGGAGTGGCAATCTATGTCAGGGATAATCTGAAGTGTGAAATAAATAAGGAAATAAAAACTGAGCGGAATACAGAAACAATTTGGATAGAATTAATCGATGGGAGGGAAAAATTAATGACAGGAGTAATATATAGACCTCCCAATCTTGATAGAGTTAATGAGCGACTTATGTGGGATGAAGTGCACAGGGCTTCCATACACAACAAAGTCTGTATAGTAGGCGACTTTAACTTTGGCCAAATAGATTGGACTGACCTTACGGGTAACTCAGGATCAGAGGACTTTCTTGAAATAGTTCAGGACTGTTCCCTAAGTCAACATATAACCGAACCCACCCGGGGTAATAATATACTCGATTTAGTTCTGTCGAACAGAGAAAACCTCATTAGTAATGTCGAGGTAAGGAACGAACTTGTAAACAGCGATCACAAAGTATATGTTGTAGTATCACATAAAAGGTCATTCATTTTAGAGATATAGTCATCTTTGTTTAAAATCACTACTGTGTTGGCTTTATCTGCTTTAGTGACATGTAGATCCTTATTTTTCTTAAGGGCTTGGATTGCTTTGGTGAATCTTTCTGGACAGTTTGGAACACAAGGCTTGGACATAGATGCATACACAACACCTTTACACTGTCAACACCCAGTTCAACAAAAAACTGAAGTCCCTATTGAGAGGCAAAGCTACTCTCATTAAACATCTTACTTCAACGTCCCCTCCACTGCCATACATGTACGGTGTAATCAAGACCCACAAGCCTAATAACCCAGCAAGACCCATCATTAGCTCAGTTGGGTCAATCTCTTATAAACTATCTGAATGGTTAGTTTCTTTACTAAATCCCCTAGTTGGCAACATTTCTAACTCCAATATCAAGAATAATATGTATCTGGTTGATAAACTCAATAACTTACACATTAATCATGATTTTAGACTGGTCAGCTTTGATGTAACGTCACTCTTTACAAAGGTCCCAGTTGATGATTTACTAGAGTTAACATTTCACTGCCCGTCTCGAAAGACGACTTCATCGAACTCATCAAACTATGTATTAAGGATTGCAAATTCGAATTTAATGGGGAATATTATGCTCAAAAATTTGGTATGGCAATGGGTAATCCACTCTCACCTGTATTAAGCAACCTATATATGGAATTCTTTGAAAAGAAACTATTAAGTAATATTTTACCACCCTCAGCAGTCTGGTTTAGATATTTTGATGATGTATTATGTCTCTGGCCATGTAATGAGGACCTAAAAGCTTTCCTGCCACAACTTAACAACTTAGCCCCCTCGATCAAATTCACTGTGGAATTAGAGCAAGACTGTAAATTGCCATTCCTAGACTGTCTGATACACAGAATAGGTAACACTTTTAAGTTCAGTATTTATAGAAAACCAACTAATGTGTGTTCATACATTCATTATTATTCTGCCCACCATAATAAAGTCAAACAGTCAGTATTTTCAACAATGTTTTTACGTGCCTTGAGAATTTGCAGTCCGGAATTCATCGATGAGGAATACAAATATATATATAATATTGGCTCAAACCTTAAATACCCTAGATCTTTCATAGACAAATGCGTAAACATTACTAAGAAAACTTTTTATAGAACTGATCCCAAGCCCACCCATGACCATAAGAATACCTTAATATTACCATTTCACAAAAATTTCTCACACATTCCTGCACAGCTAAAAACCTGGAACGTCAATGTGGCATTTAAAAACTCATGCACTGTTAAACAAATGTTAATCAAGAACTCCCCCAACAACACAATTGGTTGCATTTATACAGTTCCTTACAAGGAATGTAATATGTTTTACTTAGGCCAGACAGGTAAAGATCTTGCAACTAGAATTAAACAACACAAATACAGTGTTAGGACAGGCCAGGAATCCAATGCTCTGTTTGTTCATTTAAGGGATAACAAGCATTGCATTGACTGGGATAATGCCTCCCCAGTATTACCATGTAATTCAATTGATAGTAGGAACATCATAGAATCTAGTCTTATTAAACATACCGAAGCATTCAACATGAATTTGAGTAGCGGCATGTACAAGCTGGACAATTTTGTAATTAAGAAGATTTGTGATCAGGTGAGAAGGCCGGGTCACTTGACCATCTGACCTGACCACCGACCGTTGTGTGCTATTTAAAGATTAGTAGGGTCATTACCTATTACCTGACCATTGTGGACCTGGTCTCACCCTCCTCTGTATATATACACCTTGATTTGTATTACTCTCTCTAGTTTGTACTCACCCCTGAAGATGTGAATTACACGAAAGCGCTTGGGAACTTCGTGTTTTCTTCTTTCTTTGTGGTTATCAGCATATACCTAGATCACGCGCACCTACAGTGATTTACTTGCATATATATATATAGATAGATAGATAGATAGATAGATATAGATATAAATATAGATAGATAGATAGTTAGATATAGATATAGATAAACGACATACATATAGGCGTAGACAGCAACATAAGTAAATTTGCTGATGACACCAAATTAGGACGCGTAATAAAATCTGACGAGGACTCCACAAAACTCCAGGAAGATCTAAACAAATTTTTCGAATGGTCTGAAAAATGGCAGATGAAATTAAATGTGGACAAATGTTAAGTAGTCAGTCTTGGAAATGTAAACCGAGAAACCTGATACCACATTAACAACGTTGTTATAGAGAAATCCGACTGCGAGATTGTTTTGTGAGTAATGATGAGTAGGAATCTTAAGCCAAGTAAACAATGTGTTTTTGCTCGAAGCAAGGTTAATAAAGTACTTGGGTTCATACAAAGGATTGTTAGTTACAAGACTAGCGAGGTCATCCTAAAACTGTATCTTGCTCTTGTGAGACCACACCTGGATTACGCAGTTCAGTTCTGGTCACCGTATTACAGAATGAATATAGAATCCTTGGAAAAAATTCAGATGAGAATGACAAAACTAATCCCGGACATTAGGAACCTTGAGCACAGAGACGGGCTAAAGAGTCTTAATTTGCACATTTACTCAAGGATAAAAGATATTTATTGTAATGTAATTGCTTCTTTGCAATGTATTTGCTTTATAAAACAAAGGATAAAAAGACAACATATTTTCAATTTGATATATTTGCATAATATACATTTTTTTTGCACATTCACTGAAGGATATAATACATTGATTGTAATATAAATGCTGTATAAAACATGTTGTTATATTTTGAGGACACTTGGAGAATTTTTTGTTGTCTTATTTTTCAGTCCATTGTCAACTTACACAAATCCCTCCATAAACTCAAGCAGACCGCTGTCTTCCTGGGTCTCGAACCATGAAGATTCTTCCTGGTTTGTGAACCATGAAAAGTCTTCCTGGATCTTGAAACATGAAGACGTTTCCTTGGTTTCTTGTCCAGATACGGAAGCAAACAAAACTTTCTGGGTCTCGACTGCCTCAACCACTCCTGTTGACTCCTCGCTGGTTTCCCGTTCCTCTAGTGAATCAAACCAAGCTTCTTCCAGGCCCTCTACTGCCCCAACCACTCCTGTTGACTCCTCGCTGGTTTCCTGTTCCTCTAGTGAATCAAGCGAAGCTTCTTCCAGGCTCTCTACTGCCTCAACCACTCCTGTTGACTCCTCGCTGGTTTCCTGTTCCTCTACCGAATCAAACGAAGTTTCATTCTGGCTCTCGACTTCCTTGGCCACCTCTGCATACTGCAAAGCGTTCTCACCCCAGTTCCACTGGATGGTGAAAGGCTGGTTAACGTTGATTTGATTTTTCGACTTTTTCAGCAACTTTACACTGCGCTTTCGGTCCTGTTCTGGGCTCAGAATTTTCCTTTTGCGACCAACCTTACCTGGGTGAGCAGTGCTGTAGGCACTGCCCTCAGGCCACTCCATGCCGATGTAGCAGAATCGTTGGCAGGCATTTGGTCCTCTCCGTCGAACATTTAGTCCCGACCCCCGAAGGTGCTGTGCAATGCACATTGGCACCGCCTCAACCAAGTCCTTCCCTTCACAGAATTTGTTGTAAGACTCAAACACATCATCTCGGTATACCATGTCATCAGGATTTTCGGTAAAACGAACTTCCGTCTGGGCATAAGAGAGGAAGGAGTCCTTGCCCTTGTAGCAGTTCTTGAATGCTAGCACAGCTGACAGGGTCATTGTGAATAATTTGTCTGTACCAATTTTTCGCTCTCGACGACATCAAGTTAAAATTCGGGGAGTAAAACCAAAAAGGTGTGAAAGACGATGCTTATAGTGTGGTGAGTGAGGAAAGTGTAGATGCTTATAGTGTAGTGAGTGAGGATGGTGTAGATGCTTATAGTGTAGTGAGTGAAGATGTAGGTAGTTGTGTGGGTGTGTGGGTAGTGTAGATGCTGGTAGTTTGTGTGTGTGTGTGTGTGTGTGTGTGTGTGGATAGTGAAGATGTTGGTAGTGTGTGTGTGGATAGTGAAGATGTTGGTAGTGTGTGTGTGGATAGTGAAGATGTTGGTAGTGTGTGTGTGTGTGTGGATAGTGAAGATGTTGGTAGAGTGTGTGTGTGTGGATAGTGAAGATGCTGGAAGTGTGTGTGTGTGGATAGTGAAGATGCTGGAAGTGTGTGTGTGTGTGTGTGTGGATAGTGAAGATGTTGGTAGTGTGTGTGTGTGTGGATAGTGAAGATCCTGGTTGTTTGTGTGTGTGTGGATAGTGAAGATGTTGGTAGAGTGTGTGGATAGTGAGGAGGTTGGTAGAGTGTGTGGATAGTGAAGATGTTGGTAGAGTGTGTGGATAGTGAAGATGTTGGTAGAGTGTGTGTGTGTCTGTGTGTCTGTGTGTGTGTGTGTGTGTGTGTGTATCTGTGTCTGTGTGTGTGTGTGTGGATAGTGAAGATGTTGGTAGTGTGTGTGTGTGTGTGTGGATAGTGAAGATGTTGGTAGTGTGTGCGTGTGTGTGTGTGTGGATAGTGAAGATGTTGGTAGTGTGTGTGTGTGTGTTTGTGTGGATAGTGAAGATGTTGGTAGTGTGTGTGTGTGTGTGTGTGGATAGTGAAGATGTTGGTAGTAATAATATTAATAATAATAATAATGATAATAATAATAATAATAATAATTAACGGTTTATTGAAAGAGCATGGCAGCCGGAAGGCTAAATATATATAGTTACATAATCGGGGGATGGTTCTCTTGATTTACAAATGATGTACAAGTAACATAAGTAATACAAATATGATATATAATAATTAGGTGTTGATAATTTTTACAATGGTTGGGACTGGGCTGTTCTTGTAGCAATCAGTTCGTGCTCGTATGGGCTGGATGCGGTTTGGCAGGTGTGTGGCCAGGACTCGAGCTTGGGGCAATGCAGGTGTGCTCCATCCTTCAGGTTAGGTCAGGTGAAGCCGTGAGGTCAGGTCAGGTTAGGTCAGATGCAGCCACAATCAGTATTGCTGTGTTTTTGTGCTTTTCCTTCGAGTTGAAATTGTCACTTTTGTATATCACTTGTGGGTTGATCGTCAATCTTTGCACTGTACTGTTGGTGTGAGGATGTTGATAAATCCAGATGGGGGAGGGGACGGCCCGACAGGCCGGGCTGGCAGCTGTCGCAAAGGTCAAGAGAACAAGGCTGAGGGAAGTGTGTGTGTGTTTGTGTGCGCATAGTGAAGATACTGGTAGTGTGTGTGGATAGTGAAGGTGCTGTTAGTGTGGATGTGTGGATAGTGAAGATGTGGATAATGTGTGGATGTGCAGATTGTCTAATTCAAAACCATTCCTACAAGTTCGCTCCTGGTTGGATAGTTTGAGTACCTTTGTTACATCACTTTGCTTAGCCCTGACTTCCATTTATACACCTCTATCATCGCCCCTCACTCTACGTCTCTCGAGAGAGTGCAGATTAAGATGCTTTAACCTGTCTCTGTACTCAAGGTTCCTAATGCACTACAGGAGGATTTAAATAAACTGCAGGAGTGGTCAGAAAAATGGCAAATGAAATTCAACACCAGCAAGTGCAGTGTACTTAATATTGGAAGAACAAATATATCAATATATACAGCCTTAACAACATCAAACTAGAGAAGTCGACTTGTGAAAGAGACTTAGGGGTACTTGTAAGCCCGGACCTACTGCCTAGAAAACAGTGAGTTAATGTTCGAAATAAGGCAAACAGAGTATTTGGTTTTATATCTAGAAGTGTTAGTAATAAGATTGCGGAGGTCATATTGCAACTATATCCTGCGCTAGTCAGGCCGCACCTCGATTATGCGGTTCAGTTCTGGTGCCCTTATTATAGAATGGATATCAAATCACTGGAGTCGGTGCAGCGAAGAATGACGAAAATGATTCCGGGACTTAGAAACCTTCCATATCAAGATAGGTTAAAGAAACTAAACTTGCATTCCCTAGAAAGACAAAGAGTGTAGGGAGATATGATAGAAGTATTTAAGTGGGTGAAAGGAATCAATAAAGGGGATAAAGATAAAGTTCTTATAATATCCGAGCAAGATAGGACTCGTAGTAACGGATTTAAGTTGGATAAGTTTAGGTTTAGGAGGGAGATAGGAAGGAACTGGTTCACAAATATGGTGGTGGACGAGAGGAACAAGCTTAACAACTTTGTAGTAAGTGCTGGGGCGCTGGGAAGTTTTAAAAGGAGGCTAGATTGATTCATGATGATAGAGAGTGGTAGTAACTCCCGACAGGAGCTGCCATGCACAGGTCAACCGGCCTATTGCAGATTCCTTATTTTCTTATGTTCTTATGTAAGTCGTCCAAAGTATTGCACAGCAGTGAGAACAGATATGAACGGGCGGAAGGACAGGCTAATGGGCTCAAGAGAGTTTATAACAAAGGTCCTCCCATTCAGCGTCTCCTGCAGTTGCCTCTCAAGATCTGGACAAGGCTGGTGTCGAGCGGACAAACACACAATCATAAAACGTCCCCAAAACGTTTAATTTACCAAGCACACTGCCAGCCGGACAACCACAATCAGTAATCCCGTTTTGTCGAAATTTTAAACTTGTGGTGATTGATGCTCGGGTGAAATCCCTTTAAAGTCCTCCACGCTCAGTAGTGTGACCAGACAGGAATGCCAAGTGGGGTGATACCGTGACTTAGTTCAGTATTCCCCCCACATGGCGCCACCTGTACCGTGTGTCTGTCTGTCGTGAACTAAAGAAAGAAAGAATAATAAAGTTAAATCAATACATAACAAAAGACTATAATAACTTACAATAAACGAGAATAGATAAAACTATGATATAACTCAACTCTTTTGTAAAGCATATGTTATTAAAGAGCCTCAGTTGACTATTGTTCTCTTGGTGTACAACACAAAGATTCGTATCGATCTTTTGAAAATAACGTGACCTTAACAGCCTCGTATACATCAACATAGAGACATTAATGAACTCTTATGACCTTTTTTAGATAATTAATTATGATCACCTGAGGATTTAGTCCCCTCGCTTGGCAGACTCGTATTTCACCAGATTATTAGACACCTTAACACTAACCTAACCTAACACGGTATATTCTGTTCATTATCCAACCCACCCAACCCACCCAACCCACCCAAGTCATCCAACTCACCCATCTCACCCAACAAATCATCCATCTCCTCATAATGTCGACAGATCAAAACATAAACAGTGACATGGTATTATAGCAAGAGTTTCGTTATGAGCACAACATGTCAGGCGCCCTCGTCAATCTTTCCAATGTTGTGATAATTGCTCAGTATTTTGTCGTGTTTTTCCTCCGAGTATTATAATTATAACAGTTGTTGAAGAGAAAAATATATATATTCGTGTGACTTTAATCTGATGCTGAAATAAATAGTTTGTACTGTAGGTATTTGGGTGATGGGGTGGGAAGGAGAAGAAGAGGGGGAGAGAGAGGGGTGAGGGAGAGAGGGAGAGAGAGGGGTGAGGGAGGCAGGAGAGAGGGGTGAGGGAGGTGGTAGGACGGCCGTAATTCCCATGTATAAAGCAGAGAAAGCGGATCACATGAAGAATAGACACCCTTTACGCTAACCTAACCTAACTTAGCTAAATTTAATCTAACCTAACCTAACTTATTCTAGCCTAACCTAACCTGTCTGTCTGTCTCTCCTCACACACACACACACATTCTCATCTCATTACTCATATCACGACCTCATAACACAAGCTCTCATTCCGTAATTATTTCTACACACTCATTGATTTATCACCTCCCATTAATACCTTTATGAAGTGAGATATTGCCAATACCATTTCCAACCTGCTGTTTCATATACAGTAAACCCTCTCAATACCGGACTTCTCAATAGCGGATATTCTCAATAACGGAATCCTCTCAATAACGGACAGGGCTTGAAAGAATTATTCCGGTATTGGGAGGGTTTCATATATCACCAAAACACTCCAGTTATAATTTTTAGTCTGATTCTGGCGTCATTTTCGTGGTATGTAAAATTTAGGAGGTATTTTGGGTGAGTCAGATTAATGGACGGACGAGGAGGAAGGCGACTTCTCTTGCGGTGGTGATGAATGGCACCTCGTGATATTTTTACACAGTGATCGAAAAGTCCCTGTGCACTTGAAATAATAAATGGGAGGGTAATTTCTTCTATAATTGTCATTGTTTAATACATGATTTTACTTATCTTACTGTAATTTGTTTTTACTTTGAATATATTATTAGATATGTTATGTACTTACAACATTTATTGTGACTATAATATTTCATCTATGTAGAACAAGGTAAATAATTACAGTGTTAATTAAGGCAGGTGCACAGGGACTTTTTGATCACCTGTAGTGTCGTAGTGTGTGTGTATATAAGAATGAGTTATGAATTGTATTTATGGTAACATAGCTACAGTATGTGTGTGTGTGTGTGTGTGTGTGTCCCATATATATCTGAGTACATAACCAACCTTACCATCCTAACTTATATAAGCATGCATGTGTGTATATATATGCATGTATTTATGCATATGTGTGTGAGGGAAGTAGGGCCATAAACGTCCTTCTCTCTCCCTCTCCCTTCCTCTCCCTCCCTTCCTCCCTCTCCCTTCCATTCACCGGGTCTACGCTTCCATCACACTCCGTCCCATCTCGCAGAGTTTTCATGTCTCTTCCTTTGACCGAGAAAAATGCAGGGCTCTTGGCGTCGTCCTCCTACAGTATTCATTAGGTTCGTCGTCTTCTCGTTTTCTCTGAGCAGTCATTCGCGTCCCGTTTTCCTTGGTCATATTTCCTGGGGCATTTCATAGAAGGAGGGGGTGAGGGGGAAGGGGATGTGTCTTCCTCACCTCAGTATTTTCCACCACATGTCGCTCGGGGGCTCTCGGAGATACTTGTTATTGGTCGAGATCTTTTTTGAGGGGAGGGGGGGGGGGAAGGGTTGGTCTCATGTGGAGTTCATAAAGTTGACACCAAGGGAGTCACACCAGCGGGCGGGATAGATTGGTGTTGGTATTACGGTGAGAGGGGGGGGGGGGTAGAGATGGAAGGAGAGAAGGAAGGGTAAATGGAAGGAGGGAAGGAGAGAGAGAAGGAGAAGACACTGTTCCTTCATCTTGCTGTTACTACCACTCTCTCTGCTTTGTTTATTAGACAATGGCGTTGGTGTGTGATTCTTGTTTTTGTTTTTTTATCCAACTTTTTTTGCTTCAGTGTTACGTGTGAGTGAGTGGGTGTTCCCTAGCTTGTACACACGTCCACACACCCACGCACACACACACACACACACACACACACACACACACACACACACACACACACCTCCTTCCATTACTTTAGGTCCGAACACACTCCAGGTTGTAGATTCCACGAAGCTCCTCGGCGTCACCATAGACAACAAACTAAATTGGAAACCACACGTCAGTGAAGTTGTCAAATCCTCCAATTTCCGTCTCCACCTCCTCCGCCGACTCAAGTCCCTCGGAGTTCCTGCACCTGAGCTCCTCAGTGTTTACACAACATTCATACTTCCCAAGCTCACCTATGCCTCCCCCACCTGGCCTTCCTCCCTAAGTGCCACACAACGTAAACACCTAGAAAAAGTGCAAAAGAGGGCATGCAAGATTATTCTCTCCCCTTCCTACGCCACATATCAAGAAGCGCTCAACACACTGACCCTTTCGAATCTCACTGACCATCACCACGACCTCATCTGCAAATTTGGTAAGAAGTTTCTACACCATCCTCGACACCGGCTTCTACTTACCACCTGAGATCCCTAGCCCGAGAATTGCTGTTCGACACCACAACCGCATCCAGCCCATACGTGCACGAACTGATCGCTATAAGAACAGCCCAGTCCCAACCATTGTAAAAATTATCAATAACTTGTAATGGACCAGTGTATTCACTCCCAGTAAATACTACTTCTTGCACTGTCACTATGTTGAAATGAACTGTAGTTTGAGCTTTTCCCCATCTAGTTATTATATGTCTTATTTGTATCACTTATGTTACTTGTATATTATTTGTAATTCGTAACCCATTCCCCAAATATGTAACTGTATATTTTCAGCCTTCTGGTTGCCAAGCTCTTTCAATAAACCGTTAATTATTATTATTATTACACACACACACACACACACATGGGAGGCTGGCTAGGGTGCACATGAAAGAAGATGCAGTATAGTTTGCCCATAAGCCTCGGACACCCAGTCATCAATGATCCTGACGGGGGCCTTGTAAGTACCTCGCTGCTCTGACTGACGACTGCCTACCTGACACTGATGGGTGATCTGACAATCCGAGACGAGCATTGCCCTCTGACCCAACCAGTCCTTAACAGCTTACACTTTGTACTTCACGCTGGAAAGGATGATTATTTTTATCATCACGAGAATCATCCGGGTGTGTTGCTGTCATTACTATCTGTGTTTACGTTGGAGAATATTTGTGTTTAGGGGAGAATATCTGTTTTAGGGGAGAATATCTGTTCTTATGGGAGAATATTTGTGTTTAGGGGAGAATATTTGTGTTTTAGCGGAGAATATTTGTTTTTAGGGGAGATTATTCGTGTTTAGGGGAGATTATCACAACCTCACCCCAGACCATCTGCTTCTAAGAGCCATGACACCACACTCCGCCGTCACGCGCCTGTCTCCGTCATAGCCCCATCCAGTGTTAATGTCACATGAAATATTCCAGTCCTAATCCTAACCTAACCTAACCTAACCTTAATGACTTAAAAGTAAACAAATACTTACTTATCCTCATCATTTTTGTACTTAATGTCCATAAAATTAAGGGGCAGGTAAGGTAAGGTTAAACACGTCATTATCTCACAATATAAAAAAATCCCAGCAGGTGACGTCAACACCCAGGTGACTGATAAAAACGCTAGCGTCGAACAGTTATTATCATTTATTATTTATTATTATTATTATTATTATTATTATTATTATTATTATAATATGTCAGTCGATTTTTTTTCAATGAGAGGTTATCCAAGAAATATTTATGGGAAGATTCAGTAAATTACAGCTCCTCCCCGACTTACGAAGGGGTTAGGGACCCAAATCCAGGTCGTAAGTCGAAAATGCTTAAATAATACATAGAAAATCTAAAATGGGTGTCCCTTTATCTTCTTAGCACCACAAAACTCTCACTTTTAAGCTTGCCAGCCATTTTAAAGTGAATTACAAACGAAAATTTTGTCTATTTACTGACGTTAGGACTCGAAAATATGTAATTTGACAAAATTTTGGTAAGACTGAGGCAGGTCGTAAGTGCAGGTGGTCAGGTGGTCGTAAGTCGAGTAGGTCGAAGTGGACAGGAACTGTAGTGGATGTAGGGTTTGAGTAGAAGAAAATGTGAAATGTGTATGGATAGATGAAAGAAAACGGAGCATCAATGGAAACTTCAGGGGATACTAACACTTGTTCTTCTATCAGTCGCTAGTAAACTATCCTACCGTGAAACTGACGAACAAAAATACAAATACAAATTAAAATATGAAAATGTTATGTTGACGGTATTATTATTTCTACCTCAGTAATCTAAAACTAATTAATTTACTTCACCGATATTTTTCATTGTCCTTCAGCTGCTAATTACATATGATAATTAGTGTTGGCATTATGTAGCAATTGATTTTATTAATAAGTTTGTACCTGGCAAACATACTGACAATATTTCCTAAGCATAACTTTTGGGAAACATTATAATGAACAAAATGAACGAAAATCTTTATGTCATTACTGAATGTTATTTTCTACCTAATCTTGTTCTTTCATTATCATCAACTATTGTTTCTATTATGTATTAAGGTGTTGGTAAAATACAATGGTACTATACAAATCAGCTTACAATTGGTTTGTTTGTTTGTATGAGTGAATGAGTGAGTGAGTGTGAGTGAGTGAGTGTGAGAGTGAGTGTGCGAGTGAGTGTGCATGAGGGAGAACGAGTACAGTATTGCTAACTAAAAGCCTAAACCCTCACCTTAAATGCCAGATAATATTTAATGTTCTCTGATGTCGTCCAACGCTTGAGTGCTAATCCTTCTTGCGTGACCTCCTCCTCCTCCTCCTCCTCCTGGCTGTGTTGGAAGCTTAATGAAGGAATTTATCTCTTCCAATTAGATTTTACAAGACCGGTTGTGTGTATCAATATTTTTATGCAGTGAAACAATGTTGTTAATATCAGCCTTGGAGCAGCTTGTTGGCCTGAACTACATTACTTTTTCATTTGATTTTTTTGTTTTTTTTAATTTTTTCAAAGTTTAGTTGATTTAATACTTTGACTGTCGTTTTATGAGTCTTCTGTTTTGTGTTGCTTGTACTGAACACTAAATAGGGATTTGGTTGATGTTAATGATGAAAGAACAGACGGAGAACATCTTGATAACAAAGAACAATTTACAAAGTGTACATCTGGATTCTTCCTCTTTGCCTGACCCCTTCCCTTCCTAAGATAAATACCTCAGTAATCTCTTCACCTTTAAGTCAATCCATTTAGTCATGTCACTTATCATGGGCTACGTAATCCTCTCTCTCTCTCTCTCTCTCTCTCTCTCTCTCTCTACCATCTTCCAGTACACCGAGTCTTTGTCACACCCTCTTACTCCATGATTAGCTTCGAGTGTTAGCTATATATATGGGTTCTGGGTTTTGGTCACCGTTTTTTTTTATTGTCGTGAGGAACAACACAGTTTTACCTTCAGGTGTTGTTGTTGTTGTTGGTGGTGGTGGTAGTTTTGTTTGAAGTGTTGCTATTGTTATTGTTTATATTCCAGCGTTATTGGTGGTGGTAGTGGTAGTGTTGGTGTTGGTGGTAGTGGTGGTGGTAGTAATGTTGATTGTGATGGTGGTGGTGGTGGTGGTGGTGTTGGTGATAGTGGTGGTGGTAGTGGTGGTAGTGTTAGTGATAGTAGTGGTGGTAGTGTTGGTGGTGGTGGTAGTGTTGGTGATAGTGGTGGTGGTAGTGGTGGTAGTGTTGAGGGTGGTGGTAATGTTGATGATGGTAGCAAAAGTAGTAATGGTAGTAGTAGTAGTAGTGGTAGTAGTAGTAGTAGTGGTAGTAGTACAGTAGTAGTAGTAGTAGGTTTTTGCGTTATTTTGTGATTTTGCGTGATTTTGCGTGATTTGATATGTTTTTGTGTGATGTTATATGTTTTTGCGTGATTTTATATGATTTTTACGTGATTTTGCGTGATTTTATATGTTCTTGCGCAATTTTATGTGATTTTGCGTGATTTTCTGTAATATATTTCCAACGTTTATCATTTATTTTCCGTCATTAATAACTCTACAATATATTTACCCAAGAGAATATATTCCACTCTACTGTTCTCCCATCAGCCATTACAGTAGCCATTAGTTCAGTCGCATCAGTACAGGAAAAAGGTTGTATTCATAGTGGACAGTAACAGTGGAACGTATAAAGTACAGTGTAGTGTTACTGGTATACTGATATCAAACCTTTTATACTGATATCATACCTTTAGTGCTATTGATACACTGATATATCATACCTTTAGCCATTAACATTGACTAGATACTCTGGCGCTGGTACAAACACCATTTGGTTGTACACAAAGTAATACACAGCGCTAAATGACGCCATAACAATCCCCCCTCCCCCCCCCCCCCGTCCTCACCTCTGCCGCCCACCAGAGGCTTACTGCGTGTGCTGGTTTGAGGTGATGCTCTTTTTCTCTCTCTTTCTTCTATCTCTTTTCTCTCCTTTTCCTTCTCTTCTCTCTTCTCTTTCTTCCCTTTACCCTTTTCCCTTCTCTTGTCTTTTTTCCCTCCCTTCTTATCCTTCCCTTGTCTCTCCTTTCCTCTCTTCTTTCCTTCTTCCTTCTTCTCTCTTCTCTCTTTCTCCTTCTTTTTTTCTACCCTCCCTCCCTCCCTTTCCTCTCTTTTCTCTTATCTCCCTTTTCCTCCTCTCCTTCTTCCCCCTCTCTCTCTCTCTCTCTTTTCCTCCCTCCTTGCCTATTCCCATCTTATACAAAACCTAAGGAGCTTATAATCAACTAACCAGTCTCTCTCAAGTTCTCCCTCCATCATCTTCTCTCACCCTCTCAAGTTCTCCCTCCATCATCTTCTCTCGCAAGTTCTCCCTCCATCATCTTCTCTCACCCTCTCAAGTTCTCCCTCCATCATCTTCTCTCACCCTCTCAAGTTCTCCCTCCATCATCTTCTCTCTCCCTCTCAAGTTCTCCCTCCATCATCTTCTCTCACCCTCTCAAGTTCTCCCTCCATCATCTTCTCTTACCCTCTCAATTTCTCCCTCCATCATCTTCTCTCTCAAGTTCTCCCTCCATCATCTTCTCTCTCAAGTTCTCCCTCCATCAGCTTCTCTCACCCTCTCAAGTTCTCCCTCCATCATCTTCTCTCACCCTCTCAAGTTCTCCCTCCATCATCTTCTCTCACCCTCTCAAGTTCTCCCTCCATCATCTTCTCTCACCCTCTCAAGTTCTCCCTCCATCATCTTCTCTCACCCTCTCAAGTTCTCCCTCCATCATCTTCTCTCACCCTCTCAAGTTCTCCCTCCATCATCTTCTCTCACCCTCTCAAGTTCTCCTTCCATCATCTTCCCTCTCAAGTTCTCCCTCCATCATCTTCTCTTCCCTCTCAAGTTCTCCCTCCATCATCTCTCACCCTCTCAAGTTCTCCCTCCATCATCTTTCTCTCACCGCTGGATCAATAATAATACTCAAAACAAGCACACACACACACACACACACACACACACACACACACACACACACACACACACACATAATAGGGGGGAGGGTATTTGAGCTGGGTAATGATGATAGGTTACTGATTGTGGGTATTGTTAGGGGACCCGGTGATAGGAGGGGGAGGAGGAAGACGAGGAAGAGGAGGAGGAGGAAGAAGAGGAAGAGGAGGAAGAAAGAAGAGGAAGAGGAGGAAGGTGGAAAAATATAAGAGTTAACCCTTAATTATTGTTTCTGTTTTCTGTAATAACTAAGTTTGTATTTGTCGTCTCCGTCACCTTGTTCATAATTACACAGGTGAGGATTAGTTAGCACAGGTGTTGATGGGGGCGGGCAGGTGAGGTGAGAAAAAGCACAGGTGTTGATGAGGGGAGCAGGTGAGGTGAGGAAAACAGGTGTAGAGAAGTAAAAACAGCTGCTATGAGGAAAACAGCAGTTCAGATGAGGTAAAAAAACAGCAGGTGGGATGAAGAAAAAAACACACCTGCTTCTGGGTATGAGCAGTGAGGTGAGGTATTCAGACAAGGGCGTGTGCGTGTGTGTGTGTGTGTGTGTGTGTGTGTGTGTGTGTGTGTGTAATAAATAATAATAATAATAATTAACGGTTTATTGAAAAAATTCTGAAGTCCGAAGGCTGAAAATATACATTGGACATAAATGACTTATTACATACATTGGTAGTTTAACAAAAGCCTTCATTAGAGAAAGGTAAAGGAACATACAGTGAACATACAGATTAATGTAGGTGTTGAGCAGCAAACACGTAGTGTAGTAACTCCCTCCCAGATGGTGTTATGAGGAACCTGGCGTGGTGTAGTAGTTCCCTCAGATGGTGTTATGAGGGGCCTCACGTGGTGTAGTAGTTCCCTCACAGATGGTGTTATGAGGGACCTCACGTGGTGTAGTAATTACCTCACAGATGGTGTTATGAGGGACCTCACGTGGTGTAGTAATTACCTCACAGATGGTGTTATGAGGGGCCTCACGTGGTGTAGTAATTCCCTCACAGATGGTGTTATGAGGGGCATCACGTGGTGTAGTAATTCCCTCACAGATGGTGTTATGAGGGGCCTGGCGTGGTGGAGTAATTCCCTCACAGATGGTGTTATGAGGGACCTCACGTGGTGTAGTAATTCCCTCACAGATGGTGTTATGAGGGACTTGACGTGGTGTAGTAATTCCCTCACATATGGTGTTATGAGGGACATGTGGTGTAGTAATTCCCTCACATATGGTGTTATGAGGGACATGTGGTGTAATAATTCCCTCACAGATGGTGTTATATGAGTGAGCTTTGGTCCCAGGCCTTCCTATCGTAGACGGATTAACACATCGGTGGTTGTTGTTGGGTCTCGCGGGCCGTTATCACTGGGCACCTGGGAACTCACTGTGTGAAGGTTAACTTGGGTACGACTGTTACTGTTGAGTTGTTCTCACTGACTTAAGCACTGTTCACCACTGATCACCTCTGTTTAACACTGGCTCCGTTCCTTTCCTAAATGAAATTGTAACTTCTGGCGAAAACTTGTTGATATTCCGGTGGGGAGGAGGGTTCAGGGGAGGGGGTTGGTATGGGCCAACTTAACAGTTGACCTGGCTGCTCCGAGAAGAGCGCCAGGTACGTCTTGACCCTTCGGTGGTCAAGGATGTGTGTGTGTGTGTGTGTGTGTGTGTGTGTTTTAAAGAATGCAGGAAGGTTTTGGAGCACTGCTATATTAAGTGAGGGATATATTTATTATTATTATTATTATTATTATTATTATTATTATTATTATTATCATTATTATTATTATTTTTATTATTAAAATCATTAAGTCGTGTGTGCAGTGGTAAATAATCTCTCTCTCTCTCTGTCTCTCTCTCTCTCTCTCTCTCCCTTAATACAGTATTTACACTATTAAAGCCAGCCTAATACGACCACCTTCATAACCAAACAGTTGACGATCCTAAACGAGACTAATGATAATAATGTTGATACAGGTAGAGGAAAGGTTAATAAGGGTCAGGTAAATGAAAGGTTAATGAGGGACAGGTAAATGAAAGGTTAATTAGGAACAGGTAAATGAAAGGTTAATGAGGGACAGGTAAATGAAAGGTTAATGAGGGTCAGGTAAATGAAAGGTTAATGAGGGAAGAGGAGAGATGAATGTTTGGTCCCGTGTGAGGTCATATATCTCTGCTGTGTTTGTGTACGTTGTGATGCATAATTATTTACCGTGTACACAAGAGAGAGAGAGAGAGAGAGGAGAGGACTGGGTACAGTCTCTCTCTCTCTCTCTCTCTCTCTCTCTCTCTCTCTCTCTCTCTCTCCAAATATCTACCTTAATCTCTCTCTCTCTCTCTTTATCTTTCCATCCATCCATCCATCCATCCATCCATCCATCCATCCATCCATCCATCCATCCACCCATCCATCCATCCATCCATCCACCCATCCATCCATCCAGCCATCCATCCATCCATCCATCCATCCATCCACCCATCCATCCATCCATCCATCCATCCATCTACCCTATACACATCCTCACGCTCTCACAACTATCCACATCGACGCCACAGCTGCTTGGTGATGAGGAAGAAGAAGAAGGAGAAGAGAAGGAAGAGAGAAGGAGGAGAGAAGGAAGATGGTCTGGGTTTCTGGGTTGACGAGATGAGGAATGTCGTAATGAAGGAGAAGGAAGGAATCTACTGCCTCACTTTTCTGCCAGTTTTTTTTTTCCTGAGGCATTCTGGGTAATACTGGGAGCTGGAGAGAGAGAGAGAGAGAGAGAGAGAGAGAGAGAGGTGGGTTAAAGCTGAGGAGAGAGAGAGAGAGAGAGAGAGAGAGAGAGAGAGAGAGCCAAGGACTCTCATAACAGACAAACAGATAGACAGACAGACAAACCCCTACAACTGATCACAATATTAAACACCATCACTTCGAGCATAACAACACTATCGTCTCCCATCAACAACGCTCGCCCTGGCAGCAACAACGCCAGCGCGAGCAGGAACAACGCCCGCCTCCCAGTGCCCCCTCTTAAGGCACACACGTCCACCATCCATTACACCAGCCAGTTATCTCTCCAGAGTGAAGCAGAGTGAAGCAGCAGAGAGTGAAGCACCAGAGAGTGAAGAAGCAGAGTGAAGCAAAGTGAAGCAGCAGAGTGAAGAAGCAGAGTGAAGAAGCAGAGTGAAGCAGCAGAGTGAAGCAACAGAGAGTGAAGAAGCAGAGTGAAGCAGAGTGAAGCAGCAGAGTGAAGCAGAGTGAAGCAGCAGAGTGAAGCAGCAGAGAGTGAAGCAACAGAGAGTGAAGAAGCAGAGTGAAGCAGCAGAGTGAAGCAGCAGAGAGTGAAGAAGCAGAGTGAAGCAGCAGAGTGAAGCAGCAGAGTGAAGCAGAATGCAGCAGCAGAGAGTGAAGCAGCAGAGAGTGAAGAAGCAGAGTGGAGCAGCAGAGTGAAGCAGCAGAGTGAAGCAGAGTGAAGCAGCAGAAAGTGAAGCAACAGAGAGTGAAAAAGCAGAGTGGAGCAGCAGAGTGGAGCAGCAGAGTGAAGCAGCAGAAAGTGAAGCAACAGAGTGAAGAAGCAGAGTGAAGCAGAGTGTAACATATGCACTCATGAATTTCTCTCAATAGTAATCACTGCTGTGGGTAACTGATAACAGAGATGGCTGATAAGTTAAGCTGACAAGCCTTCCCCTGTCTCGTCTCTCCTTCCTTCTCTCCATCTATTTATCGTTTTTTTTACCTCCCCCTTTCTCCCTCCATCATTCTTTCCTCCATTCCTCCTTCTCCCTCTCCATCTATTTATAGTTTTTCCCCTCCCTCTGTCTCTCAATATTTCCCTTCCTTCTTCCCTCTTTCCCTCTCTTTGTCTCTCCTTTCCTCCTCCATCTATATATCACTCCCTCCCTCCCTCCCACTATCTTGTCTCCTCTTCCCTCCCTCCATCTATTTATCGCTCTTTCCCTCCCTCTGTTCATTCCTCCTTCCCTCCCTCCCTCCCTCTGTCTCTCCTCCCCTCCTTCCTTATCACACTTGTAAACCTAACCTAACCTAGCCTAACCTAACCTAACCTAACCTAACCTAACCTAACCTAACACCTCAAGGTATTTTTAATCATCAGGTGAAACAAACATGGGGGCCTAATCTTCAGGTGATTGTTTTCGTCTAAATTATTTTTTATCCTCGAGACAAAGAAATTATCAGTTCACATTCTCAAAAAAATTAAATAAAAAATCCATTTAGACCAATATCTCGAAACAGTCTCGAAAAAAAAAACATATGGGATTCATCATTAATTATTGTTATTAAGATCTTCAACAAAATCAAAATCATCATTAAAGTTCAAGTTCACTAATGAGATTTTTCCAACACACGAACCACCAAAACAGCTTCGGTTCATCCTCTTTCCGAAACAGTTATTGAGAGATGGTCAAAGGTTTTGTTCGAGGGTTCAAAGGCATTTCGAATCTTATGAATCCATGGCGGTGAAGCAGTTAATTTCCTCACTGTTTATATATGAAAGACAAGAAATTTATGTTTAGATACAATTTATTAACAACACGGACTGACAAACGGGACGACGTAATACATAAAGTGGAAATAATACATCATACAATATAATGTATAACAATATATATAAATACAGCGTCATGCAATGTATTACAGAGTATAA
>CAUDMG010002405.1:727500-750000 GCA_958450375.1 Homarus gammarus | reverse complement strand
ACTTGGTTTTATGCATAGTTCTCATGGGGACAAATATATGACTGTGCGTGTGTGTGACAGTATATATGCTATGTGTATATGTGTGAATTTATACATATGTGTAACTATATATATGTAAATATGTATGATAAAACACATGAATATATATATTACTTAACATAATGTGCTCCTGTATGTATATGGATATGTATAAACAATGTATATGTAGGTGTGTCCGTATGTGTGTATCTGACGAAGAAATAGTGTGTCAGGGTTACTACAGGAGGGAGGTGGAGGGGCGCCAATCACTACCGTCAGTCAGTTGTGTAGCCCGGGAGGTGAACTGTGATGGACGGCGGTGTTCAGTCTCACACACCTGACTCGATAACAAAAAAGGTTGTCAAAAGGGATTTTACCTGAAACTAAAGGTGTTATTTTTTTTTTCTTTTTATAAATATTATAATGAAAGTTTATAAAGGTTTCCAAAGTCTTCAAGAATTTTTTAGGGCGAAAAGTTTTAAAAGTGGAAAAGTTTTAGTTCTCATGAATTTTGATTTTGTAAAACTGTTGTAAGTTATTTGTGTGTGTGTGTGTGTGTGTGTGTGTGTGTGTGTGTGTGTGTGTTTTAAAGAGTTTCTATAAGTTTGACATACTGTATGTATTTTTCAGCACTTGATATGTTTGTGTGTGTATGTGTGTTTGTATGTACAGTAGGTGTTTGTACCTTCATTTTAGATAAGTGTGTTTGGGAATGTGTCATTGTGTTTATAATAAATATAAAGAGTTTTGAATCTTCATGAACGTAGGATAAAGAATTTCCCACAAGTCTAATGATCCTTTAGAAGTAGTGCGGATATAGTACACTGCATACTTACCCTCAGTACACAAGGAGGCTCTGTGGTAACTCTCATCCCACCTAAACTAACTTAAGGCCAGGTTAGGTTAGGTTAGGTTAGGTTAAGTTAGGTTAGGTTAGGTTAGGTTAGGTTAGGTTAGGCCAGGTTAGGTTAGGTTAGGTTAGGTTAGGTTAGGTTTGGTTAAGTTAGGTTAGGCCAGGTTAAGTTAGGTTAGGCCAGGTTAGGTTAGGCCAGGTTAGGTTAGGCCAGGTTAGGTTAGGTTAGGTTAGGTTAGGTTATAGTTAAGTTAGACTAGCGTTAGAGTGTTTAATATTTAGGTGATATAAGCTGGGGTGGAGATTCTTCAGGTGATCCAAACGAATAAAAAAATATCAAATAAACAAAAGAGACGAAGATTAAAAAACTAAACCTGTATCACAACTTATATTTCCATTTCACAATATCGTTTCACTTTGACTCCAACACTTGACTATACTTATCCTCCAAACTCAGTAAGACATTCTAATAAAAGTCTTCCACCTGCTCCTCAAGTCACACCTGAGTTCCCTCCTTCAATGCGTTATCATCCTCGAAGTGTCGTCCTTGGAGTTGAGACTTGAAAGTTGAGAAACGGATAATAGTTACTGACGATCGTTGTTTCATAGAGTGTTCAATTGTACACAGCCACTCGCATGTTTTTGTGAGAGAGAGGGGGAGAGAGAGAGAGAGAGAGAGAGAGAGAGAGAGAGAGAGAAAAAAAAAAGAAAATGAGAGACAAAGAGAGAAAGCGAGAGAAAAAGAGAGACAAAGAGAGAGAAAGAAAGAGAGAAAAAGAGAGAGAAAAAGAGAAAGAAAGAGAGGGAGAGAGAGAGATACAGAGAAAGAGAGAGAGGGAGAAAAAGAAAATGAGAGACAAAGAGAGAAAGCGAGAGAAAAAGAGAGAGAAGGAGAGAGAAAGAAAGAGAGAAAAAGAGAGAGAAAAAGAGAAAGAAAGAGAGAGAGAGAGAGAGAGAGAGAGAGAGAGAGAGAGAGAGAGAGAGAAAAAAAAAGAAAATGAGAGACAAAGAGAGAAAGCGAGAGAAAAAAGAGAGAAAGAGAGAGAGAAAAAGAGAGAGAAAAAGAGAACGAAAGAGAGAGAAAGAGAGAGAAAAAGAGAGAGAGAGAGACCGAACAATACCCCCAACAGTGTGGCAGTATCACACATGGAGTCTGAATGAGATCTATTGGCCACCAAAATACCATTACTTCTCAACACAACTTTCCAACGGTGATTTTTCTTTACGGCTCTACCATACAACCACCACAGTTTCATTACCACAGTCACAGAGAACCTAACCTAACCTAACCAAACCAAACCTAACCTACCCCGTGACGCTCCTGCCTGTACAGACTCATTATTCAGACATATTTTTTTCCTCTCTCTCCTCCTCGCCTGATAACAGAAGCCATCGCCTCCACGGTAAATAGAGGCGAAGATTGAGTGTCTGAATGACTCTATCTCGTGTACAGTGAAGCCGCTTTATAACGAACTATGTGGAGAGGAACGTCCGCTATATCTAGGGTCCGAAGATTGAGTGAAATATCTATATAACGGAATATGTTGAGAGGAATGTCCGTTATTTCAGGGAATCTTTAGATGTGAAACTTTTATTTAACGGATTATATATAGTGAGAAGTCCCTTAAATAAAGGTTTCTCTATAGTTTAGTCTTAAGATCACATAGATACTTCACAAAGTTCCTTGATGGATCCCCTCAAAAGTTTCTCAAAAGTTCCTCAAAAGTTTTACGTCGCGTTTACTTATCATTTTGTTGACACATGTAGATAAGATTCATTATACCCCTGACTGTAGACACGGTGTGCTCTCTCTCTCTCTCTCTCTCTCTCTCCCCCTCTCTCTCTCTCTCTCTCTCTCTCTCTCTCTCTCTCACACACCGCTTGAATATGATATCATTAAGTGTTCAAGAGGTTCGTCCCACGTTGCCCCAGGTGATTTGTGGGTCATCATCTGATTAGAAGGTTAGGTTTAGGTTAGGTTTAGGTTAGGTTTAGTTAGGTTTAGGTTAGGTTTGGTTAGGTTTGGTTAGGTTTAGGTTAGGTTTGGTTAGGTTTGGTTAGGTTAGGTTAGGTTAGGTTAGGTTAGGTTTAGGTTAGGTTTAGGTTAGGTTTGGTTAGGTTTAGGTTAGGTTTAGGTTCGGTTTAGGTTAGGTTTGGTTAGGTTTAGGTTAGGTTTGGTTAGGTTTAGGTTAGGTTTAGGTTAGGTTTGGTTAGGTTTAGGTTAGGTTTAGGTTAGGTTTGGTTAGGTTTGGTTAGGTTTAGGTTAGGTTTGGTTAGGTTAGGTTAGGTTAGGTTAGGTTTGGTTAGGTTTGGTTAGGTTTAGGTTAGGTTTGGTTAGTCTTGTGTTTGAACATCGCCTTTAAGGGTGTTGAAAATATGTTTCATTGTGTTTGTGTAGCCGGAAGTGCCGCCACGTTTGTGTGTGTGTGTGTGTGTGTGTGTTTTCACCTCTTGACAGCTGGTCCAATATTATGGTCAGCGAGTGTCGTGATATTCCACACTTCATAGGGTTGTCATACACAGTCATTCCTCCACCACTTTCTAGTAACACCACACACCACACCACACACCACACACCCTCACTTGCCACACATCACACCACACACCACACACCACACACCACACATCACACCACACACCACACATCACACCACACACCACACACCACACATCACACCACACACCACACCACACACCACACCACACACCACACACCACACCACACACCACACACCACACCACACACCACACACCACACCACACACCACACACCACACACCACACACCACACCACACACCACACCACACACCCTCACGTGCCACACTATACACATTCCCTCTTGGCAGTGATTCCTGGCACTGTCGACGCTCCCTGGTCCTTTACTCCTGGTGATAAGACCCAACATCATCTAAGAGGTGGTGAGGGTCAAGACGAGGTCAACTATTGTAGGAGGTCAGGTCAGGAAGGGTGATAGACATCCTTTGTGACCCCAAAACACCCCCCCCCTACTCCCCCACCACCACCACCACCACACCCTGATGCCACCCTCCTACACCTCACCACACCCCTATACCACTACCACACCCTTATGTCACCCTCCTACACCACTACCACACCCTTATGTCACCCTCCTGCACGCACCACACTACCACAGGACCGGCCTTAGCTCGTCACCCTGAGGAACACGGTGGGAGGTGGACGTGGTGGCCGCCTCACACTCACCAAATATTGGAAATTCGATAAAGGGACTTATGTTCTCCCTGCACCGTGCCAGAATTCTTATGTCCTGAGCTTATCTAACTGACAGCTGATTACTCTTCGTGGTGTCTGTCTGCGTGTGTGTGTGTGTGTGGTAATTCTCTCACATACACACTCATGCGAATACAGACACAGACATACAGAGACAGACACATACACTTACAATTAACCTAACCTAACCTAACCTAACTTCACCTATGTTTGTATAGTTGCTTCTCTCTCTCTCTCTCTCTCTCTCTCTCTCTCTCTCTCTCTCTCTCTCTCTCTCTCCAGAGTTGTCGTCCCTGGAGACTCAATGTTCGTGATGTCATTTGTCTCCTCTTCAGTTCCCGAGAGTAATATAAAAACACTCCTTGACCTCGTTCTCGTCTTGGTTCATGGAGTGGCATCGACGATGTGTGTGTGTGTGTGTATGTGTGTGTGCGTGTGCGTGCGTGTGTGTGTGTGTGTGTGTGTATGTATGTGTACGAGTATGTGTCTGTGTATGTATATCAATATGCTTATAGTGTATTTAAATCGGTATATTAATATAAACAATATATGTCCAAATCATTGCTGGAGAATTGAAAAAAAATAAAAATATAAACTTACATTTTTTTTTTATTTTATTCCTATCGCCTGGTGATTGTAGCTCACCTGCGCTGCCAACAGGTGACTACAACCATCCCTTCCCACGTCGACCATTTACAGAGTTAAATTTATTTCCCATTTTTCAGTGCCTCTCACAGCCCATGATTCCTCTACACCCTCTCGTCACCGTCAGAGTGGTGGCACCTTTACCTTACTCCCTCCAAGGGGTAATGAGGGGCTCGCTCACCTGTTGCTCGTACAGAAGGAAGCATACGAGACAAGTGTGTGTGTGTGTGTGTGTGTGTGTGTCTGTCTGTCTGTCTGTGTGTGTGTGTGTGTGTGTGTGTGTGTGTGTGTGTGTGTGTGTGTGTGTGTGTGTATTATGGCATTAAATAATAAAAATCAAATAATCCCTGCAATATTTTTGGTCATAAATGATATATTAAACACTGTAATGCCCTTATGACTTTTACAACATAATTAGAATAATATCACTATCACGGTAATTACTGCGATTAATGAACAAATACTTTTTATACACTCTCGTTGACAGTAAATTTAGCTAATTCATCCAACAATTAATAAATGATATATCCTGCGTTAACATATATGTAAACAACATTTTTTTTCATGTGGATATATTATAACGCCATATACCTGTAATATACTTGTGTTATACCTGTAATATACCTGGGGTTTGTCTCCTGTTTTTTTCAGGTTTGGAACATTGAAACCTCGATTTAACGGACTATTTTAGGGATGGAAGTCCGTTATATCGAAATCCGTTAGCTATGAAACCTCCACCTAACATATTAAAGATGAGAGTCCGTTATATCGAGGTCTGTTATATGAAGGAGTCACTATATCCTGAACAAAACACATATATACTGTACATAGTCTGTTAATTTTACATATTCATATAAACATCATCCACTAAATATCATAACAGTAAACATCAATTTATGTTACCTTTTAAAATTCATGCAAGTTTATTCGTGCAAAGAAAAGGAAAAAGAATATTGGAAAATATCACGAGAATTGTAGTTGTGAGGTTGAACTCGCATTGAAATTTATGTCTTTGTCAGGTGAAATATTTTTCCTTTTAAAGCACATTGTTTGTGTGTGTGTGTGTGTGTGTGTGTGTGTGTGTGTGTCTGTCTGTACTCAAAAGTGCATCGAGTGTGTGTGTGTGTCTGTACTCAAAAGTGCATCGAGTGTGTGCGTGTGTGTCTGTACTCAAAAGTGCATCGAGTGTGTGTGTGTGTATGTATGTGTGAATAAACTCATGCACATATATATGTATATTTCCAACCACCGGCTGCAAATATACACACTAACCACCCCTCCCCCCCCCCCCCCCCCTAGGTCTTAATGAGTTGAAGTAATGATGTATTAGGTGGGACGGAGCGGGGGTTGGAGGGGGGACGATGATGGGTCAAGACAGGCTGATAATGGGAATACAAATTAATTACAAGAAAACAAAGTCATTACATATTACAAGTTTGTTATAGAGTGAAGAATAGAGAAATGACCACTGAATAATTGAAGAAAACACACACACACACACACACACACACACACACACACACACACACACACACACACACACACACACACACACACTTCTGAAACAAGATCAATAAACTAAGACAACAGAAACACAATAAGATAAAAAAAAAAAATCCATTATTTTGTGTTTGTAGAAACAGTTACCGATTTAACTAACTTCTGTAGGTCAGGTGTAGGAGTATTGGTAACGAAGGAAACAACCAGCTGTTTACTTTTACAATACCTGTACTCTCACCTGCGTTAATGAGTCCTAATCACAGGTGTAGAAAGTTACCTGGTTAGTATCGTTATTAAATATATTTACGGAAACATCCCTTGATAGAGATTGAAGATAATATGAAACAGTTGAAATGAATGGATGTTAGGTTTGAATGAAGTATTATTGTCAGTTCATAGGTATAATTGAGTTTTGGTTGGTAAAGGATTTGTAGAATGGGATATCAAAAGTCATGTTCCCTCCCAGCTGCTGCCCCCCCTCGTATTAGCCTGTTGAGGATGAATGGTGATGTCACTATTGAGTGTAGCTCGTTAGATCAGTGGCCAGAAAAATGAGTTTCCTGTGAATGTGTAGGACTGAATGGCTTATGGTAAGGATATAATCTGTTGTTGTTTTGAGGTTGTTGTTGTTGTTTTGATGTTGTTGTTGTTGTTTTGATGTTGTTTTTAATATTGATGTTGTTGTTGTTGTTATTGTTGTTGTTGTTGTTGTTGTTGTTGTTGTAGTTGTTGTTGTTGTTTTTGTTTTGATCTTGTTACTATTGTTGTTGTTGTCTTGAAAAATCATCCATGAACAAAATTTCAGGGAGACAATTTTTTTTTTTTGAGGAATAATTTTTGTTTTTCTGTTATTTTGTGTTATTTTTCCCCCAAACTGTTAATTGTGAGTCTTGGCGTTTTTTTGTTTTATTTTATTTTCTCCCCACAGTTCGTATGATACATGACGGCTTGTTTTGTTTTGTTTTCTCTTGTTTTTCTTTTGTTAGTTATACATCGAGTCGCTTGTAAACAAAAGGAGGAAAATTTCTCACTTCCAACTACACATAAATTCAGATGACAAAAGAAAATTAAGGTATTTTATTTATTTTAGTTTGACTGATTCATCCACCCTGGCCAGCTTCCCTCCACCTCATCCACTCATCCACCCTGGCCAGCTTCCCTCCACCTCATCCACTCATCCACCCTGGCCAGCTTCCCTCCACCTCCTCCACTCATCCACCCTGGCCAGCTTCCCTCCACCTCATCCACTCATCCACCCTGGCCAGCTTCCCTCCACCTCCTCCACTCATCCACCCTGGCCAGCTTCCCTCCACCTCATCCACTCATGCACCCTGGCCAGCTTCCCTCCACCTCATCCACTCATCCACCCTGGCCAGCTTCCCTCCACCTCCTCCACTCATCCACCCTGGCCAGCTTCCCTCCACCTCATCCACTCATCCACCCTGGCCAGCTCCCCTCCACCTCATCCACACCTTTAATGTATTTCTCAACACCTTCCTATCACTGAGAATATTTCCCAAACTAACCAAAAAATAGCAACTCTTTCAGTGAGAAATTTTATACTCGAGATCCTTACGAAATTTATAACTACACAATCAACTACAAACCTTCTGTAGTTTTAAAAAGGAGTTTCAATTAAAATCTCGAAGGAGTTAATTCTCAAAGGGCTTTAGATCTCTGGACGGTAGGAGAGAGTTGGACTTAGAAAAGCTATTTGTGCTGTAATGTGGGGTAAGGCGGCCGTCCCTGCTTGTGAATAGATACCACGTCTGAGTGTCATGGTGTTGGAGGAAATTGTATTACGTTTTCGTGTAAGAATAAAACGATATATTACGTATTTACTGTATATTAACCTAACCTAAACCTAAACCTAACCTAACCTAACCTAACCTAAACCTAACACTACTGGGAGGACACGTTTATAATATTTTATTTAACTAACACCAGGTGATTTTTTTCAGATCAGAGGGGACCTGTACACGAGGGGTTAGCAGATTATTTCCACTATTCTGTATTACACCTGGGACATGTAAATTATCATAAACCAATGTAGATAATGTCTTTGATCTGTAAAATCTGTAAGAAAAATCTGTGCATTTTTCGTGTGTGTGTGTGTGGGAGGGGGGGGGGGATATGTAAATCTGGTAAGGTGAAAAATCTGTACATATTTTGAAGACACTAATGTAAGAAAAACTTTATTCGGGTGATGACGTGTGTGTGTGTGTGTGTGTGTGTGTGTGTGTGTGTGTGTGTGTGTGTGTGTGTGTGATTTTGTTGGTTACATTACCTTGGTTACCTTGGCTCCACTGGTCACCTTAGTTACCATAGTTGCGACCTTGTATACAACGATAACATCCAACAAACGGAGTATAACCGCTCAAGTTTATATATTGTACACAGTGTCGAACATAATGCTATACATATACCCGCTTCATATAGTATTAATACATAAACCCCTCACATGTATATCATCTATACTGAATATACATCACTCTGGATCATACATAAATGCAGAAGTTGTGTTTTTTATGTGTATTTAGTGAGTTAATGAACGATTGCTAGTTATGGTTTTGCTATGTTGGTCCAGGGGAAAAATAAAAGAAAATAAAGTTAGTTTTTGAGACAATGTTTCTTCAGCAGACAGACAGATTAACAGACACTTCTACTTAAAAGGCTAAAAGATTTTAATTGCATTTACAGGTAGAAAGTTGCCATTAGTCGCCTCTCGCTAATGGCAACAGGTGTACGCTTTTCCTAGACTCACCACCACCACCACAGTAATGCCTGGTGTTTAGTGACCCTCACACCTGAGCTACGTTTACAAAATCCCCCAAATAAAATCCCCCAAATGAAATCCCATCAAATAAAATCCCTCCCCTCTCTCCTATTTCCCCTCCCTACTATCTTCCAATTTCTCCCTGTCGTCTACTATATTCTCCCTGCCGTCCACTGTTCCCTCGTCTCCCTTGCTCACACTTCTCCCTCAGTGACTGGAGGGGGACAATGACCCCTCCCTGACCTCTTGTTGTTGGTCGTGCAGGTGGGAGGAAAAAGGTGAATGTCGAATAACGCTGAACTGACTGGCACAGAAGTGTGTGTGTGTGTGTGTGTGTGTGTGTGTGTGTCTGTGTCTGTGTATGTGTCTGTGTGTGTGTGTGTGTGTGTGTGTGTGTGTGTGTGTGTGTGTGTGTGTGTGTGTGTGTGTAGGCGAGGTCGTCGTTTACATTCATGAGGGAACGATCTTATCGCTCTGTGGTGTAGGAAGGTCCAGGAACACACATACACACACACACACACACACACAGGAAACCCAACCTAACATCATGTCATCAAAACACAGAAAACGGAAACTATCACAGGACAGACTATATCATTTTAACCTCATTATCTCGTTTTCTTTAAGTAAATTACAACAAAAATCTCTATCTACGAAAGTACTAATATTTCTAAGGTAAAATTATTATACTTTCTTTTATAAACCGTAAGTTAAAAGTCATAAATTAATATATAAATAAATATTAATTGAGACTGGATGTATTTATTTATAGTTACGACCCCTGATCCATATATATATATACCAAACCTAAACCATACTGTATATAAACCTGACCTAACCTAAACCATACTGTATATAAACCTGACCTAACCTAAACCATACTGTATATAAACCTGACCTAACCTAAACCATACTGTATATAAACCTGACCTAACCTAAACCATACTGTATATAAACCTGACCTAACCTAAACCATACTGTATATAAACCTGACCTAACCTAAACCATACTGTATATAAACCTTACCTAACCTAAACCATACTGTATATAAACCTGACCTAACCTAAACCATACTGTATATAAACCTGACCTAACCTAAACCATACTGTATATAAACCTGACCTAACCTAAACCATACTGTATATAAACCTGACCTAACCTAAACCATACTGTATATAAACCTGACCTAACCTAAACCATACTGTATAATGTATATAAACCTTACCTAACCTAAACCATACTGTATATAAAGCCTTTCCTAACCTAAACCATATATAAACCTAACCTAACCTAAACCATATATAAACCTAACCTAACCTATATAGAAGAGAGCACAGTGGAATAAAAATATAACTTTAATATTCTAAATGTTTATTATCTTACGTGATAAACATTACCCAAAGGTTTATTATAACGTTAATATAATAAAAATAATAATAATAATAATAATAATAATAATAATAATAATAATAATAATAATAATAATAATAATAATAAACATTTGTAAGAACATTTAATACCTAATAATCTTCTACTCTCCAACAATACTCCTCCTCCACTACTCCTCCAACACTACTCCTCCAACACTCCTCCTTTTCCAACACTCCACCTCCAACACTCCTCCTCCAACACTCCTCCTCCTCCAACACTACTCCTCCAACACCCCTCATCCTCCAACACTTCTCCTCCAACACTCCTCCTCCAACACTTCTCCTCCAACCCTCCTCCTCCAACACTCCTCCACCTCCAACACTCCTCCTCCAACACTCCTGCTCCTCCAACACTACTCCTCCAACACTCCTCATCCTCCAACACTTCTCCTCCTCCAACACTCCTCCTCCTCCAACACTCCTCCTCCTCCAACACCCCTCATCCTCCAACACTTCTCCTCCAACACTCCTCCTCCAACACTCCTCCACCTCCAACACTCCTCCTCCAACACTCCTCCTCCTCCAACACTACTCCTCCAACACTCCTCATCCTCCAACACTTCTCCTCCTCCAACATTCCTCCTCCAACACTCCTCCTTCAACACTCCTCCTCCAACACTCCTCAGCCTCCAACACTTCTCCTCCTCCAACACTCCTCCTCCAACACTTCTCCTCCTCCAACACTCCTCCTCCTCCAACACTCCTCCTCCAACACTCCTCCACCTCCAACACTCCTCCTCCAACACTCCTCCTCCTCCAACACTACTCCTCCAACACTCCTCATCCTCCAACACTACTCCTCCTCCAACACTCCTCCTCCAACACTCCTCATCCTCCAACACTCCTCCTCCAACACTCCTCCTCCAACACTTCTCCTCCTCCAACACTCCTCCTCCTCCAACACTCCTCCTCCTCCAACACTCCTCCTCCAACACTATTCCAACACACTACACGAGATACAGTAAACACTCAATATATTTAAGTTACTCCACATCACCATTCTACATAATCTTCTCTAAGTTCATAATTCCTACATAACGTATATTACTACAGGGGGAAGGAGCCACTCATAGTACGGGTATCACAACTACTTATACTAAATGACCATACGTGGGATTTAACGTGAGGGCCTCCACTAAACACTTGAGTCCGTCTTTGATAATGTGCTATAATATACTGTACACACATATATATATATACAAGTACATATATACGAACATACATACATACGTACACAGACTGATAGATAAGGAAACGACTTTTGAAATGTTAAATACACTCGACATATTAGGAAAAAACAGATAATTACGTTTTTTCACATATCAGCGTTTCAATGGGGGAGTTTAGTCATTATTTATTCATTAATTTATATAGGGACGTAGGAATATGTATGAGTGAGGGGTGAGGGGTGGGGGGTGAGGGGTGAGCGGTGGGGGATGAGGGGTGAGGGGTGAGGGGTGAGGGGTGAGCGGTGGGGGTGAGGGGTGAGCGGTGAGGGGTGAGGGGTGAGCGGTGAGGGGTGAGCGGTGAGGGGTGAGGGGTGGGGGGTGAGGGGTGAGGGGTGAGGGGTGGGGGGTGAGGGGTGAGGGGTGAGGGGTGAACGGTGAGGGGTGAGGGGTGAGGGGTGAGGGGTGAGGGGTGAGCGGTGGGGGTGAGGGGTGAGGGGTGAGGGGTGAGCGGTGAGGGGTGAGGGGTGAGGGGTGAGCGGTGGGGGGTGAGGGTGAGGGGTGAGGGGTGAGGGGTGAGGGGTGAGCGGTGAGGGGTGAGCGGTGGGGGGTGAGGGTGAGGAGTGAGAGAGAATTTTCATATATTAAAATTTTTGATGAGTTCAGGATTTCTTTTTCCTGGGGTCTGAGGGCGATGGGGGGTGTGGGTGGCTCTGTTTCCCCTCACTTCCCCTCAGTTTGTGGGTCCTGTGGGAGGGGGACGGGTTATATAGCTGACAGTCCTATGGGTGGGGGGGGGATCTGCTGATATTTCTATGTGTGGGGGGTTCTGCTGACGTTCTTATGTGGATATGAGAGATGATTCACAATTTAGTCGTGAGGGGCTGGTGTATGATGACTGGTGACACACGTGGGGTACCAGAGTGAAGGGAGTCAAAAATACACCTCTGAACCCTCGACGTCTAAAGATATTCCAGGAAAATGTTCAACTCGGAAGAGACGCTTTTGAATGGAATCCCAGAATGTTAACTCTTGCTATGTGACGTTGACTGTTATAAGATTTTAGTTTTTTTAATTAACGTTAAAGAAAAGGAGTTTATCACCTTGAAATGTTGAATTCCTTACAGGGAGAGAATTATGTTGAACCGCCATATGTGGAAGACAAATTAATATTCAATCTTATAACTATGAGGCGACTTTTACTCATATGTTGAAAAATTAATCCACCCGATTGCCACATCTGGTCTGGTGAAAGGCCACATGTGGTACAAATGGCGGAGGAATTGTCTGTATAGCGTCTCCACTGACAACACCTACACGCGCTTCCCCAATTTTCTAGATGGTGGTCGTTGTTATTACACGAACATGGCTGCTGGTATGTTATTGGTGGAGAAATTTATAATGTTAAACTGACATCTCCGGCTTTAACCCTTTTGAGAACGTTGATTGAACCCCTTTGAGAACGATGATTTCACCCTTATTATTTGAGAACGATGGTTTAACCTTCCAAGACTATGATTTAACCCACCAAAACTCAAAGGGTTAACACTAATTACCTTCTTGGCGGTGATGCAGAGACGAGGACACCGCTAACTCCACCCTCCCCTTCCCCCCTTCCCCCTCCCCCCTCCCCCTTCCCCCCCTCCCCCTTGTAGATACATATTGTCCTGTATATACATATGAATACAAGTACAAGTAAAACCTCTATTTAACGGAATACATAGAGATGAAAAATCCGCTATATCCAGGGAACATTAAATGCGAAAACACCCTTATAACGAATTACTATTGAAGTCCCTTATATCCAGAGTCCGTTAAAAGCGAAAATCCTCTTTTAACGGAATGTATATATAGAGAGAAGTTCGTTATATAGAAGCTTGGCACCGTATAGACCAAAATAACAACGTGATAAATAATAATGAAGGAAATAAAGGAAGAATTACGTAGTTGGTCTCCTGCTTGTCTTAACACGGCCCCAGGCGGTGACTAAGAGGTGAGGGAGATGTGTGAGAGGTGAGGGAGATGTGTGAGAGGTGAGGGAGATGTGTGAGAGGTGAGGGAGATGTGTGAGAGGTGAGGGAGATGTGTGAGAGGTGAGGGAGTTGTGTGAGAGGTGAGGAGAGTGTGAGAGGTGAGGGAGATGAGATGTGTAGAGGTGAGGGAGATGTGTGAGAGGTGAGGGAGATGTGTGAGAGGTGAGAGAGATGTGTGAGAGGTGAGGGAGATGTGTGAGAGGTGAGGGAGATGTGTAAGAGGTGAGGGAGATGTGTGAGAGGTGAGGGAGATGTGTGAGAGGTGAGGGAGATGTGTGAGAGGTGAGGGAGATGTGTGAGAGGTGAGGGAGATGTGTGAGAGGTGAGGGAGATGTGTGAGAGGTGAGGGAGATGTGTGAGAGGTGAGGGAGATGTGTGAGAGGTGAGGGAGTTGTGTGAGAGGTGAGGGAGATGTGTGAGAGGTGAGGGAGATGTGTGAGAGGTGAGAGAGATGTGTGAGAGGTGAGGGGGTGCGAGAGGTGAGGGGGTGCGAGAGAGTCTGGCACACGTTCACTCTCACATTCTCTATCTGAGTTTTAAGTTTATGTATATCGTATGTAAGTTTGTTTTCTATTTTACTGTAATTTTTTGTAAGTGAGTTTTATTTGTATTTTTAAGTGAGTTTTATTTGTATTTTTAAGTGAGTTTTATTTGTATTTTTAAGTGAGTTTTATTTGTATTTTTAAGTGAGTTTTATTTATATTTTTAAGTAAAGTTTTTATAATAAGAAATGAGATATTTTTGGGTTATCCCCTTAACAATAGCGAATGAAGTAATGAAAGTTGGAATGAAGGCAAATTAGAAGGATTCATAGATGGATGATAACGAAGGAAACAGAGAGAGAGAGAGAGAGAGAGAGAGAGAGAGAGAGAGAGAGAGAGAGAGAGAGAGAGAGAGAGCAATTTTGATGTATTAATATTCCTAAATAACAGAAGGCATATCACTATCTCCCACAAAACGTATGGAAAAGAGGAGGCTGCTGGCGGATGAGCTGAGTTTATCTGGGGTCACATATATTAAAAGATGAGGAAGGGAAGTGTGAATTACAAAGGGTAAAAGTTAAGGCTAAGAGGTTGGCTCGGTGTTCTCAAGGGATAAAAGGAAGAACACCTCATAAATATCCTGAACTTTTGCTTTAGATAAGATACGTGTGTGTGTGGCTGGGCTGGGCTGGGCTGGGCTGGGCTGGGCTGGGGTGGGCTGGGCTGGGCTGGGATGGACTTGGGTGGGCTGGGGTGAGTTAGGTTAGGTTAGGATGTGTAAAATAAAACATTATTGTATAAAGAAAGTTAAAAAAATACCCGTAACATTATAATATTTGGCATAAGTAGAAAAAATAATGATAATGAAAAAGATTAAGAATTAAAATAAAGGTGAAATAGGAGAGAAGACATATTAATAACGGAAGAAGGAGGAGAAGAAGAAGAAGACAATAATATAATCAGATGAAATAGAATAGATTACCCAGAAGAGATTTAAACGCTATCAGACACCCAAGAACAGCCTTGGTCACCCTGAGTTACACCTTGAGACTCTCCCGCCAGACCACAAAGCAATGGACCCATCCCTCTCAGCCCGAGTTACTTTACAATGCCCATTTTCTCCCTCGACCTGTCTCACTGATATATGATTAGCTGTGTAAGGGAAAACTAGTCTCCTCAAAGTCTCTGGTTTTCTCCCTAAAGCCCTCATAACTCTCACGGTAATCATTGTAGAATTTTCCCAGCTCTAGAACGATTTTAATGGCAGGTTGTGGTAGGTTGCAGTCTTGTCTGGGATCCATTCTTGCATGGCTTACGTTTTCTATGCTGTGAGAGTACGCGGGTGGAGGGGGGACTGTGATTAATGTTGCTACAGACTCTATTTTATTTTTCTCTCGCTGAGTCACTTGCTTGGTATTCCCTCTTAAAAACGTGATGATATTTCTTGTTCTTTAGCTTCTTGCGCTGATTACATGGCCAGGTGGAGGCTGAGGGGGTGTAGATATTAAACACATAACTCGTAAGTACAGAAAAAAAATCAGGAAAATTCTGAGTAATATTACCAACCCTGCCTAGAAATGTTCATCTTGCTGCCAGACGTATAATTCATGCAACAAAAACTATAATATTTGAAATTTTGGTTTAGATTTAATCATTTATCGCAAAAATATGAAACTGGGTATCATTATCACAGGTAAATCAACCTCCAGTCCTCCACCCTTAACCTCCACCTCCACCCATAACCTCTAATTCGCCATCCTTAACCTCTACATCCACCTTGACCTCCACCCTCGACCTCCACCTTTAACTTCCACCTCCAACCTTAACCTCAACCTCCCCCTTTACTTTCACCTTCACCTCCAACCTCCAACCTCAACCTCCAACCTCCAACCTCAACCTCAACCTCCAACCTCCACCTCGACCTTCACCCACGACCTCTCACTCCCTCATTCTTCGACAACTTCTAATGGCTTGGCAACATTCTCGTAACTCTCACCAGCTGTTATAATCCTACCAACACTCACCTTTATTTAACTAACTTCATATACCTGGTCTAAACTCTATTGTTATCTTCTTTATTTGTTTATTTGTGTATTTGTTTACTCGTGGTGATTATGTGATCTATGTACAGTAACTAAAGTCTTCCAGCTAAGTCACCTTTATCCAATTTCTTCATGTTTTATTTATCCTTTTCACCACCTCCCTCCCTCACTTTTGCCCCCCTCCCTCACCCCCTCCCTTACCCCCCTCCCTCACTCCCTCACCCCCTCACTCCCTCACCACAACACAAAGAAAGCCAAAGAATCAACGCTAAACAGTGGAGTGGAATTTTACGAGTTAACTGAGACCAAAAAGAAGTTCTTCTAGGTAGTAAAAAAAACATTTTCTCATTAATGTTGATTACTTGGGAGGCGGGAGACTCCTGTGTAGGTCAAGCGGAATACTGCAGGTCGCCTTAACCCCCCCCCCTTCCCCCACCGGCCTGTAACAATACCTTCCTTAACTTGGGGGGGGGGGGGAGTTGGGTCTATTTCCTTGGTTGGTGGGATGGAGGGGAGGAGAGGGGAGGGGAGGGATGGGGAGGGGAGGGGAGGGGAGGGATGGGGAATGGAGAGGTGGTATGGGGAGGGGAGAGGAGAGATGGGGAGGTGAGGGAGGGGCGGGGGGGGGATAGGGAGGGAGTCGAGCCTGCCTGATATGCAAAATAGTGACGTTATGATTGAATGAAAACAGCCACAGACACTCAGCCACACACATACAGCCACAGACACTCAGCCACACACATACAGCCACAGACATACAGACACAGACACTCAGCCACACACATACAGCCACAGACATACAGACACAGACACATACCAATACATCAGACATAACCACTGGAGTAAGATGGTCGCTGGAGTAAGGTGGTCGCTGGAGTAAGATGGTCGCTGGAGTAAGGTGGTCGCTGGAGTAAGATGGTCGCTGGAGTAAGGTGGTCGCTGGAGTAAGGTGGTCGCTGGAGTAAGGTGGTCGCTGGCTCTCCATTGACCACCTCCTACCCTGTCACAGCCTCTCAATAAAATCTTCTTCCTTCACTTCTCACACACTCTCCCTCCTCCTCCTCCTCTTACCAACCTCCAACAAACATCCTCACCTTCTCCCTACCTCCACCACCTCCACAACACTCCCTTACCTCCAACACTCTCCCTTCATCACCTCCAACACTTCACCTTTACACCAATCCCAGACAAAACTCCTCACCCTCACCCCCTCCTCCCCCTCCTCACCCTCCTCCTCACCCCCCCTCCTTACCCCCTCCTTACCCCCTCCTCACCCTCCCCCCCTCCTCACCCCCTCCTCACCTCCCCCCCTCCCCCCCCCTCCCGCCTCCCTACTTGTGAAGTGAGATAATCAGCTAGACAAACATGACGGAGGGTAAGACAACACGCTACGTCAACAAAGGCAAACATGAGTCAAGTTGAAAGAAAGCTTGTTGAAGACTTGTAGTGGGTTAGGTGGGTTAGGTGGGTTAGGTGGGTGTGATGATGAGTGGGTGGGGTAGTTGGTGGGTTGGTGGAGGAAGTAATGGGAGAGACGATGGAAAAAGGGGACAGTCCTGTTAATTATACTTCCTTCCTTCCCTTCCTTCCTTCCTTCCTTCCTCCTCCATTTCTTCTTCTTCCTTCTCTTCCTCCCAGCCCCTTCCACCTCCTCTCCGCCTCTTGCACTTCTTCCTTTCTTCCTCCTCCTCCTCCTCCACCTCCTCTCCGCCTCCTCCGCAAGTTTCACCGGCCACCTGGAGTGAATCGCTCATTAGTGCTCAGTAATTAGTTTATCCTGATCAAGGTGTTGATTGTAAAGTTAGTGACTGAAGCAGAGAACTTCCCTCCTTTGTCGTCTTAGCAGCTTTCTATCTACTTTACTTCACACTTTATCTCTTATCAATTTTTATTTATATATTTATCAATTATAACATTTTATTGCTAATCTATTTATTTGTTTATTGTCTGTTTCTTTAGTTTGGTTTTATTGTGAAAAGAAACATTCGTGAATTCGTGTTAAAGTTATCAGGTGGGGTTGTGGGTTGAGCTGAGGAGGAATTTATTTAGTTTTTGAGAAATTTAAGTCAAAAGTGAAGGTAAGAGCAAGGTAAGATTATAGAGTGTTTGTATGTTGATCGTCTTCAGTCAGTTATTAATTTGAGCTTTGGTAATTTACACCCAAAGCTGGAAGCCTTGAGGAACTCTGTAAAATCTTGATTCTCTGTTTTCTGACGATAATATTAATCTCTCACTCGGGTATTTTAGTTTCCCTTGTAAATAATATCGTTTTCTGTATATTTCCCTCCAAAGAAAACGGTATTAATGAAAGGTTTTTAATCTTCTGTTGTGTTTTAAGGTCATATGACTCACATTAAGACAATTCAGGTCATAACAACAGGTCAACTACACGAGGTCATAGCCATTCTCCTAACCACTTATACAACACCTCGACCTTTACACGTCTTCTATCCAAGTTTTCATTTTCTGTTGTTAATTTCTGTCAACATTGTTTTCCAATATCCTCTTCAGAATTGCCTCTTGATTCCTCTTGTCAAGTATTTTCTGTGTTGATGATCTGGCTTAACAAAGAGGTGACTTTTTCTACAATGAGAGGCTTCAAGAGTTGTCAGGTTTCGAGATTCTTATTGTCTTGTAATGCTGGGTGTGTTAAGGGTAATTGAACTGAGGGAGGAGAGAGTCGTGGTGGAGGGTAGTAACTAAACTGTGATTTATGGCGTTTGTGTTCTAGAGAGAGGGAGGGAGGGAGAGAGAGGGGGAGAGAGGGAGGGAGGGAGAGAGGTAAAACGGGTAAGAGAGAGGACAGGTAAATATCTCCCTCCTGTGGTCGGGATATTTGTGAGTCAGTTGCTGATATTTGTTTTTTTTCCCGAGAGCTATATGGTTATACTACTGTACTGTACTGGTTATTGGCTCATCGGAAATTAACTACAAAATGCCTCTTCATGGTGATTGGAACCCGTGATCAAACTGACTACCAATGGTGTACGATAACTACCAGTCCTGTACGATAACTAACAGTACTGTACGATAACTACAAGTCCTGTACGATAACTACCAGTCTTGTACGATAACTACCAGTCTTGTACGATAACTACCACTCTTGTACGATAACTACCACTCTTGTACGATAACTACCAGTCTTGTACGATAACTACCAGTCTTGTACGATAACTACCAGTCTTATACGATAACTACCAGTCTTGTACGATAACTACCAGTCTTGTACGATAACTACCAGCCTTGTACGATAACTACCAGTCTTATACGATAACTACCAGTCTTATACGATAACTACCAGTCCTATACGATAACTACCAGTCCTATACGATAACTACCAGTCCTATACAATAACTTTCAGTCTTTTACAATAACCACGTTCCCTCAACATTAATAAATAAAAAAAAATCATACACAAACATTTATTCTTTTCACTTGATTACTTTTGTTATTTTTTTTTATTTTATATCGTTATAATAAATAAACACTGGTTAATGTTTTGATACTATGGACATTTTACCACCTAGAACATTTTCCCACCTGTGGTTTGCCGACACACGCTGGAGACTGGAGGCTGACGGAGCGTTGCTATAACACATTGTTCTTCTTTAAAAAGTTTACCAATACGACACAGAGGTATTAAAAGGTTGAAATGTGTGGTAGCTATTGGTAAAAGGATTTGAAGCTGTGTTTTACATGTTTTTTTTATAACTTTTTCTTGTTTTTCCATTTATTTGTTTATTTTTTTTATCGTTATAATTCCTTTGTGTGTATAACCGAGTTTTGTTTTCTGTTATGGTATTTTTTATTATTTGGTTTTTTTTAATGTATTCGTTTATCTTTTGTTTTTCTTTAATTTAGTTTTGTATCGTGTATTTTTATAGTTTATTTTTGTTTAGGTTTTGTTCTTTTATTTACGAGATTGAGTCCTAGGAGTCTTTTATTTACAAGGTTAAGTCTTAGGAGTCTTTTATTTACAAGGTTCAATCTTATGAGTCTTTAATTTACAAGGTTTAGTCTTCCTATGAGTCTTTAATTTACAAAGTTCAGTCCTAGGAGTCTCGTATTTACAAGGCTGAATCTTCCTAGGAGTCTTTTATTTACAAGATTGAGTTATAGTCTTATTTTTTACATTATTTTAGACTTTTTTTACAAGGTTTAGTCTTGAGTCTTTTTTTTACAAGGTTCAGTCTCTTGAAGTCTTTTTTACGAGGTCTTAGCGCCCTACTGAACGACACTTTGCCTTACACAGTTGCATTAGTATTCAGTGAGCATTGGGACGGGGGAGTGAGGAACAGTCAGTGGGGGAAGGGGGGCTGAGATGAAGGCTAGAGTTGATTAAATAACCTAACCTATCCTAACCTAGCCTAACCTAACCTAACCTAACCTAACCTAGCCTAGCCTAATAACAATAATACCAATAACAATAACAATAACACCGTAATACTCCACTTACAGAGGGCGTCAATGCAGTAGAACTTTTATCAATACTTAAACTGCCACTTAAGTATCACTGTTTAATGGTTCACCCACTCAGCCGCCTCTTAACAACACAATAACAGTAGAATTGTGTGAAACTTTTATCCTGTTACGAGCTGTGAAGTTTTCTGGTTATGTTAGTTGTTTGTTATGTTATTTCTTGTGCATTGTTAGTATATTTACGTACTGTGTGGGGGGGTCTGTGTGTGGGGGTGGGGGGGCCTGTGTGTGGGGGTGTGGGGGCCTGTGTGGGGGGGTGTGGGGGGTCAGTGTGTGGGGGTGGGGGGGCTCTGTGTGGGGGTGGGGGGGCTGTGTGTGGGGGGGGGGGGGCTGTGTGTGGGGTGGGGGGGGTGTGGGGGTGGGGGGGGCTGTGTGTGGGGTGGGGGGGCTGGGGGTGGGGGGGGTGTGTGGGGTGGGGGTGTGGGGGGGGGCTGGGTGTGGGGGTGGGGGGCTGTGTGTGGGGGTGGGGGGGCTGTGTGTGGGGGGGGGCTGTGTGTGGGGGTGGGGGGCTGTGTGTGGGGGTGGGGGGGCTGTGTGTGGGGGTGGGGGGGCTGTGTGCGTATTAAACAAATTTATATATGAAAAAACATTAATTATTCGACTGATAAATTCTTTTGATCATAAATACATATTAATTTCTATAAATATTTTTGTTACCTTTCTATTTCATCTTTTATAAATACACATTGCGTTTAACCTTTAATATTTATACATGATGTTATACATATATATACATACATCAGGTGTGTCTTTTAACCAACATGTCTACCATTATTTCTCCATCATTATGTATACGATATGAAGTGTAGTGGCTGATTGGATATAACGCTCGTCTTCTGTCCTTAAGATCACTGGTTCGAGCCCACAGCACAACCTCACCTACACTACCCACACCTAACCTAACCTACCCACACTACCCACACCTAACCTAACCTACCCACACTACCCACAACTCACCTACCCACACTACCCACACCTTACCACACCTCACCTCACCCACACTACCCACACCTCACCTACACTACCCACACCTAACCTAACCTACCCACACTACCCACACCTAACCTAACCTACCCACACTACCCACACCTCACCTCACCCACACTACCCACACCTTACCTACACTACCCACACCTCACCTACACTACCCACACCTCACCTAACCTACCCACACTACCCACACCTCACCTCACCCACACTACCCACACTACCCACACCTCACCTACACTACCCACACCTAACCTAACCTACCCACACTACCCACACCTAACCTAACCTACCCACACTACCCACACCTCACCTCACCCACACTACCCACACTACCCACACCTCACCTACACTACCCACACCTCACCTAACCTACCCACACTACCCACACCTCACCTCACCCACACTACCCACACTACCCACACCTCACCTACACTACCCACACCTCACCTCATCTACCCACACTACCCACACCTCACCTCACCTACCCACACTACCCACACTACCCACACCTCACCCACACTACCCACACTACCCACACCTCACCTACACTACCCACACCTCACCTCATCTACCCACACTACCCACACCTCACCTACCCACACTACCCACACTACCCACACCTCACCTCACCTACCCACACCACCACACCTCACCCACACTACCCACACTACCCACACCTCACCTCATCTACCCACACTACCCACACCTCACCTCACCTACCCACACCACCACACCTCACCCACACTACCCACACTACCCACACCTCACCTCATCTACCCACACTACCCACACCTCACCTCACCTACCCACACCACCACACCTCACCCACACTACCC
>CAUDMG010002405.1:662500-722500 GCA_958450375.1 Homarus gammarus | reverse complement strand
GAGAGGGAAGGTAGAGGGAAGGAGGGAAAGAAGGAAGGAAGGAGGGAGAAAGCAGCGAGAGAGAGAAGGAAGGAAGGGTCGTGGTGACTACTGTAGCTGTTTCCACTTGTATACAATGACGATGTTTACACTTTATGGGACGCGGTGATTGGCTGCTGATCATTACTGGCAGTGATTCTTATTGGACATAATCCGGAAGTGCTACTGGTGATGGTCGTAGGTAAGTAAAGGAAGTTTATTTTGGTGGGGAAAGTGTCACTGGTGTCTCAAGTTGGGCAGTGCCTCTTGAAGATTCAGTGTATGACCCGTAAATAAGATGATATTGACAAAACACACCTGACACCTACAACCACCAGTGACATTGACAACACACACCTGACACCTACAACCACCAGTGACATTGACAACACACACGTGACACCTTAATGAAGACAGGATAATTGTTTGATAGAATGAGAACCTGTAGTGTGTTAGTTGACGCCAGGTAAGGATCACCTGACAGAAGGTAATGGGAGAGCAGTGTTTGTGTACCTCACCTGTGTCTCTCACCTGTGGCCCTCACCTGTGGCCCTCACCTGTGTCTCTCACCTGTGGCCCTCACCTGTGTCTCTCACCTGTGGCCCTCACCTGTGTCTCTCACCTGTGGCCCTCACCTGTGTCTCTCACCTGTGGCCCTCACCTGTGTCTCTCACCTGTGGCCCTCACCTGTGTCTCTCACCTGTGGCCCTCACCTGTGACCCTCACTTGTGTCTCTCACCTGTGGCCCTCACCTGTGACCCTCACCTGTGGCCCTCACCTGTGACCCTCACCTGTGGCCCTCACCTGTGACCCTCACCTGTGGCCCTCACCTGTGATCCTCACCTGTGGCCCTCACCTGTGTCTCTCACCTGTGGCCCTCACCTGTCTCTCTCACCTGTGGCCCTCACCTGTGACCCTCACCTGTGGCCCTCACCTGTGTCTCTCACCTGTGGCCCTCACCTGTGGCCCTCACCTGTGTCTCTCACCTGTGGCCCTCACCTGTGACCCTCACCTGTGACCCTCACCTGTGGCCCTCACCTGTGTCTCTCACCTGTGGCCCTCACCTGTGACCCTCACCTGTGGCCCTCACCTGTGGCCCTCACCTGTGGCCATAATCAAACATAAACAGATAAATACGTAAACAATATTGAAACTATCGTCAACAAAGTACCTCAGTTACCGTCCACTTTCTTACATCATGTTAGTTGTCACAACACCCAGGAGAGGCGAGTGAGCCACCTGATATACACTCACTTTATATCCTTAATAACTCACTGTATCATGGCCTCACGAACGACTCTATCATGTCTTCACAAACGACTGTATCATGGCCTCACGAACAGCTCTATCATGTCTTCACGAACGACTGCATCATGGCCTTACGAACGACTTTAATATGGCCTCACGAGCGACTGTATCATGGCCTCACGAACGACTCTATCATGTCTTCACAAACGACTGTATCATGGCCACACGAACGGCTGTATCATGTCTTCACGAACGACTGTATCATGTCTCGTTATCTGGAGAGTTAAAAACGAGGTGAAGAATTGATTTATTTCTGCTTTAGTATTGGTTGTAGGGACGTGTTTATCACCTGAAGATTAGACACCCCGGGTTAAAGCTTACACACACACACACACACACACACACACTGATGTATTTGTGTATATATTAATGTATGTCTGTATTTATATAATTATTTGGCGTATCTGTGTCTGTAGGCTGACGAATATGTCTGGTGTGTGTGTGTGTATGTCTGTATGTATTTAATAATAATAATAATAATAATAATTAACGGTTTATTGAAAAAATTCTGCAGCCCGAAGGCTGAAAATATACATTGGACATAAATGACTTATTACATACATTGGTGGTTTAACAAAAGCCTTCATTAGAGAAAGGTAAAGGAACATACAGTGAACATACAGATTAATGTAGGTGTTGAGCAGCAAACTCGTAGTGTAGTAACTCCCTCCCAGATGGTGTTAGGAGGAACTCACGTGGTGTAGTAGTTCCCTCAGATGTTGTTATGAGGGACCTGGCGTGGTGTAGTAATTCCCTCGCAGATGGTGTTATGAGGGGCCTCACGTGGTGTAGTAATTCCCTCACAGATGGTGTTATGAGGGACCTCACGTGGTGTAGTAGTTCCCTCATAGATGGTGTTACGAGGGGCCTCACGTGGTGTAGTAACTCCCTCACAGATGGTGTTATGAGGGGCATCACGTGGTGTACGAATTGCCTCACAGATGGTGTTATGAGGGACCTGACGTGGTGTAGTAATTCCCTCACAGATGGTGTTATGAGGGGCATCACGTGGTGTAGTAATTCCCTCACATATGGTGTTATGAGGGACATGTGGTGTAGTAATTCCCTCACAGATGGTGTTATATGAGTGAGGTGTGGTCCCAGGCCTTCCTATCGTAGACGGATTAACACATCGCCGGTTGTTGGGTCTCACGGGCCGTTATCACTGGGTACCTGGGACCTCACTGTGTGAAGGTTAACTTGAATATGACTTTTACTGTTGAGTTGTTCTCACTGACTTAAGCACTGTTCACCACTGTTCACCTCTGTTTAACACTGGTTCCATTCCTTTCCCAAATGAAATTGTAATTTCTGGCGAGAACTTGTTGATACTCCGGTGGGGAGGAGGGTTCAGGGGAGGGGGTTGGTATGGGCCAACTTAACAGTTGACCTGGCTGCTCCGAGAGGAGCGCCAGGTACGTCTTGACCCTTCGGTGGTCTATATACCTGTTATCTGTATGTATTTGTGTCCATATGCCTGTGTCTGTATGTCTATGTATGTCTGTGTCTGTATGTATCTGTGTAAACATACTTGACCCCTCCCTTCCCCTCCTCTACCCCCCATATTCCTCCCCTCCTCATTCCTCCCCTCCCCCTCCCTCCTTACCCCCCCTGTCCCTTCCCCCTCACCCTTTTCCCCTCCCCATTCCCCTCACCCTTTTCCCTTCCCCATTCCCCCTCACCCTTTTCCCCTTCCCATTCCCCCTCCCCCTCTTCCCCTCCCCGTCTTCCTCCCCCCCCCCCCTACCTCCTACAACAAACTCGGGATCGGGAGCAGAAGCGACCAATTAGTGTCTGTGTTTGTGTTTGTGTTTACATAAGCCAATGTGTCTGATTGTGTGAGTCTTCATATCACCTTCTATCCAACTCTGAGCCCTGGGAGAGAGAGAGAGAGAGAGAGAGAGAGAGAGAGAGAGAGAGAGAGAGAGAGAGAGAGACAGAGAGAAAAAGATAAAGAATAAGAGAGAGAATGAGAGATAATATGAGAAAGATAAAGATTGAGACAGAGACGGAGAGACAGATAAAGACAAATATTGAGAGAGAAAACAGAGACAGGCAGACAGACAGACAGACAGACAGACAGACAGACAAAGAGAGATATAGAGAGACAGACACAGAGAGAGAGAGACTGAGACTCGCTGATACGGGAACTGCTCAGCAAACCACTCTTATCAAGGCTCTTCAAACGCCTACACACATGACCGTCGAAATGCATGACAGCAAAATTTACATTCCTTGTCAGCCAACTCCCGACACAGTTCAAGTGAGTAACCCCCAACACTTGAGGCGTCTCTTAGTGTCTCTTTGTGTCTCTCAGTGTCTCTTAGTGTCTCTCAGTGTCCCTCAGTGTCTCTTAGTGTCTCACAGTGTCTCTTAGCATCTCTCTGTGTCCCTCAGTGTCTCTTAGTGTCTCTTAGTGTCTCTTAGTGTCTCCCAGTGTCTCTCAGTGTCTCAGCACGGCTAAGTGTTAAAAATGTCAAACCAGACGATGTGTGTAGTGCTGCTGAACGGTGCTGGCTAGTGCTGGCTGATACTGGGTGGCGCTGGGTGGTGCTGGGTGGTGCTGGGTGGTGTGGCTAGTGCTGGCTGATACTGGGTGGCGCTGGGTGGTGCTGGGTGGTGCTGGGTGGCGCTGGGTGGTGCTGGGTGGCGCTGGGTGGTGCTGGGTGGTGCTGGGTGGTGCTGGGTGGTGCTGAGTTGTGCTGGGTGGCCGTGGGGACGGGTTAAAAAATACAGGGCCGTTACGTAAGAAAAACCTGAGGAAAGGTTTACACCCTAGCTGAATAAAAGTGAGGCTTTTATTAGCTAGATGGAGGGAGGGAGAGAGAAAAGAGAGTGAGAAGAAAAGAGCGAGAGAAAAATCGTGAGATATAAAGCAGACGAGGGAGAAAGAGGCATCCAGGGAGGTAAAAATAGGAAAAGAGAGATACAGAAGGAGGAAAGATTGATAAAGGGGGCGATGGGTGAGGAAGAGAGAGAGAGAAAGATAGAGACAGAGAGAGAGAGAAAGAAAGAGAGAATGAGAGACAGAGGGGAATGTAAGAGAACGAAAGGAGAATAAAAATAGGGAGGGAAAATTAAAGAAAGAGAGAGATAAGGAAAGAGAATGAGAGACAGAGAGGAATGTAAGAGAACGAAAGGAGAATAAAAATAGGGAGGGAAAATTAAAGAAAGAGAGAGAGAGAGAGACGCACACACACATACACAGACAAATAAACAAACACAATAATTATTTTGAAAAATAATTACGTATACAAGATAAACATTACTGAGAAATTCATTACCACAAACACTCATCAAACACATCATTAAACACATCAACAATACACCATATATTAAACCACAAACAATAACAAAAAAAAAACACGATTGAAAAAGTAAATAAATAATATCAGGAATATATTTTAGTTTACCATCAAAATTTATTTTTCTCTAATTCAATTTTCCTCACAATTCGTTTTCTCTAATTCAAGTATCATCATAAACATTAAGGAGGAGGAAAAAATATTGTATCATCTGAGTAAAAATGTTTTGATGAGGACAGACACACACGTACACAGCTGGAGGCCAGATATATACAGTAATACAACATAATGAATCTCTGATATACCACTGGGATTATTTTCAACTCAAATTACCCCGAGAGATTTATTTGTCAGTAACGACTAAGACAAAATAAACTCATTTATCATCATCACAAACCGGGAAGTACTACTGAGGTGACAATGAACCAACATATAGGAAATTCATATATGGATATAGGCACTCTGCTTATATACGTGTGAAGGCCTGAACGTTGACAGGGCAGAGATAGTGACAGACTGACTATACACATACACTGTTGAATATATAGTAGAGAGAGAGAGAGAGAGAGAGACAGGGGTATCATTATACAAGGTGTGTGAGTGATGGTGGTGGTAGCTATCGTTGTGTCTTTTGTATAATTATGGAGTGTTAGTTCAGGTAGTCAACATCACGTCGAAAATTACAGGTAAGACACGTAAATAAAACTACTAATTAGTTTTTCTCTTTCACTTCATTTCTCACTTGGAAATATTAATCTTCTCTTGACTAAATATTCGGTAAAGGGGAAGATGAATTAACTCCAATACTCGTGTTACTTACGAATACTCGTGACAGGTGTTAAAAGGTAAAGATTAATTCTGTTTTTTTATCCCCACACCTTTACAAAGATTACACAACAAGAGATTTGGCTTTTTCTCTTGGAAAAACACAAGGAAAAAATTCTTACTTATCTCTCCGCAAAAACAAGAGAAATATTCCTCAAATGGCGGTCGTCTCGTTGGTGATTATGAGAGTAAAGGTGTCTCAAAAAGGTGTTGTGGAAGAGCCAACTCCTCATCCCGCCTAAAGTCAACATCACAACACGGATAAGCGCAGCAGGTGGTGAGGGAGGCGAGGCGGGAGGGAGGGTGTCTGATGATGAGATTGCGTGCGCTTGGGAGTTTCGTTTTGTTTCGGGAATGTTTTGGTCGTTCATGATGTTGTGAGATAAGTTCCTTCCTTCCTCTTCCTTCCTCCTGGTGGCTCTCGAGGGGTGTTAAAACAATTCCTGAGACACGGAGAAACATTACGACTCTTGTTCGTTCTCTGTAAAAATAAATAAAATGATTCAACTCTGTATTTGATAATTTTAACACCAGAAATATTTGTATATACACATTGTAATAAAATATATATCCATGATCTTTAAGGAGTTTTCGTTTGAGTTATAATATATTCGTAGTTTATAAATCCCGCTATAGGGCCATTTTATTATTGGAAGTTAATAAGAAACACACTTCTAGCGAATATTTTTTATAGGCTTGTATACCGTTAACTACCAGCCGTCACGCCCAGGGAGGTGTTTACTCTCTAAATCTTCACCACGAGAGAACGAAGGTGAAAAACAGCATCTAAAAACCCTAATCTAGTAAAAGGACAGAGTAATATCACAGCTGTGCTCGAGGGACCCAACAGTGGTGTTTATACTCAGGTGGGAGGACTCTGTTGCACCTGAGACCTCCACCTTATTAACATTTTCTCACCTGACTCTTATCGCCTTTCATTACGGGGACCTAATATTTTATTTGGCGAACACCAGACGATTTTACTCAGCTCAGAGGAGATCCCCAAACACAAGGGCTAAAATACCATCAAAATATGTTGTTTAAGTCAGGTAACATATGTGTCTGGCTGTGTTTAAGAGATCCTTCGCCTCATAGGAGAGAATGACTGTCGTTCCTGGAATATTTAGAAGAATTTTTTATGAGCTGTGAGTCAAATCTTCTCCCGCTTCCCACCCGAACACTTTTTTGTGTATGTTTTTGCAGATTTGGTATCAATTTAGTTCGTGTGTTTGTGTGTGTGTGTGTGTGTGTGTGTATGTGTGTGTGTGTGTGTGTTTGTGTGTGTGTGTATGTGTACGGTAATACAAATAAACCGTGGGGGCAGGGGCGGGCGGGGGGGGGGGGAGGGGGGTCCTTCCCAGGTCTTGTGGGCGACAGGCAGGCAGCTCGACAGAATCTCCCCCTAGCTCATTTCCATTTTTATTCACATTCTCATCCCAGTAAATCTTCACCGACACTTATTTTTCTTCGTTAACCTTCTAAAACAACTTAAGATTCTTAATACTTCATTACATAAAAGCATACATTAATTATACACATCTGATAGACGGGTATAAGAAAATTATTTAATCGCATCAGGCTGTTTGTTTACATATTGGAGTTCGAGTTTGATCATTCGAGTGTGATCACGGAGGAGAGACGAAATTTTATGCATAGAACAATTTATAGGACACATCACAGGGGGGGAATTTACGTCGATTTGGTGTTGATGTTGAATGATGACTGATTATATTGATTATATTAAATACGAGCCATGGACACCTAGTTCAATTTAATTCTTATTCAATCTATCAATATAATCAATTGCTAGAGTATTGTTGGATCTTTTATTAATCATTTGAGATGTTTGGGTAGAGAGAGAGAGAGAGAGAGAGAGAGAGAGAGAGAGAGAGAGAGTATATCTACCTCTTTCTCTCTCCCTCTAAACACATATCAATTGCATACTTAGCTACTAAATTACCCTAATCACCCCTCCCTCACTCCTCATCCTTCCCCTGACCCCTCCCTCACTCCTCACCCCTGACCCCTCCCTCACTCCTCACCCCTGACCCCTCCCTCACTCCTCACTCCTCACCCCTCCCTCACTCCTCACCCCTGACCCCTCCCTCACTCCTCACCCCTGACCCCTCCCTCACTCGTCACCCCTGACCCCTCCCTCACTCCTCACCCCTCACCCCTCCCTCACTCCTCACCCCTGACCCCTCCCTCACTCCTCACCCCTGACCCCTCCCTCACTCCTCACCCCTGACCCCTCCCTCACTCCTCACCCCTGACCCCTCCCTCACTCCTCACTCCTCACCCCTCCCTCACTCCTCACCCCTCACCCCTCCCTCACTCCTCACCCCTGACCCCTCCCTCACTCCTCACCCCTGACCCCTCCCTCACTCCTCACCCCTGATCCCTCCCTCACTCCTCACCCCTCACCCCTCACCCCTCCCTCACTCCTCATCCCTCCCTCACTCCTCACTCCTCACCCCTCCCTCACCCCTGACCCCTCCCTCACTCCTCACCCCTCACCCCTCCCTCACTCCTTCCGTGTTATATTAAGAGTATATCAGTATATCAACATGTGGAATATATAGCGATGTATATAATAAGAATTTGATATATAATAGAAAATATATTAATTTATTTATATATATATATGTCACATTCAAGACACACAGGCCAGAGGGAATCAAAGGGGAAAATACTTAGATTAACCCACGTCTACGGGAAAAATTTATTCATGGGGGAATTTGATAAGGGTTTTTTCCCTATAAGGAGGCAACATTTGTAGTATAGGGAATTTTTGGCTTTAGTTTTTTTCCCTACCCGGAGACAAATTTGTATTAAAGGGATTTTTTTCTACTTTTCTGTCTGTCTGTCTGTCTGTCTGTCTGTCTGTCTGTCTGTCTGTCTGCCTGCCTGTCTGTCTGTCTGTCTGTCTATCTCTCTGTCTGTTTCACTCTCTCTCTCTCTCTGTTCGGTTAAAAATTCATCCCCCAATTGCGTTATTAATTTTACTTTCATTTCTACTAACGACACTCCTGGGCAATGGACTTTATTACCTCCCAAAAAAATTTCATTGTTTCTACCCCCATCACCCCACTCCCCTCCCCATCACCCCACTCCCCCATCACCCCACTTCTTCATCACCCAACCCCCCCATCACCCACCCTGTCACCCCATTACCCATACTTTCACCCCATCACCCACCCACCTCCCTGCACTGGTTCTTGAGAATGTTTGTGGGTTCTTTCATAAAATCTCTCTCTCTCTCTCTCTCTCTCTCTCTCTCTCTCTCTCTCTCTCTCTCTCTCTCTCTCTCTCTCTCTCTCTCTCTTTTTGTCTGGTGTCTGTGTCCTGATTGATGAACGGTGAATGTGTGAGTTTGGTTCTTGTCGTCCTGTTGTGTATTTGTGTATCTGTCTGTCTGTCTGTGTGTGTGTGTGTGTGTGTGTGTGTGTGTGCGTGCGTGTGTGTGTGTGTGTGTGTGTGTGTGTGGTTGCTACAGGGTCCTTCACTACACCTCGCCTCATAACAACACCCTCAGGAAGCGTTTTAAAAGCTGCACTAACTCAAGAAAAGACTTTACTTCACACCTTGTTGATATTAAGCCTCACCTTGTGTAGGGAGGGTGTCGTGTGGGGGGAGGGGGGTCATCTGGGGGAAGGGGTCGTGAGAGGGGAGGGGGGTCGTGTGGATGGAAGGGTCGGGGGGGTCATCTGGGGGAGAGGGGTCGTGAGAGGGGAGGGGGGTCATCTGAGGAGAGGGGTCGTGAGAGGGGAAGGGGGTTCGTGTGGAGGGAAGGGTCGAGGGGGTCATCTGGGGGAGAGGGGTCGTGTAGAGGAGAGAGAGAGAGGATCGTATGGGGGTCAGAAAGGGTTGTCTGGAGGGGTCGTCGTAGGAGTGGCGAGGGGGGTCGTCTGGGGGTTAGCCTGGGGGGAGGGGGGTCGTCTGGGGGTTAGCCTGGGGGGAGGGGGGTCGTCTGGGGGTTAGCCTGGGGGGAGGGGGGTCGTCTGGGGGTTAGCCTGGGGGGAGGGGGGTCGTCTGGGGGTTAGCCTGGGGGGAGGGGGGTCGTCTGGGGGTTAGCCTGGGGGGAGGGGGTCGTCTGGGGGTTAGCCTGGGGGGAAGGAGAGGGTAGACAGGGAAAGGTCAACCGTGGACGTTAAAGAATGGCCAGGTTTTAACACACAACCTTGGTATATTTTCAAGATATACTTTTTCGTTGAGTATATTTGAGTATAATGAAACTTTATACAGCGGTGATGATAATGATGATGATGATGATGATGATGATGATGATGATGATGATGATGGTGATGGCGATGATGATGGTGATGATGATGATGATGATGATGATGATGATGGTGATGGTGATGATGATGATGATGATGATGATGATGATGATAATGATAATGATAATGATGCTGGCAACCTTCTGTCCTCTCGTGACGTCATGGACTAGTTAACAACAAATCCCAGCTTCCAGTTTTCTATGACAAATATTTTCTACTATATATGAGGGAAAAAAATAGCTTCAACTTTCATAAAATTTTTGGTCGTAAAGGTACATTATCACTACTATATCCTCCCACAGTCCCCCCAGCCCCACACAGCCCCACACAGCCCCACATAGCCCCACACAGCCCCCATAACAGTGATTGAAGGGCTGCATTATAGCCCTCATTCATATTTTCTCCCACCAGACGCTTACAATATTTCACTTTACTAGACCAACTTCTTCCTTGATGACGTCACACTTGTAGCTGACAGTCGTGTGATACATACATACATACATACATACATACATACATACATACATACATACATACATAGTACATACATACATACATACATACAGCGTCATGATGAAAACACTCCTCCTACTTCGTCGACTTCGCTAAGAACAAGTAATGGTCGAGACGCCGATGAAGAAATAGTTGGAGTGTGTTGGAGTGTGTTGGTGTGTGTTGGAGCGTGTTGGAGTGTGTTGGAGTGTGTTGGTGTGTGCTAGTGTGTGTTGGTGTGTGTTGGAGTGTGTTGGTGTGTGTTGGAGTGTGTTGGAGTGTGTTAGTGTGTGTTGGTGTGTGTTGGTGTGTGTTTGTGTGTGTGTGTTTGTGTGTGTGTGTAGGTGTGTGTGTGTGTGTGTAGGTGTGTGAATAATAATAATAATAATAAAAATAATAATAATTAACGGTTTATTGAAAGAGCTTGGCAGCCAGAAGGCTGAAAATATACAGTTACATATTTGGGGAATGGGTTACGAATTACAAATAATATACAAGTAACATAAGTGACACAAATAAGACATATAATAACTAGATGGGGAAAAGCTCAAACTACAGTTCATTTCAACATAGTGACAGTGCAAGGAGTAGTGTTTACTGGGAGTGAATACACTGGTTTATTACAAGTTATTGATAATTTTTACAATGGTTGGGACTGGGCTGTTCTTATAGCGATCAGTTCGTGCACGTATGGGCTGGATGCGGTTGTGGTGTCGAACAGCAATTCTCGGACTAGGGATCTCAGGTGGTAGTAGGAGCCGGTGTCGAGGATAGTGTAGAAGCTTCTTACCAAATTTGTAGATGAGGTCGTGGTGATGGTCAGTGAGAGTCGAAAGGGTCAGTGTGTTGAGCGCTTCTTGATATGTGGAGTAGGAAGGGGAGAGAATAATCTTGCATGCCCTCTTTTGCACTTTTTCTAGGTGTTTACGTTGTGTGGCATTTAGGGAGGAAGACCAGGTGGGGGAGGCATAGGTGAGCTTGGGAAGTATGAATGTTGTGTAAACACTGAGGAGCTCGTGTGCAGGAACTCCGAGGGACTTGAGTCGGCGGAGGAGGTGGAGACGGAAACTGGAGGATTTGACAACTTCACTGACGCGTGGTTTCCAATTTAGTTTGTTGTCTATGGTGACGCCGAGGAGCTTCGTGGAATCTACAACCTGGAGTGTGTTCGGACCTAGAGTAATGGAAGGAGGTGTGTGTGTGTGTGTGTGTGTGTGTGTGTGTGTGTGTGTGTGTGTGTGTGTGTGTTGGTGGTGTGTGGTGTTTGGTGTGTGTGTGTGTGTGTGGTGTTGGTGTGTGTGTGTGTGTGTGTGTGTGTGTGTGTGTGTGTGTGTGTTGGTGTGTGTTGGAGTGTGTTGGTGTGTGTTGGTGTGTGTTAGTGTGTGTGTTAGTGTGTGTTAGTGTGTGTTGGTGTGTGTGTGTTAGTGTGTGGTGTGTTGGTGTGTGTTAGTGTGTGTTAGTGTGTGTTGGAGTGTGTTGGTGTGTGTGTGTTAGTGTGTGTTGGAGTGTGTTGGTGTGTAGTGTGTGTTAGTGTGTGTTAGTGTGTGTTGGAGTGTGTGGTGTGGGTGGAGTGTGTGTTGGAGTGTGTTAGTGTGTGTGTTAGTGTGTGTTGGAGTGTGTTAGTGTGTGTGTTAGTGTGTATTTATATAATCACTCTTAACACTAATTACTCTTGTACGCTAATCACTTTAACTGGCTCCGCTAATTAGAATTTTTCGGCAGTTTTTACGATATTAATCCGGCTAATATAGTGGTGTCCTTATTGCCTAGAAGATGAGTGTGTGGTGATGATATGGTGTAGTGATGATGGTGTTGATGGTGATGATAGGAGTGTGGTGATGATGATGGTGTTGTGTAGTGATGATGGTGTTGATGGTGATGATAGGAGTGTGGTGATGGTAATGGTGTTGTGTAGTGATGATGGTGTTGATGGTGATGATAGGAGTGTGGTGATGGTAATGGTGTTGTGTAGTGATGATGGTGTTGATGGTGATGATAGGAGTGTGGTGATGGTGATGGTGTTGTGTAGTGATGATGGTGTTGATGGTGATGATAGGAGTGTGGTGATGGTGATAGTGTTGTGTAGTGATGATGGTGTTGATGGTGATGATAGGAGTGTGGTGATGGTGATAGTGTTGTGTAGTGATGATGGTGATGATGAGAGTAGCGGTGTAGGCAAGATACTAACACCGCTCGTTCACACACACACATACACACACACACACACACACACACACACACACACACACACACACACACACACACACACACACACACACACACACACCTGCTGTCTTGAATTGTATATACAGTGTGTTGTGTTACTTATCATCTTTCTCCTTATATAATCTTTTCACTATATATATATACCTGTATATGAACGACGTATATACAGTACATATATCAGTAACATAATAGATTAAACTAACTTATTAAAATTTGTATGTTAGAATTTAAAACCATAAAAAAACGAAAGAATATAAAAACAATTTCAATTCTGTATAAGTCTTAGGAATGAAGGAAATTTTCGTCACACTAAACTCTGTGTCTTTCATCACGGAAATTGCGGGACCCAAACCCCTGTGAGGCGGTTCAGTGTGGTCTGTGATGCTCGCTTGTCTGAGATACAGTATTGTCCTGTCTCGTCCTCCTCAAATTCACTCAATTGACGAGACTTATGACATAAAACAGCTCTCCAGATTGCTACATTATGACTTTTCTTTTGTATTTCGTTGTTGATGGAGTTAGTCAAGTCATAAAATTGTCTTTCATCTTGTCTAGGGGAAAAAAGGATGAAATCTCTGCGGATATTTGAAGCGTCTTGGAGCAGTCATAGCGGGAGATATTGCTGCAGTCATAGTGTTTTAGACAGAGAGTTTCTTGTAGATATCTTAAGACAATTCTAAGATATTTAATGATGTGTTTTATTCGTTTTATTATTGTTTTAAAGCAGCCTTGATGGAGCTATTTCTTTTTGGAGGGTATTGTTAAGATGTCTTATTACAGTCAGCGAAGAAGTCATCAAGGAGACATCTAACAATAGTTTTTTTTAGACGTCTTGAACCCATTTTTAAGCATCTTAAGTTAAAAGTTGTATATTATCTCCAGGTCATATTCAGATTGTTTAATATCCTCTCATAAATAATAATAATGCTCTTAAGCCCACGAGACATTGATATCTACGAGACATTCATATTTTAAAAGTATATTACAACTTTCTTTGGTAATGTGATCGGCTCGTCAAACTGAATATGGGATTAACTCATTTCTTGTGTAACTTGATATTAGTTAATTTGTGTTTATTTATTCCGTGTTAGCGTAAAGAAGGATGTCGTTCATTTTGTTGTACGTCTCGTTATGCTGATAGAGTTAAGTTAGCTTAGATTAGGTTAGGTTAGGTTAGGTTAGCTTTAGATTAGGTTAAACTAAGATGCTTAATTAAACCAAAATTCGTACTCAAGAAACACTTAAATCACATCCAACAACACCACTGCAACACAAGACCCACTCAAGGGACATAACTTAACCAAATCCACATCAAGGCACTCAAACAACGTCTCCAAAGGTAGCAATTGTCGAACACAGAGACGCTCACGAGTATATAAAACCCACATTACATTGTTCCTCGTTCACTCTCTCTCTGTGTGCTGGGCAGCGAACATAACCTCCCTGGAAGAAGATTTTTGAAGTCTCTTTCCGACTGAAATATTGACATCATGGCCATCACATAACACAACCCCGCCCCCCCCCCCCAACACCGTGTCAAGAGCTTTTCAGTGGTAATGGTCTCCTGGATACACACACACACACACACACACACACACACACACACACACACACACACACACACACACACACACACACACACACACACACTCTTGCCCAGCTGCTGTCACCACTTGTACAAACGTTTGGACTGTCAGTGTAATGATAGTTAACGATATTATTATTTTTTCATCTATGACAGACTGAACTGGCATACTGTCAGCTATGGTGTGACTGAATCACTCTTAGGCTAAGTTAGGTTAGGTTAGGTTAGGTTGAATAGATCATATACAAAATTTAATCAACCTTGTATTAATCTTCATTTAATTTACCTGTAGCTAATTATCATACACCTGAGCTAGGTGGAGCTAAATGTCACACACCTGGAATATGAATAAGTCTTCTTAATGAGAGAGAGAGAGAGAGAGAGAGAGAGAGAGAGAGAGAGAGAGAGAGAGGAGCAGGTTAGATACAATAAATCTACGGTAATCCCCCACCACATTTCACTTACTTTTCCAACATTATTATTAACCTTTGAACTTTGGCCTTTCGCAATAAAGTCAATTGATTAGGTTTTCATTATATTAAATGTTGGTTCATTTTATTAAGTGATTTAGTTTAATTATAATTTATACTGTAGTTTTATAATTGTATTGAATTTTATTTCACTGATTAACCTGTATCTCATTATGGTATATAAAATACAATGGTTCGTCATTATTATCGTACTGAACACTGATGTATATAATAATGAAGTTGAACTGTATCATACTTGCTGTCATATTTCATCATACTGAATAACATAATATAAATACAGTTTCGTCATACCAATTACAGAGTTTTGTCATAGTGAAAAATTACCACAACAATTAATATTTTCACCCTCATATAAGTTTTATTTGTTTATTCTTTTGTCCATAAATTCTAGTATATTTTAATCAGCTTATATACAATACGTCTTTGTTTTAATTGACAACATGGAGGAAGAAAAACTGTGTTAAGAAATTTTATTATGGGTCCATTAGTCAGGTAGTCCCAGGTTGAGATATACACAAAACTAACAGTAACTTTGATGTGTTGTGGTGGTGTTGTGTTGTGGTGTTTTTGTGTTGTGTTGTGGTGTTTTGTGATGTGTTGTGGTGTTTTTGTGTTGTGGTGTTTTTGTGTTGTGTTGTGGTGTTGTTGTGTTGTGTTGTGGTGTTTTTGTGTTGTGGTGTTTTTGTGTTGTGGTGTGGTATTGTGTTGTGTTGTGTTGTGTGGTGTTGTGTTGTGTTGTGTTGTGTTGTGGTGTTGTTGTGTTGTGTTGTGGTGTTGTTGTGTTGTGTTGTGGTGTTTTTGTGTTGTGGTGTGGTGTTTTTGTGTTGTGGTGTGGTGCTGTTGTATTGTTGTGTTGTGTTGTAGTGTTGTTGTGTTGTGTTGTGGTGTTGTTGTGTTGTGTTGTGGTGTGGTGTTGTTGTATTGTTGTGTTGTGTTGTAGTGTTGTTGTGTTGTGTTGTGGTGTTGTTGTGTTGTGTTGTGGTGTTTTTGTGTTGTGGTGTGGTGTTGTCTTGTGTTGTGTTGTCTTGTGTTGTCTTGTGGTGTGGTGTTGCTGTGTTGTGTTGTGGTGTGGTGTTGTATTGTGTTGTGTTGTGTGGTGTTGTGTTGTCTTGTGTTGTGTTGTGTTGTGGTGCTGTATTGTGTTGTGGTGTTGTGTTGTGTTGTGTTGTGTTGTGGGAGACAATATTCCACACTACACCTGTCCTCACTACACTTGTCTTCACTACACCTGTCCTCACTACACTTCTCCTCACTACACCTGTCCTCACTACACTTGTCCTCACTACACCTGTCCTCACTACACCTGTCCTCACTATACCTGTCCTCACTACACCTGTCCTCACTACACTTGTCCTCACTACACCTGTCCTCACTATACCTGTCCTCACTACACCTGTCCTCACTACACTTGTCCTCACTACACCTGTCCTCACTACACTTGTCCTCACTACACCTGTCCTCACTATACCTGTCCTCACTACACCTGTCCTCACTACACTTGTCCTCACTACACTTGTCCTCACTACACCTGTCCTCACTACACCTGTCCTCACTACACTTGTCCTCACTACACTTGTCATCACTACACTTGTCATCACTACACCTGTCCTCACTACACCTGTCCTCACTACACCTGTCCTCACTATACCTGTCCTCACTGTTCATTTTCTCTGTTAAATGTTTCTTGGCTGTCAATAAGTTGCCTGATTTTGACGTTTCCAATATTGGTTTTCGCTTACGATGGTGTGTGTGTGTGTGTGTGTGTGTGTGTGTGTGTGTGTGTGTGTGTGTGTGTGTGTGTGTGTGTGTACCTGTGTCTGTGTCTATGTTACCTGTACAATAATAACTCTAAAACATTAATTTATAAGTAAAGGAAATAATATAGAACTCACCTTGATGTCACTACCTGTATTGACGTGATTAGCGAGAGACTTACCTATTGAACACACCTGTAGTGGAAGCATCACCGATTTGCTTGAACACCTCAAACAAGGAGGAGATGATACAATGAAGTCTATGTATAACGGACTTCTTTCTCTATATTACGGACTTCTTTCTTTATATAACGGACTTCTTTCTCTATATAACGGACTTCTTTCTCCATATAACGGACTCCTTTCTCTATATAGTGGAAGAGTGTTTACACATACACATAAACAGATAGGAAGGAATATATAATAATTTTTAACTTTTTGGACAGAAAAAGTTTGAAATGAAAGTTCTGAAAGGAATAGCGTGTTCTAGTTGCCGTAGTGTTTAGTTATATAAGTATTATGGAAAATATATCCTGATTTTGTGAGAGTTTTAGATGTGAAACTGATGGGTGAGAAAGAGAGGTTGACGGGTGTTGGTGCTAGAGGTGTTGGTGAGAGTGTTGGTGAGAGGTGTGTTGGTGATGGGTGTTGGTGAGAGTGTTGGTGAGAGGTGTGTTGGTGATGGGTGTTGGTGAGAGTGTTGGTGAGATTGTTGGTGAGAGTGTTGGTGAGAGGTGTGTTGGTGATGGGTGTTGGTGAGAGTGTTGGTGAGGTGTGTTGGTGCTAGAGGTGTTGGTGAGAGTGTTGGTGAGAGTGTTGGTGAGAGTGTTGGTGAGAGGTGTTGGTGAGAGTGTTGGTGAGAGTGTTGGTGAGAGGTGTTGCTGAGAGATGTTGGTTAGGGGTGTTGGTGACAGTGTTGGCGAGAGTGTTGGTGAGAGTGTTGGCGAGAGTGTTGGTGAGAGGTGTTGGTGAGAAAGATACTTGGCGCAATGCATCTGAGGCACACTGACCAAACTTTCATTACTAAGGGAAAAATGCAAAAATTTTTCACCTGATTTATGACGCAACATTTGGGGTCTGACAACAAGCATCAAGGAAGTATAATTTACACATTTAAACTGTATATCGTTATATTTCTTTAGCATATCGTTATATTTCTTTAGTATATCGTTAAATTTCTTGAGTATATCGTTGTATTTCTGTAGTATATCGTTATATTTCTTTAGCATATCGTTGTATTTCTGTAGTATATCGTTATATTTCTTTAGTATATCGTTAAATTTCTTGAGTATATCGTTGTATTTCTGTAGTATATCGTTATATTTCTGTAGTATATCGTTGTATTTCTGTAGTATATCGTTATATTTCTGTAGTATATCGTTATATTTCTGTAGTATATCGTTATATTTCTTTAGTATATCGTTATATTTCTTGAGTAAGTGTTGATAATAAAGGTGTTGGTAAGGTACCACTGACGGTGGTAGTGCCAGGTGTTGTGTTTCCTGAAGACCGAGAACTTCCAGAGCTTCAGGAGATGTGAAGGAGAGAGGCAAGGAGGGGTGGATGGATGGAAGGAAGGAAGGAAAAGAGGAAGGAAGGAAGGAAGGAAGGAAGGAGGAGATAGACAGATAGATAGACAGACGCTTCAGTATAGTTAGTTCTTAACGCATGAATAAGTCAATATATCAGTGAATATCTTATGAAACGAGAAGTCAAAGCAGAGACAGACACTCATACGTACAGAAGACCTTTATATATATTTTTATTGAATAGAAGTAAAAGGTAAAAAAAACATTAGTTGTCAAGTGTCATAAAAAATACTTTATCTCCTCAGTTTCATAGTTAGTAGAGTTTTACCGACATATAAAAATGAAATAAAAAAAAAATATGTTTTACGATGTTATGAAAAATTATGGAAATTGCTAAAATGCTTTAAAATATTGTTGGTAAGCCTCTGAAAAAAAAAAAAAAACAGAGATCCCATTCCGTAAAAAAAATTAACACAAAGTGGAAGATTTTTCAAGAGTAAAGGTGACAACAAGAGCTTACCTGTTCGATCATACGTGTATAATGATCACCTGATTAGATTAATTAGCGTGACAACCTGATAAATATCAAGGTCACAGGTACATAAATACAAACAAATTCTTCTTCTATTATGTATTTTTTTGTATTTTTTACCTACAGACTTACAGTCGTTTGTTAATTACTTGGATGATGTTAAAGAGATGATATATTATGTATAAGAAAAACCATTATGTTTAGGTAATTAATTCTTGATTTTCTTGTTTATTACAGAACCACTCAGGTGAGCTTTGGCCCTCTGCTGTGTGAGGTGAGTCGAGGAGGAGGAGGAGGGGGAGGAGGAGGAGCGGGGGAAGGAAGAGGAGAAGAAGGAGGAAGAGGAGGAGGGGAAGTAAGAGAAGAGGAAGGAGGAAGAGGAGCAAAAGGAAGGAAAAGAAGGAGGGGGGAGTAGGGAAGGGAAGGAAGAGGTGAAGAAAGGTAAGGGAGAAGAGGAGGAGATGTAAGAGAAGGAGGAGAAGGAGGGACGAAGAAGAGAAGGGAAAAGTAAAGTCGATTTATTGTTATTTTTTTCTTAGGATCTATACTCGTCTCATTCGTGTCCAATACTCGTCTCATTCGTGTCCAATACTCGTCAATGGTTCCGTACAATACTTGTCTTGTACTGTATATTGACGTTAGATTAGGTTAGGTTAGGTTAGGTTTTTAGTTATGTTGTAAATTTAAAGAGTATATTTATTTTTCTATTCAGATGATATGCTATGCTATGTTTATGCTATGCTATGCTATGTTTATGCTATGCTATGCTATGTTTATGCTATGCTATGTTTATGCTATGCTATGCTATGCTATGCTATGCTATGAAAAAAATAATATTAGTTATATAAATGATTTTGAGATAAAGTTAAATACTTATATAATTCATTGACAATAATACTATCATATATTTAAATGAACTTAGATAAAAATAAACAAAAGTTCTAATATATTAAATACGTCACTTGATCTATATACCAAACTTATATCTGAACGTAAGACACTTTTTGTTTATATAAGTTCAATATTTGTTTATTGTTTAGATAAGTTCAATATTTGTTTATTGTTTAGATAAGTTCAATATTTGTTTATTGTTTAGATAAGTTCAATATTTGTCTATTTTTAGATAAGTTCAATATTTGTTTATTGTTTAGATAAGTTCAATATTTGTTTATTGTTTAGATAAGTTCAATATTTGTTTATTGTTTAGATAAGTTCAATATTTGTCTATTTTTAGATAAGTTCAATATTTGTTTATTGTTTAGATAAGTTCAATATTTGTTTATTGTTTAGATAAGTTCAATATTTGTTTATTGTTTAGATAAGTTCAATATTTGTTTATTGTTTAGGTAAGTTCAATATTTGTCTATTTTTAAATGGTTAGATAGATTATTAACTGTGTTTTTTGTTCTCTCATAAATCTAATTGAATTTCCCCACCTGACCTTATAGACCTGACGGGTGTATAAGCTATAATTTTTCCTTCACACAACAACAATTAAAATCCAATACAACTCCGACTAATTGAACCTCGGGGATATTACCTGTGTTAATGACGTGGAATGAGTGGAATAAGTGGAATGAGTAGAATGAGTGAAATAAGTGGAATGAGTGGAATAAGTGGAATAAGTGGAATGAGTGGAATAAGTGGAATGAGTGGAATGAGTGGAATAAGTGGAATGAGTAGAATAAGTGGAATGAGTAGAATAAGTGGAATGAGTAGAATAAGTGGAATAAGTGGAATGAGTGGAATAAGTGGAATGAGTGGAATAACCTTGAAACTAATTATTTACTTACAAACGAATCCTAACCTAGCTTATTTCACCTAAACACAATCTAACTTAACCTAACCTAACCTAACCTAGCCTAACCTAACCAAACCTAACCTAACCAAACCAAACCTACCCAAACCTAACCTAAAGTCACCATTACGTCCAGCAGCAACAAAGATCATTACTCCCTGTCACACATAAAATTTCGTCTAATATATTTTTACCTTTGTTTATCGTTTCACCATTAATGCTACCAATAAAAGCTTTCCTCAGTAATTATTCTCAACACTCAGGACGAATTAGTATTTCCGGAAGTTGAAAAATTAAATAATCTTTTTATTTTAATTTATTTTATTTTATTTTTTTTCATTTTAACGTTAAAGCAAATGTAACCAGATTGCCGAGGGACTTAAAATGGGGCTATGAGGATAAGAGAAAATTTATGAATGTAGGGAGATAGTTTATGAGGTAGGGAGATAGTTTATGAGGTAGGGAGATAATTTATGAGGTAGGGAGATAGTTTATGAGGTAGGGAGATAATTTATGAGGTAGGGAGATAGTTTATGAGGTAGGTAGATAATTTATGAGGTAGGGAGATAGTTTATGAGGTAGGGAGATGATTTATGAGGTAGGGAGATAGTTTATGAGGTAGGTAGATAATTTATGAGGTAGGGAGATGATTTATGAGGTAGGGAGATGATTTATTAGGCAGAGATAATTTATGAGGAGATAAAATTCACGAAATATGAAAAAAACATTGAGAATAATTTACTCTCTATATGACCCCAATATAATACAATTCGTTATACTTCGTTGTAGCGGAAAATCGACCTTAAAGAAATAATATGATTTAATAGAGGAAATTTACCCATGTACAGAATACATTCAATTAATAATGAATATGTGAGGTTAGGTTAGGTTAGGTTAGGTTAGGTGTTAGGTTAGGTTAGGTTAGGTTAGGTTAGGTTAGGTTAGGTTAGGTTAGGTTAGGTTTGGTTAGGTTAGGTTAGGTTAGGTTAGTTAGGGTAGGGTAATTTTAGGTTAGGTTAGGTTGGTAAGTTAGGTAAGGTTAGGTTAGTTTAGGTTAGGTTAAGTTAGGTTAGGTTTAGTTTAGGTTAGGTAAGGTTAGGTTAAGTTAGGTAAGGTTAGGTTAGTTTAGGTTAGGTTAAGTTAGGTTAGGTTTAGTTTAGGTTAGGTAAGGTTAGGTTAAGTTAGGTAAGGTTAGGTTAGTTTAGGTTAGGTTAAGTTAGGTTAGGTTTAGTTTAGGTTAGGTAAGGTTAGGTTAAGTTAGGTAAGGTTAGGTTAGTTTAGGTTAGGTTAAGGTTAGGTTAGGTTAGGTTAGGTTAGGTTAGGCTAGGCTAAGTTTGGTTTAGTTTAGGTTAGGTAAGGTTAGGTTAGGTTAGGTTAGGTTAGGTTAAGCTTGGTTTAGTTTAGGTTAGGTTAGGTTAGGTTAGGTTAGGTTAGGTTAGGTTAGGTTAAGTTTGGTTTAGTTTAGGTTAGGTTAGGTTAGGTTAGGTTAGGTTAGGTTAGGTTAGGTTAAGTTAGGTTTAGGTTAGGTTAGGTTAGGTTAGGTTAGGTTAGGTTAGGTTAGGTTAAATCAGGTCGCATGTGAAGGCACCTTTTTGCTCCTACCTGACTTAATTAACCTGACATTCTTACCTACCATGAAGAGTTTACTCACCTGCCTGGGACTAAAACTTTTCCAGTCAACCATATTAAAGCTTCTGTGTCTTAACGCTCGGCAACACAGGAAAAATAAAACAAACAAAAGAACATCGCAACACTTCATCACAACACTAAATTCTCACTTAAACTAACCTAACCTAACCTATCCTATCCTATCCTATCCTATCCTATCCTATCCTAACGTAACCTACGCTCAAATCATCCTATGTTTACAAACTGGGGTCGCTTATACTGACACACCAGATATTTCGACATAGAAAACGAAAACGCAAAGAGATAAATGTTTTCACGGGTAAACTAATGTAAACAAAATTCCATTGATCATTTTGGCCTTCCACCTCTCCCCAAATTCATAAATTTTAAAACACACACACACACACACACACACACACACACACACACACACACACACACACACACCTGGATAATTCCATGCATAGAGTTTTTCCTGAGAATACTAATGAATTGTGGATCTCATTAACTGGTTAAGTCATTTACCTGTTTTTAGAAGCTATCGTTTGATGTTCAACTCAGCAGACAGACAGACAGACAGACAGACAGAAACATGACTCTGTGTGTGTGTTTCCCTGTGTAGGTAGATACAGTAACATTAAACTTGGCCAAAATTATAGTCAGGTTTATTAAAAGCTGTATAAAATGGAACAATATATATATTACTTTTTTTTTACTTTCATTGTTGCTGTTGTTGTTTTATTGTTGTTGTTGTTATTGTTGTTGTTATTGTTGCATTGTTGTTTAATTGTTGTTGTTGGTGTTATTGTTGTTGTTGTTATTGTTACGTTGTTGTATTGGATTCTAATTGTTGTTGTGTGTGTGTGTGTGTGTGTGTGTGTGTGTGTGTGTGTGTGTGTGTGTGTGTGTTTCTCTAATACTCATATAAACAATAAAAAAGTAAAAAAAAAAAAAATTCCAACTGAAATAAAAACTCGAATTATTTATTTATTTATTTTATTTATTTATTTTTGTATTATTATTTTATGTTTATTTTTTTCAATTGATTTATTTTATTTTTTATATTTGTTTATATATATTTATCTATCTATCTATCTATCTATCAAGTCAAATCTATTATCTAGGTGTTACTATATTACAAAAATCTACCTCAATTATTTTACCAAGTTTCCTTTACGACACCTAAAACAATACTGTGTTTGGTTGGTGTTTCCTGTAGTTACTTCACTCAGTTGCCTCATAGTGCGTGGCTCCCTCTTAACCAAAATCCTGTACATTGATGATACAATAAAATATCATAAACCTGAATTTTGTTTTATGTGAGAGTTTTTTATTTTAGTATGTCTGTATGTCTGTGTTGAATGGTTAAATGTACCCAAGTGTGCGTAGTAGCTAACCTAACCTAACCTAACCTAACCACACATAACCTAACCTAACTTAAATGACAATAACCTGTTAGAACTGTGGCCGGGTTGAAATGTGACCCAATATCTCATCTCAATTAGAGTCAATAAGATTTTAACCTTTAAAGACAAGGACTCAACTGACATGGTAACATCTGCGTGGGTATAGCATTATATTGTCTACAGCTTTTTTCCCTCGACCTTCATCTTTAACCTTATATTCTAAAACTGGCGTGCAGTATCTGACCTGTAATAGGGTAGAGGTAGGCAGACAGACAGGGAGGGAGGCAGACAGACAGGGAGGGAAGCAAGGAGGCACAGAGGTAAGCAAGCATGTGGACAGGTAGGGCATATAAGAACAACGAAACCAGAGCCCCAGCTTCTACACACACACACACACACACACACACACACACACAGGGTCGAGACTCAGCAGCTGCCGAACTTGTAATTAGTGAAGGCAAGACCAGAGTTGTGATCATATCTGGTCTCCTCGTTTACCCAGAACTCCCCCAATTAATCTACTCATTGTGTAGTGATTGGATTAATTATCAAACTGCAATTACCCGCGGAGAAAGTTCTTGAATTATAATTGGATTTTCTTTTCTCTTCTTCTTCTTATTCTTCTTCTTATTCTCGCCTCCTACCGTGTTCCCAGACTCTTTGTTTTCCACAGCTGGTGATTTTGAAGTCTCCGGGAGGGGGGAGGGAAGGGGGGGGGGTGACTTAATACGTTTCTTTCGTCTGTAAAAGTTACGTTGAAATTGTAGCTGTTTTTACTCCTTATATGACAGACACACACACACACACACACACCTCCATACCTCCATAAAGGTTAATTAAGTAGGAGGTAGGAGGTAGGAGGTAGGAGGTACATCAGGTAGTCATCCTTCACGCCCCAGGGACCACCTCTCAGTTCCCGCCGCGTCAGGATCTGTTGTTAGCGTCTTGTGAGAGTGTTTGGTCAGGTGTGTGAGTACCTGTCTTAGCTGATTGACCTGAATGACTGACGAACTGACGCTCTGTGTGTGTGTGTGTGTGTGTGTGTGTGTGTGTGTGTGTGTGAAGCTGAGGATAAATGATGAGAAAAAGAAAAATGAGAACAATGATAAAAGGAAGGAGAGAGAATAACAATGAAGAAGACAATGAAAAGAAGAAGAACTGTGAAGAGAGAAGAGAAGAAAAATGTATAGAAAGAGGAGGAAGAAGAAAAAGTCTTGCGAGGAAAATCAAAAGAATAATAAGATATAAATAGAGAAGAAGAAGAAGGAAGTGAATAAAATGCAGAAAAACACGAAGACAAAGACGAAGACGAAGAAGAAAAACATAAGAAAAAAGACGAAGATAAGAAAAAAAATTGAAGACAAAAAGAAAATATATAGAATAAACCAAAAATATAAGAAAGATAAAATTAAAGCATAGAAAACGTTAACTATTGCCACCATTGCCAACATTTATCCCACACATCCAACTCTCATTACCATCACATTAACTCGAGCCAACAACCATGTATCACCTCCCACACCAATTAAGCTTCATTTAATCGGTATATTAGAGTATAAATAATTGATGACTAGCTCTACTGAGGATCGGGGAAGTGAGTAATCGCGTTCAAGAGAGGATTTTTGAAACGCTCTGAAGGATTGGATTCCACTTCGGGGTATCCAGTATCACGTTCATCAAAACAAAATTAAGTTATTGTTATTTAATGATGGAATTTATATTTTATGATGATATACGGGAATAATATTGACTGTTGGTGGGATTATTTGGCCTCTTAAATCTGGAAAAGAATTTATTTTTATTTAAGTTACAAGATCGCGCTGTCTGGTAACAATTTCCCCGCCCATATTTCACGCCATAATTCCACTTGGCAAGATTAAAACAAAAAATTAACGCCGCTTTCTGCATCCAACAATGAGGTGCCTTTGTTCTTCGAGGAATTTCGCTGAAGTGATGGTAAAAAAAGGTATAATTATTTTAAATCTTGATATTAACACCAGAGAGACGAGGTGGTGAGTTAGTGATATCTCAAGGAAGGTTTAGAAGAATTTGTTGGTACAGTTTTTGACGCCATACAGCATTAGTGATCAGGAACACAGCACCAGGTAGCACTAGTGATCAGGAACACAGCACCAGGTAGCACTAGTGATCAGGAACACAGCACCAGGTAGCACTAGTGATCAGGAACACAGCACCAGGTAGCACTAGTGATGAGGAACACAGCACCAGGTAGCACTAGTGATCAAGAACACAGCACCAGGCAGTACTAGAGATCAGGAACACAGCACCAGGCAGCACTAGTGATGAGGAACACAGCACCAGCTAGCACTAGTGATGAGGAACACAGCACCAGGTAGTACTAGTGATCAAGTACACAGCACCAGGCAGTACTAGAGATCAGGAACACAGCACCAGGCAGCACAAGTGATCAGGAACACAGCACCAGGCAGCACAAGTGATCAGGAACACAGCACCAGGCAGCACAAGTGATCAGGAACACAGCACCAGGCAGCACTAGATAGACTGTGAACTTAGCATCTAAACAGCACTAAAGAAGGGGGGGGTTTACAGTACACTTGACAGACAGACAGACAGACAGACAGACAGACAGACAGAGAGAGAGACAGAACAGGTCCCTGGGCCGTGTGTCAGCGTTTATGTTAACTCTCAGACACGCCCCTTCACCCACCTCTTGTAAGATGGTGTAAAAATTGCTGCTTCCACTTACTCTCCTCCTGCCCTGTTATTGTTCATATCCGTCCGTTTCCCACAGCTCTGGTAGGATGGAGGAAGAGGAGGGGGAAAAAGAAGAGGAGGGGGAGGAAAAGGGGTGGGGTAAGATGTAAGGGGCAGGAAAGGACGGTGGAAGAGGAGGGGGAAGAAAGGAAGAGAGGGGAAGAGGGGGGGGGGATAAGGTGTAGGGTCAGGAGAGGAAGAAGAAGAAAGAAGAGGGATAGGAGAAGGAGAGGACGGAAGAGAAGGAGAAGGAGGGAGATAGAAAAGGTGAGAGAATGGAGTAAGAGAAGATAAATAAGGAGGGAGAAGTAGAGGAACAGGATAAGACGTAGGGGAAGAAGGAGGAAAGAAATGAGGGATAAGGAACAATAGGAGGATAATAAAGGAGTAGAAACGTTGGAAGAAAAAGAAGGAGGAGGAGGAAGTAAGAAGAGAAAGTAAGAGAAGAAAAGAATAAGGAGATAGGAGATAAAAAAAATAAAAGGGAAGGAAAAGATATAAGATTATATATGAATGAAAAAGCACCATGTGTGTGCGTGTGTGTGTGTGTGTGTGTGTGTGTGTGTGTGTGTGTGTGTGCGCCACCAGATGGGCTGCCTAATTTGGCCTTTTAAGTTCTGTCATTAAGTATCTTTATGACCCGTCTGATTCTGTTATGGCTGCCTCGACACGGCGAATATCACAGAATTTCTATAGTGTTTCCCTGCAGTAGTGGTGTGGTAGTGGTGTGGTAGCGGTGTGGTAGTGGTGTGGTGGTGGTAGCCTGTCATCAACCATCACAGCAACATCGTTAACATCACCAGATTACCATAGAGATTAAGGTTGAGTTGTCAATCATCTCTGTTGTATGACTCTACCTATGTGTGTGTGTGTGTGTGTGTGTGTGTGTGTGTGTGTGTATGTGTGTGTGTGTGTGGACAGGTGTTAGTGTGAGGCTTTTGGAGGAGGAGGAGGATGGAGGGTGAGGTTGGAGGAGTAGAATGTAAGGTCAGATGAGTTATCGTGGATGGTAGATCACTTCAGAACACATTACTTTGTGTTATGTTGTGTTGTGTCCTGTTGTGTTGTGTTGTGTCGTGTTGTGTTGTGTCCTGTTGTGTTGTGTTGTGTTGTGTTGTGTTGTGTTGTGTCGTGTTGTGTTGTGTCCTGTTGTGTTGTGTTGTGTTGTGTTGTGTTGTGTTGTGTCGTGTTGTGTTGTGTTGTGTCCTGTTGTGTTGTGTTGTGTTGTGTCCTGTTGTGTTGTGTCGTGTTGTGTTGTGTTGTGTTGTGTTGTGTTGTGTTGTGTCCTGTTGTGTTGTGTTGTGTTGTGTTGTGTTGTGTCCTGTTGTGTTGTGTTGTGTCCTGTTGTGTTGTGTTGTGTCCTGTTGTGTTGTGTTGTGTTGTGTTGTGTTGTGTTATGTTGTGTCCTGTTGTGTTGTGTTGTGTTGTGTTGTGTTGTGTTGTGTCGTGTTGTGTTGTGTCCTGTTGTGTTGTGTTGTGTTGTGTTGTGTTGTGTCGTGTCGTGTTGTGTTGTGTTGTGTCGTGTTGTGTTGTGTTGTGTTGTGTCGTGTTGTGTTGTGTTGTGTTATGTTGTGTCCTGTTGTGTTGTGTTGTGTCCTGTTGTGTTGTGTTGTGTTGTGTCGTGTTGTGTTGTGTTGTGTCCTGTTGTGTTGTGTTGTGTTGTGTTGTGTTGTGTTGTGTCGTGTTGAGTCCTGTTGTGTTGTGTCGTGTTGTGGTGTGTCCTGTTGTGTTGTGTCGTGTCGTGTTGTGTTGTGTCCTGTTGTCTTGTGTTGTGTTGTGTTGTGTTGAGTCCTGTTGTGTTGTGTTGTGTTGTGTTGTGTCGTGTCGTGTTGTGTTGTGTTGTGTTTAGCTGTGTTGTGTTGTGTTAAGCAAAGATGTGTAGTGTTGCCTTATGTTTTAATTAAGTTTGTTTTGCTCTAGATTCAATAAGACTTATCAACTTCATTCATAGTGTCTTAGTTTCTGATAATTACGTTCATTAATTTATTAAGTACAGTTATTGTGTTAATTAACCTAACTTAATTATATATAAGCCTCCTGGTCACCTGTTTCTTTATAATCTACTCAGTAATTACTTTTCCATTTAAGCCAATTATTGTTAAATCAGTTACCGTAAATCACTGACAGGTGTAGTGGCGTCAATACACACAGTCGTCCAGTCCAGCTTGTTGTTATCTGGACACTGAGTTATAAAACGATTGGCTCTGTTAGTAGCCCAAGCGACTGTTGCGGTATTTAACGAGTAATGAAGAGCAAAGTAGATTATAAACGGGTGTGTGTGCCAGGTGCCAACAGTGTGAGGCAGCTAGTAGAGGCACTGTGAGGGTGTATGTGCCAGGTGCCAACAGTGTGAGGCAGCTAGTAGAGGCACTGTGAGGATGTATGTGCCAGGTGCCAACAGTGTGAGGCAGCTAGTAGAGGCACTGTGAGGGTGTATGTGCCAGGTGCCAACAGTGTGAGGCAGCTAGTAGAGGCACTGTGAGGATGTATGTGCCAGGTGCCAACAGTGTGAGGCAGCTAGTAGAGGCACTGTGAGGGTGTATGTGCCAGGTACCAACAGTGTGAGGCAGCTAGTAGAGGCACTGTGAGGGTGTGTGTGCCAGGTGCCAACAGTGTGAGGCAGCTAGTAGAGGCACTGTGAAGGCGTTAGTGCCAGGTGCCAGTAGTGAGAGGCAGCCAGTAGAGACACCACGCCATGATCACCGGTCATTTAGAGAACTTTATCACCAGGTCAAATTCATTAAGTGATTCATGACCTTTTTCAAGTGTCGTTTGACCCATTAAGGGATATTTTCCTCATTCTGGCTGCCATTTTATGACCACTTTACTGCCTCGGTGGGCCTAATAACACGCCACAGCTTGTTCTTAAAGTTATCAGAGGCGAGATAAGTGTGAAGTGAGTTAAGTGAACCACGTAGAGTGAGCTGAGTGTCTTGGGAAGGCTTTATGAAGACACTTGACGGCGATGTTCCTCAGTTTTGGGAGACAAATTGATTGACTCTGAAGATATATCATTCAGGTGTGTTGTTCAGACGTATTGGTCAGTCAGATGTGTAGTTCAGGTGTGTAGTCCAGGTGTGTTGGTCAGTCAGGTGTGTAGTCCAGGTGTGTTGGTTCAGTCAGGTGTGTAGTTCAGACGTATTGGTCAGTCAGATGTGTAGTTCAGGTGTTTAGTCCAGGTGTGTTGGTCAGTCAGGTGTGTAGTTCAGATGTATTGGTCAGTCAGGTGTGTTGTTCAGGTGTGTAGTTCAGATGTATTGGTCAGTCAGATGTGTAGTTCAGGTGTGTTGGTCAGAACGACACACCTGAACTACACACCTAACGACACACCTGAACGACACACCTGACCTCCACACCTGAAGGACACGAGGACAAAATCTCACTCCAAAATTTCTTGTATTTTCTGTAACGAAGGAAAACACGTGGTGGGGGGGGGGGGGGATGACTCACTCGTTACTAAAAGGAATAATAAAAAAAATTTCCTTTGTCTGCTCGACCAATTGAGGGTTGCAGTGCCAGAGTACCAGTGCCAGAGTGCCAGTGCAGAGTACCAGTGCCAGAGTACCAGAGTAGGTTAGGTTAGGTTAAGACAAATATATCCCCTCATAATGGCGGACACCCAGACACCCTTCATCCTCCAACGATAAATCCTCATCTTCACTGCTCGTGCTCACGGAACACTTGACAAACGTATCTTTAGTCTGTCTCACTCGTCACCAAGCGCCAACACTCGGGGGAAATTACCGTAGAGCTGGGAAAATCAGGCTCGGTGTGTGTGTGTGTGTGAACTACACTATCATCTACACTACACCCACTACACCCTTACACGTGACTACGTGTATGTGTGTGTGTGTGTGTGTGTGTCATCTTCACTACATCCACTACACCCTTACACGTGACTACGTGTATGTGTGTGTGTGTCTGTGTGTGTGTGTGTGTGTGTGTGTGTGTGTGTGTGTGTCATCTTCACTACATCCACTACACCTTTACACGTGACTACACATGTGTGTGTGTGTGTGTGTGTGTGTGTGTGTGTGTGTCATCTACACTACATCCACTACACCTTTACACGTGACTACACATGTGTGTGTGTGTGTGTGTGTGTGTGTGTGTGTGTGTGTGTGTGTCATCTACACTACACCCACTACACCTTTACACGTGACTACACATGTGTGTGTGTGTGTGTGTGTGTGTGTGTGTCATCTACACTACACCCACTACACCTTTACACGTGACTACACATGTGTGTGTGTGTGTGTGTGTGTGTGTGTGTGTGTGTGTGTGTGTGTGTCATCTACACTACACCCACTACACTACACTATAGACAACGCCACTTGTTCCAACCTCATTATTTACTTTTATTGATGTGAGGACAAATTCCAACTTGAGGTCCTTCAACAAGTTTCAGCCCCAGGGATAAAGATGGAGACCTACTCGCGGTTAGTTGAAGCCAGGAGTGTGGCCGCTCAGTGGGGCCGGAGGCAAGCTCAGTGGTGGAAGGAACAACAGCTAGAGGAGGTTAGGCGACAAAAGAATCTCGAGTGGGAGCAGAGGCGTCTGAAGGAGTACATTCACGACCCAACCTTCACCCCTGAGAGTGCCCACAGGGTGCTGGTCGCCCACGCCTTGGGGAAATTCGCCAACCAGCGGGAAGAAGCACAAAAGCGAGCTGACCGCTATGTGGAGAAGAAGCACCAGGAGGTGCGTGACATGCTGGAACGAGAGAAGCAGCGGCAGGAGGAACAGCGGAAGCAGCTGCAGGAGGAGCAGCAGCAGCAGCGACAAAAGTATCTGGCCAACCGACGTAAGATGCTGAAACAATTGGTCTACCGTCGCCGCCGCTGAGCACATCTGATGACGTCCTCCATCAACCACGGGCTGACTGACTCTGTACCATTACCCTAAATGACTTTATTTGTTTAGCTAACAGAGAAGGGTGGAGAGAGAGAGAGAGAGAGAGAGAGAGAGAGAGAGAGAGAGAGAGAGAGAGAGAGAGAGAGAGAGAACACGTGTACACAAACTGGACTTGACGCCTCTCCAAGACTCGTGGTAGATCAGTTTATGTGTCCGTCATCTATGTGTCCAGAAACATTGGACACAGGACACTAGCCAAGTAGTATCCTCTTTGATCCAACGTCTCATTTAATCCTTCAAGTTTCTATCCTCATAATCCAACTCTCTGGTGTAGGTATAATGGTCCCGGATAAGGAGAGCCTGCACATTAATGGTTAACTTAGGTGAGTCCTACAGCAGCCAGTGTGAGGCGACACAAGTGTTGATAAGACCAGCTGATGAAGTGGCAACAACAAATACTTAGATGAAAGTTGGTTTATTATTTTGGTGTTGGGAGAGTGAGTGAGTGGGTGGGTGAGTGGGTGGGTGGGTGGGTGAGTGAGTGAGTGGGTGGGTGAGTGGGTGGGTGAGTGGGTGAGTGAGTGGGAGGGTGAGTGGGTGTGAATGGGTGAGTGAGTGAGTGAGTGGGTGGGTGAGTGAGTGAGTGAGTGGGTTAGTGAGTGGGTGAGTGAGTGGGTGAGTGAGTGAGAGAGCGAGCCATTACAGTACATTACAAACATACAGTACAGTATAATGGTGAAGATAAGTTAGTCTTCTTTACTAACAGGAAACGGAGACAGAATGAAAAGACCCAAAAATACACCAGACTGACAATAAAGTCTAATGATGAGAGTTTGACACTAAGATAAAATAAGATATGTGTACAAGATCAGCTTCACACACACACACACACACACATGATAAAAAATGGATAATTCATAATATAATCCGTTTATAAGAGACGCATTATACTGGGAATGTTGGTGTATATAGTGTTTAAACGTAGCTAAGTGTTGACAAGCGATTTCGAGAGCGCCCATAAAACGCAGTAAAAAATAATTGGACAGTCGGGTTTTGAATGAAGGGAATATTTGGGAATATTTGTGAACGCCGCTAAGGTAGATACAATTCTCGTTGGTGGATCTTCATTGTTTATATCCATTGCATCACGTATTGGTTGATTCGCTTTTTATATACTTGATAGCTGTTGCGGTTAAATTCTTCAAAAATTATAGCTTAAGAATAGTTGAAGTAAACTTGTAAACCATTCCAGTGTTCTACTTGTTGTGATCTTCAAAGCGTTCATTTATACTTTCACATTAACTCATTCCACCACAAGTTCCCAGGGTAATGTTGGGAGCGGCATTAATTACATGAGTTAGGCCAATCTAATTATCAACGTTTTCTGTAACAGTTAAATTAGACGACCTTCTCCCGCTGAGGGTTTTTCTCTGCTAAATATCAAATGAGGAGTTGGTGGAATAAAAGTGTTTTAGTTAGTGGCCCTCTGAGAAACTGGTCCAGCATTTATAATCACGACAATAACATAGGACAATATACGTAATGTTGTTAGTGATAAATTCAGTGTGGTAATATTATGAGTCGTTGTTATTGCTGGTTAAGGAATGTTAGCATAGTGTAGTGAACGATATTGCCTCACATCCTCACTCATACCTCCACTCACACACACTCTCAGCCTCACACACCAGGTATCCTCATCCACACACACTCACAACTTCACACTCACCTCAACACACGTACACACAATACCTAAGGTAACCTAATTCCTTATTGAGGTAGCGAAGACCCTCAGTCAGACCTACGACACACGAACAACGCTGTATTGGAATTCGCATAAGAATCAATGCCAGGTGGAGCGTGTGTCTGGGGCAGGTGGTGAGTGTCTGTTGACCTGGTATACTAAACAGTCCATATAACTCTAAAGGGTGAATCATATTACCCAACACTCTTTCCCTAACTCTCTGTTGCCTGAGGAAGTCGTTGAACATTTGGTTATGAAGCGAAATCCAATACAGGTTTACAATTGGATAGGCTTGTATGTAAACTATGCAGGTATACAGTTTACCATGAATATACGGTGTACGTAGGTCGTGGGGGTATGTACAGCTTCCTACGTGGCCAGACAGCGCAGGTATACAAAAATGGTACACAGTGAGGCACTTTGACCAAGGAAAGCCGACAAAGCTGTAAGGTGGTTATATCCAGGAGCCTCCTTTGCTTACTTCCTACAAAATTTTATTGCTTTTAGAGTCGGTCTTCCCTCCGCCTGCCATCACTCTCAAGCTGCTGCAGAACTGAGAGGAAAATCGTAAAACATGTTGTTTTTATTCTGTAAAGCCGAGGTGTAGTTATTCTAGCTGGGGTCCCGACACGATTATGGAGTCGCCTCTTAAATATTCTGCTCAAACTTGGATACAAACTTCAATGTGTCTTGTTTCATATTTGTTTTTGTTTTAATTTTCACAGGATGACACGAATTGTCCACACACACACACACACACACACACACACACACACACACACACACACACACACACACACACAGACACACACACACACACACACAGATTTGTCTCAGGACTTGAAGAATATTTTATCATGGTTGTCTCGCTGTGACAGTGTCTGGCCTCTCTCCTGACATGTGTCATAGCTTAAGTGAACCTGAAACACGTGGCTGATGTCCTCTGAGCCACGAGTGAACCTTAACCAATGAATCTTTAAAGACTTCGATCCCGTGTGTCCATTGCTCTCTGTCTTTCCACTCACCACCCTCCACCCTCCACCTTCACCCTCTTACCCTCCACCTTCACCCCCTTACCCTCCACTCACCACCCTCCACCCTCCACCTTCACCCTCTTACCCTCCACCTTCACCCCCTTACCCTCCACTCACCACCCTCCACCCTCCACCTTCACCCTCTTACCCTCCACCTTCACCCCCTTACCCTCCACTCACCACCCTCCACCCTCCACCTTCACCCTCTTACCCTCCACCTTCACCCCCTTACCCTCCACTCACCACCCTCCACCCTCCACCTTCACCCTCTTACCCTCCACCTTCACCCCCTTACCCTCCACTCACCACCCTCCACCCTCCACCTTCACCGTCTTACCCTCCACCTTCACCCCTTTACCCTCCACTCTCCACCCTCCACCCTCCAGTCACCACCCTCCACCCTCCACCTTCACCCTCTTACCCTCCACCTTCACCCCCTTACCCTCCACTCACCACCCTCCACCCTCCACCTTCACCCTCTTACCCTCCACCTTCACCCCTTTACCCTCCACTCTCCACCCTCCACCCTCCACTCACCACCCTCCACCCTCCACCTTCACCCTCCACCTCAGTACACGGGAGGGAGGGCTCGATAAATACCCTCGAATTTTCAATCCTTACGAGACACTCATCAGTGGGATAAATGCCCCAGTCAACATGTCGTTAAACAAACACTTATGCACGACACAGCTGCTTCGCCCAACAACCCAGCAAAAGGTAGAGCCGGGGACCGAACAACCAGCCCAATTATACGCTCAGTCCACCTCTATTGAACCTTCACTTGATTGAATCGGTCAGCATATCAAGCGAGTGGAGGAGAGAGTCTTAGTGTTACGTGTTGCCAGACTGCCCGTGTGAAGGTCTTATCTCAGTGTTGTGTTACAGAGCTCTTTACCCCTTCACTACGGGACGCCATTTTGGATTGGTTAGGTTAGGTTAGGTTAGACAGGTGTACAGGTGTTGAAGATAATTGATTATACTATACCTGTGTGTTGAAACCCTCTGTTATTATGGTATGTTTAGGAAGTTCTTGTTTATGCTGTCTTGCCCACATCTGCCCACACCAACAGTCCAACCCACACCTGCCCACACCTACAGTTCAACCCACACCTGCCCACACTTACAGTCCAACTCACACCTGGCCTCACCTACAGTCTTCCCCACACCTACAGTCCAACCCACACCTGCCCACACCTACAGTCCTACCCACACTTCCCCGCACCCATAACCATCCCACACCAACCCACACCAACCCACACCTCCAGACTGAGGCAGTACAAAGATTAGACACATTCAGCAGAATCTCAACTACTGGTGACGAGTTTCCCAAAACACTCACCTCATGTGTTGCCTCAGTCAGTGTTGCCTCAGTCAGTGTTGCCTCAGTCAGTGTTGCCTCAGTCAGTGTTGCCTCAGTCAGTGTTGCAACTCGCCTTTAACCACCAACTTCAATGAAACTTTGTGACCAATGAGAGAAGTTGGTGGTAACACGGAATACGAGTAAGTGACAAAGTTACACACACACACACACACACACACACACACACACACACACACACACTACCCTAACAGTGAATAACAACAAAACCTAATAAAATTAACAGTATGTAACCCACAGTCGCCTGCCACCAACACGGAAATAAAAGGCACATGTTCACTCCTTCCCCCCTACCCCCCCCCCCCTCCCCTAATTAGGTTCCTCGGAATCACCTGATTGGCAGACAAACTGGCTCCTGGGTCACTGATTAGTAAGGTTGTGTTCAGGCCAGGTGAGGTGTCTTATTACTATTCATTACCTGACTAACCTAACCTAACCTAACCTAACCTAACCTAACCTAACCTAACCTAACCTAGCCTAACCTAACTTAACTTAACCTAACCTAACCTAACCTAACCTAACCTAACCTAGCCTAACCTAACCTAACCTAACCTAACCTAACCTAACCTAACCTAGCCTAACCTAACTTAACTTAACCTAACCTAACCTAACCTAGCCTAACCTAACTTAACTTAACCTAACCTAACCTAACCTAACCTAACCTAACCTAGCCTAACCTAACTTAACTTAACCTAACCTAACCTAACCTAACCTAACCTAACCTAGCCTAACCTAACTTAACTTAACCTAACCTAACCTAACCTAACTTGATGATCATAATGCAAACAAGAGGAAAAAGAGGAGAAGGAAGAAAGGGAGGAAAAATAATTGAGGATTGGAAAGAGGTACAAAGGAGAGGTGAGAGAAGAAGCGAGAATGGAAGAGGTAAAATGGAGGAAGAAGAAGAGAAAGAAGAAGAAGAAGAAGAATAAGAAGAAGAATAAGAAGAAGAAGAAGAAGAAGAAGAAGAAGAAGAAGAAGAAGAAGAAGAAAAAAAAAAAAGAAGAAAAAGAAGAAAAAGAAGAAGAAGAAGAAGAAGAAGAAGAAGAAGAAGAAGAAGAAGAAGAAGAAGACAGGATGGGAAAGAGGTTATGATGAAAAAGAAGAAAAGAACAAGAAGAAGAGGACCACAGTAGGAAGGAGACTCCAGCGAACAGAAAGAATACACCAGCACGAAGGAATAATAGTGAAAACCGACAAAGGAAAACAAACAAACTGACTCACAAAGACAGAATACTTGGCAGATATGTTAATGGTCAGACGGTGAGATTTCCATAGTTACCCCCCGAGAGAAAACAATGCCTCACTTCACTCCCTCTCTCTCTTTCTCTTCGTTTCTTACTTCTTCTCCTTTTCCCTCCTTCTCTCTCCCTCCCTCCCTGTTCCTGCATAAGTGGTAAATGTTTTATTGTTTTATATTATATTCAAGGGATCGGCTTTAGTCTCCAACAACACCACCACTACCACCACTACTAGCTTCCAATAACACCACCACTACCACCACTACTAGCTTCCAACAATACCACCACTAACACCACTACTAGCTTCCAACAACACCACCACTACCACCACTACTAGCTTCCAATAACACCACCACTACCACCACTACTAGCTTCCAACAACACCACCACTACCACCACTACTCGCTTCCAACAATACCACCACTAACACCACTACTAGCTTCCAACACCACCACCACTGCCACCACTACCAGCACCCACCACCACCACTACCACCCACTACCAGCACCCACCACCACCACTACCAGCACTACTAGCTTCCAACACCACCACCACTACCACCACTACTAGCTTCCAACAACACCACCACTACCAGCACTACTAGCTTCCAACAACACCACCACTACCACCACTACTAGCTTCCAACACCACCACCACTACCACCCACTACCAGTACCCACCACCACCACTACCACCCATTACCAGCACCCACCACCACCACTACCACCCACTACCAGTACCCACCACCACCACCACTACCACCCACTACCAGCACCCACCACCACCACTACCAGCACTACTAGCTTCCAACACCACCACCACTACCACCACTACTAGCTTCCAACAACACCACCACTACCAGCACTACTAGCTTCCAACAACACCACCACTACCACCACTACTAGCTTCCAACACCACCACCACTACCACCCACTACCAGTACCCACCACCACCACTACCACCCATTACCAGCACCCACCACTACCACCACTACCAGCACTACTAGCTTCCAACACCACCACCACTACCACCACTACTAGCTTCCAACAACACCACCACTACCACCCACTACCAGCACCCACCACCACCACTGCCACCACTACCAGCACCCACCCCCACCACTACCACCCACTACCAGTACCCACCACCACCACCACTACCACCACTACTAGCTTCCAACACCACCACCACTACCACCCACTACTAGCTTCCAACACCACCACCACTACCACCCACTACTAGCTTCCAACAACACCACCACTACCACCACTACTAGCTTCCATCACCACCACCACTACCACCCACTACTAGCTTCCAACAACACCACCACTACCACCACTACTAGCTTCCAACACCACCACCACTACCACCACTACCAGCACCCACCACCACCACTGCCACCACTACCAGCACCCACCCCCACCACTACCACCCACTACCAGTACCCACCAACACCACCACTACCACCACTACTAGCTTCCAACAACACCACCACTAACACCACTACTAGCACCCACCACCACCACTACCACCCACTACCAGTACCCACCACCACCACTACCACCCACTACCAGTACCCACCACCACCACCCACTACCAGTACCTACCACCCACTACCAGTACCCACCACCACTACCAGCACCCACCACCACCACCACTACCACCCAGTACTGTATAACTAATCGTGTCGGCCGCTGCTCAAACCACCACACCAAACGCTCTTCCCTATAATGAAATCAGTGAGTCGGCGCGGCACTACTGACAACTGGACTCTGCTGAAAAGACTAAAAGGGAATAATTTCGTTTCCAATTAACTGATGTTATATAATAGATACAATGTTGTCCAGTGTACCCACCCTGACCACGGCATTGTTAAGGAGTCTTATTAAGTAGTGGTTATCATTTTGAGGATTAGTGTTGTTAATTCATACCGTGTTGTGATAATGGTTGTAGGTAGAGTTTTATTATCGTATTGATGGGAGAGAAAGGGTCAAATAGTCGACATTTTCATTCATTCTTGATCACAAAACTCAAAATTTTTAATTCTGATAAATACGAATAATTTCTTTCACCCAAAAGTCTACGGGATGTTAATTACAAATTTGATATGTATTAAATGTTGATTTTTATTTGTAATATTTTGTATATACGAGATTTTGACATAAGATGTTTTTGTTGTTGTCAGTGACCAAAGATTTTCAGGGTTGTGACACTGTTAATTAAATGCGTCAGGATATTGTCAGTTTCTTTCAGTGGCAAATATTTAAAAACAAAAAAAATTATTTTAATCTTGTTTCAGGACACTCGAATGATAGTTTCAGGACACTCGAATGATAGTTTCAGTACACTCGAATGATAGTTTATGTTGTGGGGAGAGGAAGACGATTTTCAGTATTTCACCGAGTCTGTTTCACGTTCCCTAAAAGCATATAACTGTGAGCTGCCGTTTGGTCGCTATTACACCAATTAAGAGGAAAATTGACCCAATTATACGTCATTTTTCGCTCCCCACACAATGGTATATAAAACACCCTAAAAATTTCTGCGTTTTTAATCGTTTTAGAAGATTACATTTGCTTTCTGGTTCATTATTCTCACTAAATTAACCAATAGTTTTAGATTTTATTCATTGTAGATCAGTTTATCCAAGTACTCAACAGTGGGACTTGGGTTTAATATTCCGGTTTATTTTGAACAATTTAATGTGACCGGGTACAAAGCATTCTGGTCATAGCAAGGTAGAGCTGCGATTTATGTACTTTTCTGTTCCTTCTTCCCAGTTAACAAAGGTCAAAGGTCAAAGGTTGGCAATCTGAATGTGGATATTATCGTGGTGTAGTGTTGTTATTATTATTATTATTATTATTATTATTATTATTATTATTATTATTATTATTATTATTATTTTAACTTCGTATTAATGTTTATATGAAGAACACAATTAAGTACTATGGGACTAAAATATTTCCCTCATTTAACAACTGAAGACTTAAACATTCTCAAACGATGATAAGTTCAATAATTAAAAAAAAAAAAACATTTCTTCGATCTACTTACTTTGAAATAAATAAAAATAAATAAATAAATAAAAATACACAAAGATAAAATATAAACAAACACATTCAATTAAAAAAATTTATTTACAGAAAGTCACCGAATACACTTGTCTAAGGCATTATTTAAAATCTTTATAATATACAGTCATAATATACACAACACATAATATACTATTTCATGTATTTCCTAACGTTAAAAAATAAGACTCGGTAAAAGGCGATGAAATACACTGACTCGTAGCTAAAATATTAACTGATACAATGGCACGTTATAAATCAGTGTTACTCTGTACTGTTATTAACTATTTTTATGACCCAAAGTTCGATGTAACAAAAGATAAAATATGGAAATAAAAGCTTAAATTCTGTTGTGTTGTTAATTATGACATTTAAAAGCGTTAATATACGTAAACAAAAAGACTAATGCGTAATGGAATAAAATGAATACGACCCGGAAATATAAAGTTTGATGTAACATGAATGCGACCCGGAAATAAAAGCTTAAATTCTCTCATCCGGATATAAAAAAAAAAAAAATAGCTACGATTTGAAAGAGCTAATATCCAAAAATAAAAGCCATGAATTTTTCCCTACTGCTGTTTTATGAACGAAATAAGATACGAAAATGATAGTATATTTCTGTCGTTCTCTCGGCACCTGTTTCACGTTTCTCGGTGAATATTTGGTGTAGGAAGGGAGAAAGGGAGAGGGGGAGGGTAGCAGGGAGAGGAGGTGGGGAGGCAAGGAGAGGGGGAGGGTGGCAGGGACAGGGGGAGGGTGGCAGGGAGAGGGGGAGGGTAGCAGGGAGAGGAGGTGGGGAGGCAGGGAGAGGGGGAGGTTGGCAGGGAGAGGGGGAGGGTGGCAGGGAGAGGAGGTGGGGAGGCAGGGAGAGGAGGTGGGGAGGCAGGGAGAGGAGGTGGGGAGGCAAGGAGAGGGGGAGGGTGGCAGGGAGAGGAGGTGGGGAGGCAGGGAGAGGGGGAGGGTGGCAGGGAGAGGGGGAGGTTGGCAGGGAGAGGGGGAGGGTGGCAGGGAGAGGAGGTGGGGAGGCAGGGAGGAAGTGAGGCTGTACACGCAGGGAGGCAGGTAGGGAGAAAGAGGAAGGTATCAGGGAGGTAGACAGGCACACAGGGAGGCAGGTAGGGAGAAAGAGGAAGGCATCAGGGAGAAAGGAAGCGGGTGGCAGGGAGAGAAAGAGAGAGATTCAGGTCCCTTCAGCTTTATGCTTGGAGAATTTGGAGAATTTCAGAGAGAGATGATCGGGACGGTATGACCTGCTGGGTGACGCAACAGCCTTGAAATTGGACATGAAGCAGAAAAAAGCGGAAGGGGGAGAGAGAGAGGTTAGCGAAAGGAATAGAGACGAAGAAGAGAGAGAATAATGGAGAAACGAAGATATGGAGAGAGAAAAGGTGGGAGAAAAGGGTTAGCAAAGAGGATAAAGATGAAGGAGTGAAAGATAAATGGAGGAGTGAAAGGAAATGGATTAGAAGGGTTAAAGAGAGAGAGAGAGAGAGAGAGAGAGAGAGAGAGAGAGAGAGAGAGAGAGAGAGAGACATAAGGTATCTGAACTACATAAGGACACACCAACAAACTCTTAGTATAATATAGAAAGATGAATCACTCATTAAGGTAAGTGGACCCGGGTGCAAGATAAGACGACCCTACCCCTCCCCGCCCCGCCCTTCCCCGCCCCTCCCCGCCCCGCCCCGCCCTTCCCCGCCCCTCCCCGCCCCGCCCCGCCCCGCCCCGCCCCTGCTGCTGGTTCTCAAGGTCTCTTAATATCCCACTTAAATATGTAGACCAGAGACGGTAAAGGCGTCCAGGCGTTCCCACTTAAGAGGAGGAAAATAATTAACGAATCTGTGTATAATCGGTGTCCTGGGTGTTAACTATTCAGGCCATAAAGAATACATATCTTAAATGTATTCATGTATATGTATACTTATATCCCTCATATGAATATAGAGTAAATAGACTAGTTTTTTTTTTTTATCTTACTCTAATTGGATCATTTACCAACTTCTACAATTAGCAACCAGGAGATAATTAGATTACACATACACATATATATACAGTCACACATTCATACACGCACACATATATACAGTCACACATTCATACACGCACACATATATACAGTCACACATTCATGCACGCACACATATATACAGTCACACACACACACACACACACACACACACACACACACACACACACACACACACACAGTACCTGCCCTCACTTCTCCCCTCACATATTCTCTTTTGTTTCTGTTTGTTATTCCTTCTCTTTCTCTCAAACATTTATTCCTTTTTCAATAATTCCTTTCTCTTTGTCTCTCCAGTTATCATATCCCTTCTCTCACTTCTTCTCGCCTTTTCGTGGTTCTTCATTTTTTTTTCTTTCTATTTAGGGAAGAAATTTTGGGAAAACATTTAGGGAAGACATTTAGGGAAGACATTTAGGGAAGACATTTAGGGAAGACATTTAGGGAAGACATTTAGGGAAGACATTTAGGGAAGACATTTTGGGAAGAAATTTAGGGAAGACATTCAAGAGGAAGACATTTAGGGAAGACGTTTAGGGAAGACATTTTGGTAAGACATTTAGGGAAGACATTTAGGGAAGACATTTAAGGAACAAGTACTCAAGTGCCATAATTGCCATACAGTGCCAGTATCATAAACACGCTTGAGTACAATGGTTTAGCTTATCGTACTCAAGGGGTTAAATCTATGTACTCAAAGGTTTATAGAATTTAGTCATCACCTGAAGATTAGCTCCCAGTTTATTTCATCTTAAGATTAATTACCCTTACGCTAACCTAACCTAACCTAACCTAACCTAACCTAACCTCCCTGTCTGTCTGTCTGTCTGTCTGTCTGTCTGGTGTTGAGTTAGAGTGAGTCATATAACACTGATCATCTAAAGAACCCGGATTTTAATTTATTTACCCCCTCCCTCAGGTGTTCCAGTTAATGAGATCTTCAGGTAAATTCCACGAGGTCATTAACAATTCGCATTTATATTTATCCGTCATGAAGTGTTTCCAATAATGAGTTGTTATAAATTATCGTAAGTTCTTTAGAAAATACTAATTCATTTTACTACTCATAGAAACTTGGAATTAAAATCCGCCTTTGGATTTATCGCAAAGAAATGACGCATACAGGTGAAATTCTCGTTTATGTAACCTGGATATTTATATTCAATCTACGCGCCCATATGACCCTGAAATAATAAGATTTGTATTTTGATATATCGTGAGTGTTTAAGAAGCTATGGATTTACCTCAGCAAGATGACTTACAGGTTAATTTATTTGAGTTATTGAGGGAGCACAGGTAAGCTTAATTAGCTCACCTGGAGGAGTAGTATTTGTAATTACCTTACCTCATACCTGGGAGAATTGATTAATAGAAGGTGTGTTTGAGTGTAGTGGAAATATTTGACGCCTTTATTTATGGAGAGAGAGAAAGAGAGAGAGAGATAGAGAGAGAGAGACAGAGAGAGACAGAGAGAGAGAGAGAGAGAGAGAGAGAGAGAGAGAGAGAGAAACTAGCCAAAGGGTCTCAAACTTTATCCATTTTTCTTTGTTCGTTTTATGTTCTTTCCATTATTTTTGTTTTCACGGTTACCTGAGATCACACACACACACACACACACACACACACACACACACACACACACACACACACACACACACACACACAGACGTATACATATATATACATGAGTGTGTGTGTGTGTATGTGAGAGAGAGAGAGAGAGTTTTCGACCATCTCTCACTAAACTTGTGCAAAAACCTTCAATAATATGATAATAATGTATCGGCTAAAAGTTCTCCTCTAGAGACGAGAGAAGCAATTACGGCGGACCACAGGAGGGAGGGAGGGAGAGAGAGAGTCAGGGAGGGAGGGAGAGAGAGAGTCAGGGAGGGAGGGAGAGAGGGAGTCAGGGAGGGAGGGAGAGAGAGAGTCAGGGAGGGAGGGAGGGAGGGAGTCAGGGAGGGAGGGAGAGAGAGAGTCAGGGAGGGAGGGAGAGAGGGAGTCAGGGAGGGAGGGAGAGAGAGAGTCAGGAGGGAGGGAGAGGAGAGGGAGGGAGAGAGGAGAGGGAGGGAGGGAGAGAGAGAGTCAGGGAGGGAGGGAGAGAGAGAGTCAGGGAGGGAGGGAGAGAGGGAGTCAGGGAGGGAGAGAGAGAGTCAGGGAGGGAGAGAGAGAGTCAGGGAGGGAGGGAGAGAGGGAGTCAGGGAGGGAGGGAGAAAGGGAGAGGGAGGAGAGGAGAGTCAGGGAGGGAGAGGAGAGAGTCAGGAGGGAGGGAGAGAGAGAGAGTCAGGAGAGGGAGAGAGAGAGTCAGGGAGGGAGAGAGAGAGTCAGGGAGGGAGGGAGGGAGTCAGGGAGGGAGGGAGAAATGGAGTCAGGGAGGGAGAGAGTCAGGGAGGGAGAGAGAGAGTCAGGGAGGGAGGGAGAGAGTCAGGGAGGGAGGGAGAGAGAGAGAGGGAGAGGGAGGGAGAGAGGGAGTCAGGGAGGGAGGGAGGGAGGGAGTCAGGGAGGGAGGGAGAGAGGAGGAGGGAGGGAGAGAGAGAGGTCAGAGGAGGGAGGAGGGAGTCAGGGAGGGAGGGAGAGAGGAGTCAGGAGGGAGGGAGTCAGGGAGGGAGAGAGAGAGTCAGGGAGGGAGGGAGAGAGTCAGGGAGGGAGGGAGAGAGAGAGTCAGGGAGGGAGGGAGAGAGGGAGTCAGGGAGGGAGGGAGAGAGAGAGTCAGGGAGGGAGGGAGGGAGGGAGGGAGGAGTCAGGGAGGGAGGGGAGAGGGAGGAGGGAGGAGAGTCAGGGAGGGAGGGGGAGAGTCAGGGAGGGAGGGAGAGAGTCAGGGAGGGAGGGAGGGAATCAGGGAGGGAGGGAGAGAGGGAGTCAGGGAGGGAGGGAGGGAGGGAGTCAGGGAGGTAGGGAGAGAGTCAGGGAGGGAGGGAGAGAGGGAGTCAGGGAGGGAGGGAGAGAGGGAGTCAGGGAGGGAGGGAGGGAGGGAGTCAGGGAGGGAGGGAGGGAGAGAGTCAGGGAGGGAGGGAGAGAGTCAGGGAGGGAGGGAGGGAGGGAGTCAGGGAGGGAGGGAGGGAGGGAGGGAGGGAGTCAGGGAGGGAGGGAGGGAGGGAGGGAGTCAGGGAGGGAGGGAGGGAGGGAGTCAGGGAGGGAGGGAGAGAGGGAGTCAGGGAGGGAGGGAGGGAGGGAGGGAGTCAGGGAATGGTGGAAGGGTGTTAAAGAAGTTCTGGAATGGCTACAGGAAGGTCGTGAAGGGTGAGGTGAAGGAAGGGGGAAGGAACGAAGTGAGAATAAATAATGGAAGGGAGGAGAGGAGAGGAGAGGAGAGGTGGTGTCCTGTGTGTTAGTGGTACAGAGTGAAGCTTCGAGTCGGGTCACATAAGTTCATTGTTCTACGGTAAAGAGTTAATATTCCTGTGTGACCTGATGACCTGTGTGACCTGGTGACCTGTGTGACCTGGTGACCTGTGTGACCTGGTGACCTGATGGTCTGTGTGACCTGTGTGACCTGGTGTGACCTGGTAACCTGATGACCTGTGTAACCTGGCGACCTGTGTGACCTGGTGTGACCTGGTAACCTGATGACCTGTGTAACCTGGTGACCTGTGTGACCTGGTGACCTATATGAAGATAACGATAATGAACTAAACCTCCAAAGGGCCATAACAATATATTGGAAGGGAAGCAATTAACTGAATCGACGCACAGGTGAGAATAATTACTCCTTGTCTACAGTTATGTCCACTACCTATAAGAGACCACCAATCCTATCAATGATCAGCCAATCCTACATCCCAAGGCCTCAATAAGATGTATACACCTCATTTACCATTCACGGATTAGATACACAATCACAATTTCCCTCCCAGATTACCAGTTATAATCCTGATTCTGATGGAACGACGAATTAGGTCAGGTTTCTATCACCACAAAAGTCCTGTTGGGTCTTTGAATCACGGTTGATCTGGACAGGTAATACACCACCCAGGTAATGAGACGATTACAACACGGCAGGTGGAAAAGTTAGCGTGAACATTAATAACAATAATAACAACAACAACAATAATAATAACAATAAATATATCACTACTACTGCTACTAATACTACTACTTTTACTACTACTACTACTACTACTACTACTACTACTACTACTAATAATAATAATAATAATAATAATAATAATAATAATAATAATAAGTTCACTTTAAATCATTATTCAATTTACTCAAATATAAAAAAAAATCGTCAGCATTTCTACTTTTATTTTATATTTTTTTGTTTACCTTCTCAAGCGCTGCGTGTCTAACCTCCCCCCCCCCCCCCCACCCAACACCCTCTAGTACGATTACCATATCCTTAACTCCTCCACCACACACAAAGTTAAGTCTCTACCCTTAACACGGGGATAAAATCTTTCTCTCTCTACCATCTTATATAAATCTTTGTAAGTTCTCTAAGCTCCGTGTAGTTAGATGTTAAACACTCAAGATGGAGGTTAGATTAGGTTAGGTTAGGTTAGGTTAGGTTAGGTGGGGTAGTTAACCTTCAGGTGATCACGATATTTATTTTACCACCAAACATATGAATAGTGTCAACTTGTTTCATTCATATCGTTAACTAATTATTCAACTCACCTCATACACAATAATATTCGAATTATTCTAAGTGACTAATATTGTTTTAAATGCGTCTCACATGGTAGTGTTAATGTTTAATTAATCCTTAACCAAACAAATGGAAATTGTTAAAAGGCCTTTCACGCATTCACGATGTGTACCGCTTTTTTTCTCGCCAAAATTTTGTCATAATTTTAAAACAAATCCCTCATTATTTTTTTTTCTGGATAAACGAAGGAAATTAACAAATCCTTTCTCTCGTGTTGATCAATTTGGTCAAACATTCTTTCGTTTTCTTTATTTTTTCCTATTAACAAGAGAATTTATCAGTTTATTATTATGATCACTTTACACTTACACTCTTGAGCTCGTTGACACCAAACTCTCCGTCGTGGTGATGTGAGTCCTGGTTGATGCTGCCGTAAGTCATTTCGCTTAATTGGTTAATTTGGTAAATGGCTCATCCTTGCTCGCCATGTTGAACTCCCTATCCTCTCGTAGTTAATCCTTCTTCTACCTCACTCCCTCACAGACACACACAGACACACACACACACACTCACTCCAATCTGCCATCTCTTCCTCCTCTTCAACTGGCTACTACAGTACTTGACGATTTTATTAATTTCAGAGGAAAGTCCGTACACAAGGGGATGTGATTGAAGACTCGAGACTTTTTTTTCGAAATGTTGTGAGTTTGACCGAACGCCGAGTTGAACTGTGACTGGAGTTCCCTTCAAAGTTGTATTTCTGTTTGACTCTCACTAGATGTTGCTTATGGTCGTGTGCGTCGGCCAGGGGAGGTATTCAGACTGAGCTTGTGTGAATTAGTGCGCCAATGTGTTCTATTTTTTTCCAGGATGACCGACGAGCTTTACTGCACCAACACTCTTTTTTCCAGGACGATTTATGAGCGTCAATGCGCCAGTTAGATTTTTTCCTCCAGAATGATACGTAAATTTAAACAACGCCTGGCAGAGACATGAGAGGTCATATATAACCCCATGACCAGACACTGTTGTTGTGGCGATCGGGATAACGAGGGAAAAATCCATATAAGAAAACACATTTAATGGGTAACTTAAGAAGACGAATGATGGCACGGACGCTATCAATTTTACCAGACTTCATATTTACCGAAGGACAACGTTTTTAAAACCTGAAGGAAAATTATGTAATTGTGCATTACTCACTTTTGGTGGTATTATATTTTTTATGAATATTTTACCTTAATATTTGAAGGTAAAAATATAAATCTTTAGTCAAGTATTAATATAATTTTCTGGAGGGAATATTCCTTAGTTATCTTGCAATGATTCGTGTGTTTGATTTTCCGTTAATTAGTCCTGTTCAAGGTACGTACAAGGCTTTTCCACAATACTGACGTTGATTTTAATTGGCTAATGAGGAGCAAACAGAGAAATGAAGTGGAATATTGAAGATTAGCTCAGAGGGAATTTTTTAGTCTCTCTCTCTCTCTCTCTCTCTCTCTCTCTCTAAGGAATAAATGCTCATTCGAATACAAGAATAAACTGACATGACTTACAGGAGATATAGACAATTGATCCTTTATAATCTGATGTAAATAAGCTGTAACACCAACACACGATGCTCTTTTGTTTTACTACACAGCGGAAGAAGAGATCAAACGAGTACCATTACCATATCTATTCACCATGATGTCCACCTCACCAAACATATCAATATTTGAAGTAGAATGTTTTTGAACTGCTGGAAAATACATAAAATATAAAGTAAAATGTTGAGTAGGAAGGTTGCTCCAGTAAATGCCACTAGTTCAGGGTGTAAATAAACAATCATTGGTAAAAGTTATGCAAGATGAATTATTAAGCCACAAAAACTAGATCCCTCGCAGATATCCTCAAGGGGATGAGAGGTAGTGGTGATATGTGATGTACCTCAACAGAAAACAAATCTGTGGTAATATCTACAGAATTAAGAGAATAAAATAATATTCCTGTGAATTTACTATCATTAAATATCTCCTATACTCGTAGTTAATAATTCTCTCGATTATTTTGTCCTCTGTAACATAATTGAGGAGGTGTAGCGCCCGCCAGCACTACACACGGCAGCTCAGAGATGACAGCATCAGTATGTGCCATCTGGGAGCACACGTGGTTTAGTGGAATGGTCGCCAGGTGTTCATCATGAGGCGGAGTCTGTTGCTGAACATGAGGTCAAGTTTCACTGTTTTGCTCTTATGGCCAGAGCTCCTAAACTAATTGAATATGTCACTCATTCACTCACTCACTCACTCATCCACTCACTCACTCACTCATTCACTCACTCACTCACTCACTCACTCACTCATTCACTCACGAAACTTAAAAACCCAATAAATACACTTATGACTTTAGACAAAATCATAACATTTAACCAGATTTTTATGAACTCTTTTCACCTGAACTTACCTGTACTCACCTGTACTCACCTGAACTCACCTGTACTCATCCGAACTCACCTGAACTCACCTGTACTCACCTGAACTTACCTGTACTCACGTAAACTCACCTGTACTCACCTGAACTCACCTGTACTCACTTGTACTCACCTATACTCACCTGATAATCATCTAACAACACCTGAATCTGTTTTTGGTGTTCACTGGCAGATGTAAATGGACTCCTAACCTAACCTAACCTAACCTAACCTAACCTAACCTAACCTAACTATCCTGATTTACAATACATCTTTGTTTAGTGTTGGCACGGTCTTCCCCTCACATTCCTTCCCTCCTCCTCCCCTCACACCCCCCTTCTCCCCTCACACTCCTTCCCCCCGCCCCCTCACACCCCCCTTCTCCCCTCACACTCCTTTCCCCCGCCCCCTCACACCCCCCTTCTCCTCTCACACTCCTTCCCCCCGCCCCCCTCACACCCCCCTTCTCCCCTCACACCCCTTCCCCGCCCCCCCTCACACCCCCCTTCTCCTCTCACACTCCTTCCCTCCTCCTCCCCTCACACCCCCCCTTCTCCCCTCACACTCCTTCCCCCCGCCCCCTCACACTCCCCTTCTCCCCTCACCTCCCCTTCTCCCCTCACACCCCTTCCCCCCGCCCCCTCACACCCCTTTCTCCCCTCACACCCCTTCCCCCCGCCCCCTCACACCCCCCTTCTCCCCTCACACCCCTTCCCCCCGCCCCCTTACACCCCTCTCCTTCTCTCCTTACTTATAGCCCCGCTAGTCTCCCCTCACACTCCTTCCCCCCGCCCCCTCACACCCCCTTCTCCCCTCACACCCCTTTCCCCTTCTCCCCTCACACCCCTTCCCCCTTCTCCCCTCACACCCCCTTCTCCCCTCACACCCCCCTTCTCCCCTCACACCCCTCTCCTTCTCTCCTTACTTATTAAAGCCCCGCTAGTCTCCCCTCACAGCGGGTCATTCTAAAATAAAACTTGTTATGTCAGACAAGTAATGTTTACGTTGGGAGGTGAATAACTGTATGTGTGTCTGTCTGTGTGTGTTTATCTACGTCGTATGTAATAATAATAATAATAATAAACGGTTTATTAATAGAGTTGCAGCCGGTGGCTGAAAATATACAGACTTACATTTGATTTAGACATAATGATATAATATGCATTGAATACATTTACAGGGCTGTGCAGTACATAAATCAGGAGTTGTTTATTATTTTAACAATAGATGGGATGGTGCTGTTCTTATATCTATCGGTGCGGGCTCTTATGGGCTGAATTTTGTTGTAGTGGCGGACTGTGCGAGGTGGGCGGGGGACTGACGGTGGCAGGAGGTGGCGATGGCGAGGGTGGTGCAGTAGTCCACGGTCAAACCTTTCCAGTGCTTGGTGGTGGAGGTCACTGAGGGGTGGTATTTCCAGGGTGGAGAGAGCGTTGGTGTAGCCGGAGTGGTCTGCGCCGAGCATGATTCTGCAGGCCCTTTTCTGTACCTTCTCTAGCTGACGTTGTTGGGTGGAGTTGAGAGAAGACGACCAGGCTGGTGACGCATACGTTAGTTTGTATGTATGTATTTATGTATAGAATCAAGAATGTTAATAGATTACCCAAAAGGTGTTCTGAGAGTGTTCGATAACATCCATAAACAAAACAAAAAAACAAAAGAGCATCGGTTCTCCGTCAGTCAGCACCACCTAGCAACAATTTGTTTTTCTGCGCCGATGATCTTTTTTTTCTTCTTCTCTGTTAGTGATCGAGTGAATTTAATTTAGTTTATTATTTAATTTACTCTTGTCCATGTGGAATTGATTTGTTCATAGGTAAAAGAACATAATGTATTGTGTTGTTGACAAAAAATAGATTGACTGTTTTTCATTTTTTTTTATTTAGCCATTTGAGATCTGGGTGTTCTGTTTTGATGACATACATACATACACATACATACACATATACACACATACACATATGCACATACATATATATACACACACGTACTTACATACATATACAGTACATACTTATATACACACACACACACACACACACACACACACACACGGAGACTCTAAAACGACACAGTGTTTAGTATACAACATTTCGTGGACTAACTGAATACTTAATTATAAAGTGAGTTCACATAACGCTGGCGAGTGTCATGACGAGTTCTGACAGGTGCTGACAAGTCCTGACAGGTCCTGACAGGTCATGACAGCTCTTAACAGGTCCTGACAGATCATAACAGCTCCTGACAGATTCTAACGGGTCATAACAGGTCCCGACAGGTTCTAACAGATCATAACAGCTCCTGACAGATTCTAACGGGTCATAACAGGTCCCGACAGGTTCTAACAGATCATAACAGCTCCTGACAGATTCTAACGGGTCATAACAGGTCCCGACAGGTTCTAGCAGATCATAACAGCTCCTGACAGATTCTAACGGGTCATAACAGGTCCCGACAGGTTCTAGCAGATCATAACAGCTCCTGACAGATTCTAACGGGTCATAACAGGTCCCGACAGGTTCTAACAGATCATAACAGCTCCTGACAGATTCTAACGGGTCATAACAGGTCCCGACAGGTTCTAACAGATCATAACAGCTCCTGACAGATTCTAACGGGTCATAACAGGTCCCGATAGATTCTTTTCACTATCGTCAAATAAAAATGGAACAAAAATATTAGGGACATCTTCGTTGCCTCTGTGAGAAATAGGACAACAAAAACAACATTACATTACGTCCTATAAACCCTATGGACCCCAGTACAGAATAATGAGTCACACAGGAGGAATAACACATACAAACATATAGTAATAATATATAAGTCAAATATTGGCTATATACATTACAACATTTACAGATATTACTAAAAATAAATTATATATCCAGTGAATTTAATCAAAGCAACATGACAACAGAAATAAAATAAACTCAGGTTGACTCGTGTTGGTCAGAATAAACTGTAAGTAATTAATATGTCGTAATTGAAAACATATTTAATGAACCCATGTATAAAACAACACATTTAATATTTATGTAAATTCTTAAAGCTGATTATACCCAACATACCTAGAAACCCTTGTCTGTCGTTGTGTGCTGAGTAAAATCATCTGACGTGAACCAAATACTAAAACTGTTGTCCCTGTAGTAAAGTGATTAATACTGACAGGTGTGTGGCTGATGTGTATACCTGCCCTCTACCTGTAGTTACCAAAATTATCTATAAAAGAAAACGTAGTTGGTGTACTCTGTTGGTGTTCCTCATAGCCTAAGGTGGGGATTCTTACACCATGACCCGAGAATTTTGTCTGTTTTACCTGTGTGTGTGTGTGTGTGTATATTACCTGTGTGTCTGTGTGTGTATATTACCTGTGTGTCTGTGTGTGTATATTACCTGTGTGTCTGTGTGTGTATATTACCTGTGTGTCTGTGTCTATGTTACCTGTATCTGTCTTTTGGCCGGATTAAAAACCTAAATCTCATTGACTTTAAATTTATTTCATTTTCATTATCAAATTCTCACTTTTTTCATATTTTATTTCTTCCTCTGTGTTATTTATTTATTTATTTACATTTATACTCCTAACCTTGTGTGTCATATTGTACTGTCTTAGGAATTCCTTATATACACTTGTGGGAATATATTAGGTTGAGGAATATTTATTGACGTGAGGTATATATTTTCTCTCTCTCTCTCTCTCTCTCTCTCTCTCTCTCTCTCTCTCTCTCTCTCTCTCTCTCTCTCTGGAGCAGGTGGCATATGAGAGACGCTGGGTGGCTGACAGACTAATGTTGAAGCTTGGGAAGTGCGGCAGTGAGTTACGAGGCCAAATAGCCATAATAAACCGCCACCTGGCTAACTCTGGCTACTTTATGAAAACACTGAATCTATATCCGCCAATTGTTGTTATTATTATTATTGTTAGTAGTAGTAGTAGTAGTAGTAGTAGTAGTAGTAGTAGTAGTGATCATATTTCTCTAACTAAGGAATTGATGGTGGATAACTTAATTGTTTAGGTAATGAATAAATACGAAGTGCTATAAATACATACTTACATAGAGAGGGAAAGAGAGAGAGAGAGAGAGAGAGAGAGAGAGAGAGAGAGAGAGAGAGAGAGAGAGAGAGAGAGAGAGAGAGAGAGAGAGAGAGAGAGAAATGGCATTAGTGTATTTATAATAATAGCCTAGTATAGTAGAGTACACACACACACACACACACACACACACACACACACACACACACACACACACACGGTCAAAAACCATAGTCATTGAGACACAGTAATACTTAATAACATTGAAACATTAATTTAATTTACATGAAACTAATAAGATTACCAGGTAGAATTTATGTGTTATATTAATACCAGAATTACTTATAGTGTTTGAAGATACAAAATGATAAGATTTAATTCAGTAAATGATGAGTATTATATTATTATTAATTCTTATTTTGTTATGGGGATTTTAATTAACCTGTGATGTAATAAAAGGAATTGTTTCAAGTACCAGAATTATTATGGAGTGAGAGGAATACATGCAGAATCTTGCTCTAAACTCGGCAATAATAGGAAGATTCTAGGCTATTTTCACGTCAATGTTCATAAAAATATATTAAACAAACACACAAACACCAAAAAACACAAACACAAAAAATAAAAAAAACACAAATATAAAAATAAACAAACACACAAACACAAAAAAACACAAACACAAAAAATTAAAAAACACAAATATAAAAATAAACAAACAAAAAAAAACAAAAAAAAACAAAAAATAAAAAAAACACAAATATAAAAATAAACAAACACAAACAAAAAAAAAACAAAAAAAACACAAACACCAAAATAAACAAACACATTAAGTTGTTTTTTTTTCAGGCTACCAGTAGTTAGATGAAATAAGAATCGAGGCTACTAAACTCATTCACACTCTACCAAACACCAAACTCTAAATGTAGTAGAGTCATTTAGAGCCATAAAGCGATGTACTATAATGGCTCCCAACTATCACAGGTGTGTCAAGTTTATGTGGTGATTGATCATTAAAATATACTTACCTGTGTTACCTGCCGTCACTCTATGAATTAAGGCGTCATCAAAAACTTATTAGCCAAATTTTCCTGGTATACAATAGTGTGTGTGTGTGTGTGTGTGTGTGTGTCAAGCGTTCCTGCGATAGTGTGCGATTAAGCCTGAAAATACAACGAAATGTTTTGGTTAGGTTAGGTTAGGTTAGGTTTGGTTAGATTTGGTTTGGTTTGGTTAGGTTAGACTGGGTTAGATTAGGTTAGGTTAGGTTAGATTGGATTAGGTTAGGTTTGGTTAGGTTATGTTTGGTTATGTTTGGTTAGGTTAGGTTAGGTTTGGTTAGGTTAGGTTTGTGATAATTCGAGAAGGCGTCAATTCAGACTCTCGGTATAAGCTGGACATAATTTGCATCACTGCCTCGTGCTTCAAATCATGAAATTAGGCCGACACTCACGCCTTTGGTCATAAGTGAGAAATTAACGTAGGAAGGCCTGGGAATCCTCATCCAGGTGAAGAGAGTGAGGTGAGGTGTGTTATTAAGGTAACGCAGCCGTGTTTATCGATGAGGGACGTGGAGTAATTGAACCTTCTGGGCTGATATCAAGGTAGAAATATATATAGACCTTGGCTGATATGACCTGCTAGCTGGCGATGGTATCATGAAAGGCTCAACACAGCATTATAAGTGGAACACAGTATTATTACAGTTTAACAGTATTATAACAGTTTAACACAGCATTATAAGTGGAACACAGCATTATAACAGTTTAGCAGTATTATAACAGTTTAACACAGCATTATAAGTGGAACACAGCATTATAACAGTTTAACAGTATTATAAAAGTTTAACATAGCATTATTCGTGTAACACAGCATTATAACAGTTTAACAGTATTATAACAGTTTAACACAGCATTATAAGTGGAACACAGCATTATAACAGTTTAGCAGTATTATAAAAGTTTAACATAGCATTATTCGTGTAACACATCATTATAACAGTTTAACAGTATTGTAACAGTTTAACACAGCATTATAAGTGGAACACAGCATTATAACAGTTTAGCAGTATTATAACAGTTTAACATAGCATTATAAGTGGAACACAGTATTATAACAGTTTAACAGTATTATAAAAGTTTAACATAGCATTATTCGTGTAACACAGCATTATAACAGTTTAACAGTATTATAACAGTTTAACACAGCATTATAAGTGGAACACAGCATTATAACAGTTTAGCAGTATTATAACAGTTTAACACAGCATTATAAGTGGAACACAGTATTATAAAAGTTTAACATAGCATTATTCGTGTAACACAGCATTATAACAGTTTAACAGTATTATAACAGTTTAACACAGCATTATAAGTGGAACACAGCATTATAACAGTTTAGCAGTATTATAACAGTTTAACACAGCATTATAACAGTTTAGCAGTATTATAACAGTTTAACACAGCATTATAAGTGGAACACAGCATTATAACAGTTTAACAGTATCATGAAAGGCTCAACACAGCATTATAAGTGGAACACAGCATTATAACAGTTTAACAGTATCATGAAAGGCAACACAGCATTATAAGTGAAACACAGCATTATACTGTAACAGTTTAACACAGCATTATAACAGTTGCACCTAATTGTAATTCGCTATAATATTTACTCCATGATGCTCCTATTATGCAGCCAATTGTGTACAACGTTTTATCAGTCTCCCACCTGAAGTTTACTGTAAATAAACCTTTAAGTCTCCGGGTCAAGTTCTCGTCTGTACCTAACCTAACCAAACCTAACCTAACCTAACCTCACGTGTTTACTTTCCTCCCGTAGGTCAGATGAGGTGCGCGGCAGCGTTGTGAATGGTGTCACCGAGGAAGCGAGCCGTCAGGAAGTGTGGGCGGCGGTGGGCGGCTTGTTGGCGTCGTGGATTCGCCGCCATGGCCGTCAACGTCCTGATGCCGTTGCTCATCCCACTGGGGGAGCAGATTACCAATGGTAAGTGGGCGGGTGGTGTGTGGGTGGGTGGTGTGTGAGGGGGGGTGTGTGGGTGGGTGGTGTGTGGGGTGGGGTGTGTGTGGGTGGGGTGGTGTGTGGGGGGGTGTGTGTGGGGGTGTGTGTGGGGGGTGTGTGTGGGAGGGGTGTGTGGGTGGATGGGTGGAAGTGGTGTGTGGGGGGGGTGTGTGGGTGTGTGGGTGGGTGGTGTGTGGGTGGGTGGTATGTGGGGGGTGTGTGTGGGGGTGGGGGTGGAAGTGGTGGAGGTCCTATGGTCGTTTGAAATTTTCCCAGAAGTATACAAAAAAATAATAATAGAATTGTAATAATAATAATAATAATAATAATAATAATGCAGCAGCAGTTAACATGTAAAAAATAGTAACTCATAGAGACAAGTATGTACAGAGTATTGGAAAAAAATAGCGTCCAGTGTTAAAATCTCATCATGTTTTTAAGTTGCGAATTCTGGATGTTTGCAATAAGTAATCCCGGTCCATGCAACATTTTGGACGGAAATATTGGCCAGGTATGAGCGCTGTCTCGAGGATTAGTTGGAGTGGAGGGAGAGAGGCGGTTTGAGTGTGATGTGTCTGGTTGGAGTGTGATGTGTCGGGCTGGAGTGTGATGTGCCGGGCGGGCCAAACAGCGTGTACATGTTTTAAGCACGAGAGACACATATTCTGCTTTCCTTATTGTTTACCTAACCAAGCACAAACAAAAGCTGCTTTACTGTTTACATTATTATTCCTTAAAAAAGAAAATAACCTGCCACTCTTATATCAACAAACCTCAACTTGATACACAAATCAGACGTAAATTTACTTCAGTTGACCGTCGTGAACTGAGTCATCCCGGGCAGGAGGCGTCGACACCTCCTTTGATGCGTTGACCTTTTGACCTGACCTGACCTGATTTGACCTGTCCTGTGCGGGTGAATGTATAGCCTGCAGTGTATGTTTCAACCCGCGGGACTATCACCACCACTAGAACCGTCTACTGAACTACTACCAGTCTTAGCCACTCATATTACTGCTGTGTGTGTGTGTGTGTGTGTGTGTGTGTGTGTGTGTGTACTGAGAAGGCTCCTTGTGTCGTTGATGCTCGGGGTACGTAAGAGAGAATCTTCTTCAGAATAAAAACATGTTTGGGCAACTTTCCAACGTTCAACTTTTCGTTTCTAAATCGTGATGGTGTTAATAGCCCCTTGGAGGCCCCAGAGTGGAATTTAGATCCAAAAGCTCTCATCTTCCTCCTGCTGCCTGTTATTGGCTTTTAACCTCAGCATCATCGAACTGTGGTAGACTGTAGTACTGGCAGGCAGGGTTGGAGGGTGTGCTGGCCAAGGTACAGTACTTGCATCTGTTCAACATTTACACGTACGGAATAATGACCTCTGGTGACTGAAAAACTGTTGAAAAAATGAAAGAAGAGTCAAGGATAATTCATGAAAAATTTAATACTAAATTCACACAAAATATTATATAAATAAATGAAACAAAATACTTTTACCATACTATGAAAAATAATTAAGGGAGTTAAAATAATATTGTAGCATTAATTTGGATGAGTTTCAAGTGACGTTTATTAGCATAATTACGTAACGAAAATAATGATAAAATGGAGAAAGTTTTAGAAAGGAGAATTTGACATCAACAGTATAACGCGAGGCATCGTTACCAACATTGATCACAAAGGAAAACCTCATAACCCGGTATTATTAATGGCTTATATCATGGGGACAAGGTTGGCATCATTGATTTTTAACCTCATAAACAAACTATTGATTTTAGCCCCATAAACTACTGATTTTCAGCCCCATAAAACTATTGAAGGGAATTAACATCAAGAGAACATCAGTGTGTGAGTGAGTCGGTCGGTTATGTTACTAAGTCTGGTGAGAATTATAAGCCAGACTAGGCTCGTTGTACGTAGAAGAGATAAGAAATAAACGTCAGAAATGTATCCATATTTACTCTTGTTTCGGATTACTCTGTATGAAGAGGTAAAAGCCGTGATGAAGTAAAGTATACATAGATATGAAGTATACAGTATACATGTGGTATATAATATAATCCTTCCCTCTCTCTTTCTCTTTTACCCTCAAGAGTAGTAATACCCAAGACAACAATGGTCTTATAGAAGATTACATATTTCAGTGTGTGTGTGTGTGTGTGTGTGTGTGTGTCGTGATATACAGTAGGTAGGAGACCAGGGTTGTTGGTGACTGTCTACATTTCATCAACAAACCGCTGGTAGCATGTAAACTAAATTAATTAATCCTCTAGACAACAACTATTATAAATTAATGAATACAGTACAGTAAACACCTATTTTTGTGTTGTTCTGTGACTTGGACTCTACGATATAGACTGTACATGAGGGAGACTGGGGAATATTCCGTTGAGCTGGTTCCTCCCAAGGCATCCCAGAGCGCGGAGTGGCGGAGTACAGCACATTCCAGAGGGGGACTCACTCCTCATCTTGCATTTTTAACTTCAATGGTTAACACGCGTCTGTCATCCTACACTGTAAACTGAGCATTTTTTTTTCTTGTGAGTTATATAGACATGTTACTGTGGATTATTAGTGGTTATGTTAACTACTTGCAGTTGAATAATTAATAAACCATTGATTTGTCTAAAGAGAGAATTTTTTCACGTAAATTAGCCAAGTTCATTTTTTTTTTTAACTCCCGTTTGCTGTACGTAGGAAAGCTCTGGTTCTGAGGGTTCAGCTTTAGAGGGTCAGCGTCCCGTGTTCTCTGGCCTAAACAAGCAAAAACGACACGTCAATCATTTCTCACATTTCTCACATTTCCTTGCTTGAATTTAGTGAGTAGAGAGTCGTCGTTTTGTACTGAATAATATATCTTCCCAGTTATCATTCAAAGAAATTTATTATGTAGGTAGACTAAATCCTCCAACCATCACGTACTGTAGGACCTGTAGACTTAGCTAAAATGTATTATTGTTAAAAGGACGAATTATGATAGTGACGAGGAGAAAAGCCACGACCTCACCAGTAAAATCATAATTACAAATGACCGAACGACAAAATATTCTTATGGATGAGAGGATTATCCCTGGCATAATTGTAGTCAGATTAGATCATTTTAGATGTTGTCTCTCTCTCTCTCTCTCTCTCTCTCTCTCTCTCTCTCTCTCTCTCTCTCTCTCTCTCTCTCTCTCTCTCTCTCTCTCTCTATGATATATACAAGTGTAGGTACCAGGTGTCCTAAACTTACCCAGCGAACCATAGCCGTATAGTTTGTGGTAGAGGATCACAAGTTACACAATGCCTTGCCTTTCCGATGTATCAGTTCATTAACCTTTCATGGACTGTGCAAAGTAAACAGTGACTGTTGTTCTTCTTTAATAACCTGTAATTATGAGATCAGACCAAACTCGCGAACTGTTAGTGGCTAATTTCTTCAGGTTGATGTTGGCAATCTTTATGACATCAATTTGTTAGGTTAGGTTAATAACTGGACGTTAGAAGAGGATTATAACCTTTTACGATGACCTTTGACCCTGGCTTAGATTAGCATAGACTAAATACCTGTGAAATTCCCCTAAAGATCAGATTGTATATGTAAGGAACACAAGAGAACAGACATACAAACAAACTAATGAAAGTGATCAATTTATCCTCAGTATAAAAATTTTTTTTTTGGGGGGGGGGGTTTGAGTAGGTAATAATGATAAATTCTACACAGGTGGTTAGAGCTGCAGTAAGGAAGTCTCTTGTTTATTTTAGGTCATTGAGAACAGGTAGAATTGGGAAGGGGGGGGGGGGAGGACTCCACACCTCTTTAATTAATACGATATAGGAAAGCAGTCAATATACACCATCTGAATCTCTATATAAATTTAAGCGAATTCCTTATTTTTTTTCCCTCGTAAACTACAATAATGTTCAATAAAATAAATATATTGTCGGTATATCATTGAATATTTTCTTCATATAACAATTACTTAATAAAATAGCCTAGTAAAGTGGTTCTATATTTTACACACTGTATATATCTAAAGTAATTTGGGCAGTAAAGTACAAGTCACTTAACAATGTAGTTTATAAGTATATTTGTTGGGCAAAAAGTACTCGTCGGTTCCCGGATACAACTTAAAAGTAGTTCCGTTCTGTTGATATTAATGTTCAGCTGAAATTTCACAACGTTGTATATATTTGGTGGGAATAATTTACCTGGCAGTTGCTTGAAACGTCTCCCTTGTGGGTCTGTAAGTCATGCGTTAATAGCTTCCTGGACACACTCAGTTCCTCCCCAAGTGCCTCTGCAATACTGTACACACTTAGCTCCTCCCCAAGTGCCTCTGCAATACTGTACACACTCAACACCTCCCCACCAAGTACCTGCAATATACTGTACAATGATTAGTATCGTGGCTGTAGACTCTCCAAGGTTCACACGTTAATGTTTTTCTCCTACGTGAGACTGAGAGAGAGTCAAGATCCTGTAAACCCGTAAGTGCAATTTTTTGGCGATATAAGAAATTTAATTGCTATCTTTGAGGCTAAACGAGGCAATTAGGAGCGATTATATATTCACAGTTTAAGAGGAGAATAATTGTACGAGCTTTTGAGACTGATTATGAATTTTAATCACGCAACCCTTAAGGGCCTTTAGGGTGAGGGCCTTGA
>CAUDMG010002405.1:645000-657500 GCA_958450375.1 Homarus gammarus | reverse complement strand
TCTCTCTCTCTCTCTCTCTCTCTCTCTCTCTCGCCTCCGTCATGAATCAAGTCAGTATTTTAAACATGTTGGATGTTTCCGAGTGATGTACAGTGACGTGTGTGTGTGTGTTGTAGCCAAGCTTTAGACATCGTTTTACATATAGATTGCTATTATTATTTGTTCCTATAAATAGTTTTTTTTCCATATATTTAAAGATCTAAAGAAAGAAAAAAATATATGCAGTATATATATATATATATATATATATATATATATATATATATATATATATATATATATATATATATATATATATATATACTGTATATATATAACCCGTATATTTGTAGTGAAGAAATATAGGAATGTATTTTGTATAATATATAACACACCCCAATAAAGTTACTATTTTACTATTATGATTAAGTTATTTTTAAATTATGTTATAAAAAAAATGTGCAAACATCTAAATAATATAAATTTCCAAACACGTCTTATCTCGCGATTTTTTTTTCTCCCTCTCTGCACACAATCTTATCAGGCGTTCCTCTGCGTCTTGCCCGCTGCTCTCTTATCAAACTCATTTCTTCCCGAGCCAAATCAAATAACCTCACTGCTCGCTGTAATCAGTTGCAAAATGGCTGGAGAGAAGAAAAAAAAATCCCGTCTTTAAAATCAGGTCAAGAATGTTTCTATGATTGTTGTTTTTTAGGAGGTGAGGGGGGTGTGAGGGGGGGGGTTGGGGGGTGGGGGGAGGAGGGGTATTGTCGGTACAGCAGAGATGGGAGCAAGACCTTTATGATTGTTGGCGTCTTGTAGTCATGGCAACCTGAGCTAAAAGTTTATTGTTATTCATGTAAAAATGTCTTGAAAGTTCACAAATTGTTTTTATTGGCGCAAAAAGGATTAAAACTCAAGATGATATAAAAGTGTGTGTGTGTGTGTGTGTGTGTGTGTGTGTGTGTGTGTGTGTGTGTGTGTTTTGACTAATTAATCCAGGTAGCTGTTAAGACAATGTATCAACTATTCACTCTCTACAACTCTGGGTAACTGCAGTAACTTGTGTCCATATTAACACAACTCACCCACTACCACCACTACTAACACTACCACCCTCATCTGCCTGCCTTCCTGCCTGCCACCACTACCACCTGCCATCTACCACTAATATCATCATCACCTGCTTGCCTCCCTGCCTGCCTGCCACCACCACCTACCACCACCAGAACCTGCCACCTTCCACCACCACCTACCACCACCCTCCTACCTACCAACAGTTCCCTCATAATGCCTCGGGTGTTATGAGTCAGACTTACACTAACACCACAGACTTTCAAAACGTAATTCCAGTCTGAAGAGTTTCCCGCTACCGACCTCAGAAAATATGGGCGGGTTTTGTTATAGTTTGGCCTTTTTATTTTTCTTCCGGATCACTTGAAAATTAGACACCCTGGTTTATTTCACTTGAAGATTAACCAACCCTAATTCTAACCTACCCTATCCTACCCTACCTAAGGAGGAGTGCAGCCTAACCTAACCTAACCTAACCAAACTTAACCCAAGCTTCCGTATTTAAACTTCATTATTAAAATCACTCAACAAAATCGAGGTGAAAGTTAATGTCGAGGAAAAAAAAAGTTAAATCAAATATTGGAAGAATCGCAAGAGTAATTATTTCATCTTGAGAGGCCGCCATGACGACAGAATCACAGAGCTTTCCTACGATCACTAATCCTTTTAAACAGAGTCGTGTGTATAAGCCTGACCGATCTATTAAGCCACGTGTACAAAAGTAACATTAAAAGTAGCAAGGTATATCGGGTCTTCAATAATTAAAGGTGTTCACGTAGCACCAGTCAAGGAACGCAACTTGTACTGTGTCATCTCCTAATAACGGATTTGCCTCTGCTTGTGATCCGCTATATGAAGGTTTCACATCTAATGGATCTTCGATATAAGGTACTTTTGTCTCCACTTAGTCCGTTAAATAAAGGTTTTGCTGTAAGTTGATTGTATCAGGTGTTAAGTAATTGAATCTAGTGTCAATTTGAAGCCATTTGGGGTAATTTTCATAGTTTAGTTAAGTAGACAGGTAGTAAGCAGCTACCAAACAGGGAGGTACTGGGAAGATATTGGAAGCATAATGTGTTGTCTAATGGTGGACCCTGCCGCCATATGGCATCACGAAAATTGTGACCAAAAGAGTTCAGGCCCTCAACTGGCTCAGCCATGTTAGTATTATGGTTTTTTATCGACTCTGTATCTGTGTTCTTCTGGCTCAATAAACTGTTTCAATATCAATATCAGGTTGTTGATCTGGCTTTCTGTCTCATTTACATACAATTGCAGGATCTCAACCGTTTCTTGTACTTTGACAACACAACATACATATTTCGTTTCTCAATATTCATCTTTTATTATTATTATTATTATTATTATTATTATTATTATTATTATTATTATTATTATTATTATTATCATTATTATTATTATTATTATTATTATATTTTCGCCCCCCAGGCCCTCATGTGGGCCCTGGTGGGTTATTCCCGTAAAAAGAAAAAGAGAGAAAAAAAAGATCAGTTCAGTGACTTCTCTTAATCTTAAGTTACGAGAAATAATCACCGTGGGAACCTGTGTGACTCAAGACCCAGGATCTGTAGCAGGAACTTCCTTGGCCCGGAATATCATAATCCTTCAGGACACGAGAGTCATCCCAACGGACCCACCTCTTACCGCAGGACGCCCCCTCCCACCCCAAGCTGTATAAAAGTCTACCAAGAGAAAAAATAAAAAGTAAAATTATTTAAAGCTGAAATAATCTGACATCATCGATCACGTAGGAACCTTTCATAAGTGACTGGATACTGCGATAGGTTAGGTTAGGTTGGGTTAGTTTAGGTTAGTTTAGGTTAGGTTTTTAGAATGAGGAAAATAAATATGAAAGTAGAAAAAACACGATAAAGAACAATTCTATTAGTGGATGTCGCCCGATGCAATAATCGCTTCCTATTTATTATGAGAACGAATATCGGGAGTGTGATGAGGGGCAGTGCTGATGCAATACACTGAACACATACTGTAAACCGCGATAAACAAAAACTTAATATGTTTAACACTGCACTCGACCACCACCACTTCCTCAACTAAAAGTCAGGTACCTATTCACAACTGGGTCGACTTGGGGAGCCCTGGATGAGAACCAACGACATTTAGGACAAGAGACGAGCGTTTTATCCTCTTGCCCAGCTCACACCCCCCCACCCTTTCCCCTCTGCCTCATTATCTGTTAGTTGTTACCTTGAGAAATATACAATAACATTATTGATGTACCTGGAATTATGTTGTTTTAAAGACCATGACATGTAAGGTTATAGGTTGAGAAACAAGCGTATAATTGATGATAGTAACATGAAGAGTGCGTGTTAAGGGAGATTATATGTATAAAGGGAGAAATGAACAATGAACAGGGCAAATCAAAAGACAGTATGAGTGTGGTGAGAAGATGTTCCAACAATGTGGCGGTAACAGCTGAGGAACTTTAACCTCTCCTAAAAATGGATACCTTAATAAACTCTCAGTGTCGAGAAAGACCGTAAAGACGCCTTCTTAGTCTCTATAAACTCACATAACCTTAGATTCAGAGTTGACCGTAAAGTAAGATAAATAATCGACTCATGAAAATATTATAGAAACTTTTATTTTTTGGTCATGACAGGTGAGTAAAGGTGAGAGTTTACCTGACACTACGTAATTATAAGCTAACAGCAATTTTAGAGTTTTGTTAAGCATTATTAGTCATTATCCTTAACCCTAGTGGAACAGAGACGAGGCAATAGTTAATGTGCCTATGTTTTACACGTAGTTAATTAATTCCAAATGAAGATAGGAGTGTAATTATTAGTTTTAAATCGAATTATAAAAACAAAATTCTTTACACCGTTGCCGACATGTTTACGTGAGCTGGTAAGGAAGGATGCTGGTCATTTGTATGGAGATGACTCTTGGTATTATACGACTTTGAACAATTCACCAACACTTTGTGGGGAAAACTTGAGACGTAAAAGACCAGTTTGTGGTTTTTGTCATCACCGACCTGAAAGATATAAGGTTGAAGAGTTTTGTTTATTTAATATTATACTAATTTTAAACTCCCGTCACAGGCTCAATATTTTTTTTATTTTTTTTTTTTAGATTTTTACAGCATTCATGTCAGCTACCAAACGACAGAATAAAAACACTCATAATCCACCCCTCCAAAAAAACATGATTTCTAAACCTTTTTACAACAACTGTGCGGGGAAATTGTACTTAATGTTCTTATACAAAAGCCAACAGTGAACGAGTGCCCAGCCTGACCCCGGGGGACCCCAACAACACAACACTCACGAGGCAAAATTTCACACCTAAAAAAAAAAAAAAAAAAAGTTCCTCAAACCAGCAGCAATAGACCGTGGTAAAGAAAATACAACTGCTTATACCTGTAAGTTTCACCTTTGGCCTCTTTTAGACCAGCCAGCCAGTAAGACCAGACCATCTTTCACAACTTGCACTGCCACCACTACCACCACCACCACCACCTCCTCCCGTCTCCCCCACCTCCTCCCGTCTCCCCCACCTCCTCCCGTCTCCCCCACCTCTCGACACTATTTAATTGGATTTTTACCTTCTGCTGGATTTCTAAAGGTGTCTGGTAAGTACAGTGAAACCTCCATATAACGGACTCAATAAAGCCTCCATATAACGGACTCAATGAAACCTCCATATAACGGACTCAATAAAGCCTCCATATAACGGACTCAATGAAACCTCCATATAACGGACTCAATGAAACCTCCATATAACGGACTCAATAAAGCCTCCATATAACGGACTCAATGAAACCTCCATATAACGGACTCAATGAAACCTCCATATAACGGACTCAATAAAGCCTCCATATAACGGACTCAATGAAACCTCCATATAACGGACTCAATAAAGCCTCCATATAACGGACTCAATGAAACCTCCATATAACGGACTCAGTGAAACCTCCATATAACGGACTCAATGAAACCTCCATATAACGGACTCAATAAAGCCTCCATATAACGGACTCAATGAAACCTCCATATAACGGACTCAATGAAACCTCCATATAACGGACTCAATGAAACCTCCATATAACGGACTCAATGAAACCTCCATATAACGGACTCAATGAAACCTCCATATAACGGACTAATCTCTCCATTATAATCCGTTAGATGGAAGATTCCCATATAACGGACCTTTGATTTAACAGATTGTCATTTCCATATAGGTCATTAGGTGAATCATCACTACATCAACTAAATCATCACTACATCAACTAAATCATCACTACATCAACTGAATCATCACTACATCAACTGAATCATCACTACATCAACTAAATCATCACTACATCAACTAAATCATCACTACATCAACTGAATCATCACTACATCAACTGAATCATCACTACATCAACTAAATCATCACTACATCAACTTAATTATCACTACATCAACTAAATCATCACTACAACAACTTAATCATCACTCATCAACTAAATCATCACGACATCAACTTAATCATCACTACATCAACTAAATCATCACTACAACAACTTAATCATCACTCATCAACTGAATCATCACTACATCAACTAAATCATCACTACATCAACTAAATCATCACTACATCAACTAAATCATCACTACAACAACTTAATCATCACTACATCAACTGAATCATCACTACACCAACTGAATCATCACTACATCAACTGAATCATCACTACATCAACTAAATCATCACTACATCAACTAAATCATCACTACATCAACTAAATCATCACTACATCAACTAAATCATCACTACATCAACTAAATCATCACTACATCAACTAAATCATCACTCATCAACTAAATCATCACTACATCAACTTAATCATCACTACATCAACTAAATCATCACTACAACAACTTAATCATCACTCATCAACTAAATCATCACTACATCAACTTAATCATCACTACATCAACTAAATCATCACTACAACAACTTAATCATCACTCATCAACTGAATCATCACTACATCAACTAAATCATCGCTACATCAACTAAATCATCACTACATCAACTAAATCATCACTACAACAACTTAATCATCACTACATCAACTGAATCATCACTACACCAACTGAATCATCACTACATCAACTGAATCATCACTACATCAACTAAATCATCACTACATCAACTAAATCATCACTACATCAACTAAATCATCACTACATCAACTAAATCATCACTACATCAACTAAATCATCACTACATCAACTAAATCATCACTACATCAACTAAATCATCACTCATCAACTAAATCATCACTACATTAACTTAATCATCACTACATTAACTCATCATCACTATTAACACATGACTCATCACTATACCAGACTAGAGTATAGTTGGGCCTCTTACTATATTAATTATTGAGCCCTAATTTTAAGTTCACCTCACTAAATACCTCAGCGTAGCTCATCAACATTTTCAAGAATGTTTCCTAAAAATTTCCGGGTGTACAGCACCACGGACCATAATGGCCTCCAGCAGCGGCACAACCCATATCAAGCGTCCAGCAGCCGACGGGATTTCTCATCTGGAGACGCTGTGAAGCATATTTATCCTGAAATGCCGTTCCGTAACCCTAGCGTGTCCGTTGAAGAATATACTAATTATTATTATGGAAATATGTGCCTCAGGTGCTGTCGGGAAGTTGAAGCCAGGGTCCAGCAGAAGGGTCCCTCATCTCTAGACGTAGTGACACTGATGACTCCTATAATGCCGTTCCGTACCCCCGCCGTGACCCTCGAAGACTACAACGACTACTACGTTAGTCAATTGTACCGCAAGACCCAGCAGAGTGGTGAATCAATTCGCCAAAACCCGGATTATGGGTCATTCTTTGGGTGGGTTTATAAAACTTTGGTAAATGTGTTTCAAACATTCTTTTCTAAAAAGTAAAAACTGACCCCGCTAACTTGTCGGCCATAAAGAGAAGGGCTCTAAACCTGTACGACGATTTATTGAATAAATATTTTACGATTATTATTGTTTATTATTAGTAGTAGTAGTATTAATATTGATTACATTACAGAACTATAAATGAATGGATGGCAATAAATGAAGGGAGAATGTGTGTATGGGGGGGGGGGGTGATTAAACCTGAGAGAGGAGGTAATTTAGGTCTTGGAGTGGGGGAACTGAACATATAAGTGAGTAGGTTCAGAGAAGGTTTGAATGAAACCCCAGGCAGACAGGGTTGGGGGTTATCGAGTTAGAATAATGTAACATAAACATCACCTGGCAACTTCTTCAGTCAATTGCTCTCGACAAGACATTTTTACATACCAATAACGGACAACAGCCAACACGAGAGATATAGAATCAACGTATTGGGAAAGTTTCAATTCAATTCCATATATATAGGAAGTACATCATTTACCTTTCAAAAGCACAACTGTTTATGATAAATTGAGAGCACAAGAGTTGAACCAAACAATATCAATCGATTTTAACATCAGCAGTAAGTGATTTTTCTTTTATAATCTTTTTCAACCTAAACTGTTCACCACCAAGGTAATGAGCACCCTAAAATGATTTATGAAACACCTCAAAAGCATCATCTTCTATTGTCACACAACCAAGAACCGCACGTAAACTTAGCAACAGTCTACACACACACACACACACACACACACACACACACACACAACATTCTGGGGTGGCAGGAAACGTACATATGCTTTCTGGAGAAATATTATGGTGATGCCTAAATTCATATAAAAATATTATCAACATTTCCTAAAATATATAATAATACATAACAGAGTTAGAGTGGCTATACTAGATGAAGACTCTTGTGTGTGTGTGTGTGTGTGTGTGTGTGTGTGTGTGTGTGTGTGTGTGTGTGTGTGTGTGTTGTAAACTTTTGGTAACCCTTTGATGTTAACCTCATTATCTCTCTCTGTGAACTAGAGGCAACGAGGGGTTTTTTTTATAATTTCAGGTAGAGACAAATATAAAATCTTTATTATACTATACACCTCCCAGTAATACGTCTGTACAGTGATAATACTACTTAGGATACTTTTATATATGTAAATCCTACTACACTATGTACACTTATTAATTTATTTTATAAGTAATGTTCATAGAAAAGTCTGCTCCAGTCACTCCTATCATTGTGATGGAGGAGAGAGTCACTGACCTCCTCTACCTCATAATGATGTAAATATTACCAACTTAATAATGATAATTGTTTCTCTCCCCCTACAGTGACACAGTTAACGGGCGTGGGTAACCTGGCCTTCACGAAGCCTTCCTACGAGGTGTTCGTCCAGGAAAACACGGCGCCCGTCCTACTGCTCACTCTCCACGCCGCCTCCAACACCACCAGTCAGTACAGTGCTTCCTATCCGTGTCTCTACTCACCATCATTGTGTATTTATCTTTGTAACAGACAACAGACTCTTCGCTCCAGCTTTTTACAACTTAAGTAAAGTCGGATATAAAAGTTCGTTCCCGGTGGTGAAACTTTTGAGACACAGGAATGAATCTCCGAACTGACTTAACCTGAGTGTTGTTTGGGAGGGAGTGAACTTATAACCCCGATTGTTTAGGTCTTATTTACTAAAGTTATGAAAGTCCATCAATAATTGAAGACGATTACTTATTAAATACCTAACACACCCTGACCTGTATACCAATGTTTCCTTGACAGATGAATGTAAAGGTGAAATAACCAATCGACTACTCCATGTGTCTCAGGTACCAAATGTTGCAGCAAAATTCACATTATAACACATTTAAAATATTCACTGCTCCAGGTCGGCATTAAGAGCATTTAATTCCCACGAAACAGTGAAATCTGAGGCGGTGTTTTATTACATGTTTATAAAAAGGCAATAGTTTTGTCTTGTGGATATCCAGGCTGTGGGTGGTGGTGGGGGGGGGGGAGGGGGTTCTTAGAATAGACAATACTTAATTAATCCACGAAATAAACAAATATATAACACAACTGAAACACTCAATTTACAGAGGGACTCAAAGATTGACTCACAGCCTATGAATTCAAGGCTCTTCACAAACATTTTATATATATAATTATTCCCTAACAATTGTTCACTTGTAACTGTGTGTAATGAACGTCAGTCAAGGGTAAACGAGTCAGCCAGTTCCTCCCAACCATTAATTTCTTTAGTCTCTTAACTAAATCAAAGTTCACTCAATCATGTAACGATGGAAATTACGTGAAACTATTGTGTTTTTATTCGGATACTTGAACCTTTGATCTTTTTAAACAATGGCTTAACTTTAGGAATTTATTTATATTTTATTCGTAAATTATATAATGGATTAATCCGCATGTGTAGAGAGGTCGTTAACCCCAGGCACAAAAATAAAGGAGAATCTTTGACCAGCGGCCGATCCAGGAATATCACTTGATATTAGGAGATATTTTGAAGCCAATATTCATTACTTTTTACTATACAAAAACGCCTGAGTACAATACTGTATTAAAGAAAAAGTATTGGAATTTTCTGATAAAAAGGGAGTGTCCAGACCCACGGGAACCCCCCCCCCCTCCCCCCTGGATCCGCCCCTGTTGACGAGAGGTCTTGCAGATGTCACGTCGCCTTCCTGCTAACTAACCTAAAACAATCTCTCTCTCTCTCTCTCTCTCTCTCTCTCTCTCTCTCTCTCTCTCTCTCTCTCTCTTCTCCTATGAATAATAATTGGTACATTAAAGTAAAGTAATATTCCTCACGTTCCTTCAGTATCATCAGTGGTCGTTGAAGAGAGTTTAAGCGATACTGTTTTGTTTATCATTCTTGTGGGAGGAGTTACCGCTGGGTGGTTGAATGTGGGTGCCCCAGGTCCGTAGACTTGCTAGTGATGGATTCAGTTCCTCCTCGCTCGCCAGTCAGCTTATCCCTGCTTGAAAATACCTAACCTAACCTAACCTAGCCTAACCTAGCCTAACCTAACCTAACCTAACCTAACCTAACCTAACCTAGCCTAACCTAACGTATTTAACACGGTATATGCCCAGTACGGTCCCCCCCCCCTCCCTCCCTTGTTAGTGTGAGCTATGATCCCTGCTCGAGAGGATTACTTCACGCTAAGAGGATCTTCCCGTATCTGCCCGAGCTTGTTAGTGTTGTCTTACCATATACAGTGACACCTCTATTTAACGGACTATAGGGGGAGGAAAGTCCGATATATCGAGGGTCCGTTAGATGTGAAACCCCCCATCTAACGGATTATATGGGAAAATAAGTCCGTTATATAGAGGTTTTATTATAAAGTTTGCTATTTAATAAGTTACCCCAAATTACACCAATAAAAAGTTACCAGTTAATTAGTTTTTTAATAGATATTTTCTTCCTCTTTCCGCACAAGAAGGAAGCATTGGAAAGAAAGAGATGATAGAGATAGAGAGATAAAATACTATAGATGATAGAGAGAGAGAGATAAATGGAGGAGGAAGAGAAGAAAAGCGAAATAAACTAAATAAACTATCAATGACTCCGCTGCTGAGTTGATGTTGTGAGCGTCATGGCGGCGGGCGGTGGATGGATGATGATGATGAAGGGACTACGAACCTAAGATAAAAGTTTACAGACGGATTAACCTTCTGTATATATATATAATATACCTATCTCTCTCTCATAATTTATTCCAACCGACCATATTGATATAGGCAAAAGCGATATACGACAATTCTGCTGTGATATCCCAACGTCATAAATTAATAAGTTCGTGCTGTTTGGTGACGATGTTTTGAAAGCCATTAATTCAGGGTTATATATTTAAAGGTTGAATCAATAATTAATGAGTTATGTTTCAGGTATTCCAACTGGATGTTAATGGGAGTAATATTATATAGTGATGTATCCTACCACTTGTCTTTGCCTGCCCACCTCTCTCTCGGGCCACACTGATGATTATAGCTTATCTATCCATGGCCACAGTACCTTAATATATCTACCCGTGGCCACAGTGGTCTACCTCTATATAGCCACAGTGTTTATCTTTTAACCTGTCATTCCCGGCACTAATAATTAATAACTAAATAACGAAAGTAATTAGATATGTAAAGACGTGTAACCTAACCTAACCTAACCTAACCTAATTTAACCTCTGACATCACTGTGGACAGGTATGGGCGTGATGTACGGGGTGGTGGCGGGGGCGGTGGGTGGCCTCTTTACTGTAGGCGCGTACAGTGGTAACCTCACCCTCACAGCGCCCCTCGACTATGAAACCAAACACATGGTAAGTCTCTCTCTCTCTCTCTCTCTCTCTCTCTCTCTCTCTCTCTCTCTCTCTCTCTCTCTCTGGTCATCTGGGGTCGTATGTGATTCTGCCAGATTCATGTTTAATAATAATAATAATAATAATGTAGAGTATTAACCTTTTAAAACACTGTAAAGTCAAATATTAACCTGACCAAGTATCTGAGTCAACACCAACACACTGGGTACATGAGAGTCTAGTGTTGTACCGTGGGCTGTACACACACCTTCAGCACCCAGTATAAAATATCACGTTTTATTATGTGGCAATAGTGTTACTCAGGTGGCACCCAGCAGGCAGTGACACGGCTCATCCTCCTCCTCTTCCTCCTCCTCCTCCTTCCCTTCCTCCTCCTCCTCTTCCTCCTCCTCCTTCCCTTCCTCTTCCTCCTCCTCCTCCTTCCCTTCCTCTTCCTGTTGTTCCTCCTCCTCTTCCTCCTCCTCCTTCCCTTCCTCCTCCTCCTCTTCCTCCTCCTCCTTCCCTTCCTCTTCCTCCTCCTCCTCTTTCCCTTCCTCCTCCTCCTCTTCCTCCTCCTCCTTCCCTTCCTCTTCCTCCTCCTCCTCCTTCCCTTCCTCCTCCTCCTCTTCCTCCTCCTCCTCCTCTTCCTCTTCCTCCCCCTCCTTCCCTTCCTCTTCCTCCTCTTCCTCCTCCTCCTTCCCTTCCTCCTCCTCCTCCTCCTCCTTCCCTTCCTCCTCCTCCTTCCCTTCCTCTTCCTCCTCCTCCTCCTTCCCTTCCTCCTCCTCCTCTTCCTCCTCCTCCTTCCCTTCCTCTTCCTCCTCCTCCTCCTTCCTTCCTCTTCCTCCTCCTCCTCCTTTCCTTCCTCTTCCTCCTCCTCCTCTTCGTCCTCCTCTTCTCTCCCTGAACAGTATGAGGTGATATTGAGCGCCTTAGCAGGGGAGGAGCGGGCCTTCGTCAGAGTGGGGGTGAGAGTTCTAGACGTCAATGACCAGTCGCCTACCTTCTCGAGGCCTCTGTTCGAAACCCAGATCACTGAAGAGGACGATCGACACCTACCTAAACCTATCCTACAGGTAAGGTACTACTTAACACCAGGTATTTATGTATATGTTTGTCAGTCATTACCAAATATTAGACAACACAGAATTGATATCAAACTTCCTTCTACAAATTATTCAAATATTCAC
>CAUDMG010002405.1:0-32500 GCA_958450375.1 Homarus gammarus | reverse complement strand
CCAACCTAGCCTAACCTAACCTAACCCAACCTAACCCAACCTAGCCTAGCCTAACCCAACCTAGCCTAACCCAACCTAACCTAACCTAACCCAACCTTGCCTAGCCTAGCCCAACCTAGCCCTTCCTTCCTTAACTTCCTTCCTTCCCACCTACCTTTCTTCACTTCCTTCCTTCACTTCCTTCCCACCTTCACTTCCTTCCTTCCCACCTTCACTCCCTTCCTTCCTTCACTTCCTTCCTTCCCACCTTCCTTCCTTCCCACCTTCCTTCCTTCCCACCTACCTTCCTTCCCACCTTCCCACCTACCTTCCTTCACTCCCTTCCTTCACTTCCTTCCATGAAACGTATTAGTTTGTTGGTATTCAGATCATGAAGGTTATTTGCGGGGTATAATAAATCACTCGGTATTACCCAACCCGTAAATACTCGGGAATTTATCTAAAACGTGAATGAAAATTGACGGTAAATAATTCTGTCGTGGCTTTAGTGTGTGTGGGGGGGAGGGGTGGGGGGGTGGGTGTATGGGTGGGGTATGTGTGGGGGTTGTGTGTGTAGGGGGAGGGTAGTGTGTGTGTGTGTAATAATAATAATAATAATAATAATAATAATAATTAACGGTTTATTGAAAGAGCTTGGCAGCCAGAAGGCTGAAAATATACAGTTACATATTTGGGGAATGGGTTTCGAATTACAAATAATATACAAGTAACATAAGTGACACAAATAAGACATATAATAACTAGATGGGGAAAAGCTCAAACTACAGTTCATTTCAACATAGTGACAGTGCAAGGAGTAGTGTTTACTGGGAGTGAATACAATGGTTTATTACAAGTTATTGATAATTTTTACAATGGTTGGGACTGGGCTGTTCTTATAGCGATCAGTTCGTGCACGTTTGGGCTGGATGCGGTTGTGGTGTCGAACAGCAATTCTCGGACTAGGGATCTCAGGTGGTAGTAGGAGCCGGTGTCGAGGATGGTGTAGAAGCTTCTTACCAAATTTGCAGATGAGGTCGTGGTGATGGTCAGTGAGAGTCGAAAGGGTCAGTGTGTTGAGCGCTTCTTGATATGTGGAGTAGGAAGGGGAGAGAATAATCTTGCATGCCTTCTTTTGCACTTTTTCCAGGTGTTTACGTTGTGTGGCATTTAGGGAGGAAGACCAGGTGGGGGAGGCATAGGTGAGCTTGGGAAGTATGAATGTTGTGTAAACACTGAGGAGCTCGTGTGCAGGAACTCCGAGGGACTTGAGTCGGCGGAGGAGGTGGAGACGGAAACTGGAGGATTTGAGAACTTCACTGACGTGTGGTTTCCAATTTAGTTTGTTGTCTATGGTGACGCCGAGGAGCTTCGTGGAATCTACAACCTGGAGTGTGTTCGGACCTAGAGTAATGGAAGGAGGTGGGACAATGTCGGAGGAGAGGTTGATGTGCATAACCATGGTCTTGGTATGGTTGATGGTGACATGGTTGTTGGTGGCCCAGTTTTGGAGACTGTTCAATAAATCCTGAAGGGCGGTATAGTTGGGAGCAGAATTGCTGACGCTGATCCCAATGGTGGAGTCGGCGACATATTTCCAGCGAGCAGGGGTTTCTCTTAGGGCATCATTGATGAGCATAAGGAAGCAGAGTGGTCCCATCTTTGTGCCTTGGGGGACGCCACAGGTGAGTGACTGAAAGGTGGAGACAGCCCCTCGGAAGCGTACAGCTTGGCGTCGGTCACTGAGGAAGTCTGTAAGCCATGGTATAAGACTTCTCCGAAGCCCGAGGTCAATAGCTTTGTTGATGATTATATTGTGGTCGACTAGGTCGAACGCTTTAGTGAAATCAATGAAGGCGACAGCTACAGACGTTTTTCGTTTCTCGAGATGGCGGTATATGTAATCGAGAAAGCTGACAAGACAGTGAGTGGTGGAGGAAGTTTTCATGTTGCCAAATTACTGAGGGTGTGTGTGTGTGTGTGTGTGTGGAGGGTAGAATGGTAACTATATGCTGCTTGTTCTGCTCTCGCTCTCTTTACCTGTCTGTCTGTCTGTCTCTCACTCGCTATCTGGCTGTAATGTGTGTGAGAGAGAGAGAGGTAAAGACACAGATAGAGAGAGACACAGAGAGAGACAGACAGACAGACAGAGAGACAGACAGTGATAGAGGGAGACAAACTACGGCTCCATTACTCACGCACCAAAACAGTAGTTAGTTCCCAGAGCCGCGTAAATCACCTCCACATATCCACACTATTTCACCACGTCACCAACACTAATGATTTATCTCGCCCAAATACATCACTTTTTTCACCACACCACAACATTAACATACAACTAATTATCTGATGTATTTTTTTTTCTGAACAAATTATTTTGAAATTTTATGTCAAACTTTGCTCGGAATAATTACCGGATTTTGCAATATGTTATCCGAAATGCGTTTTTTCCTTCAATAAATTATTTGTTATTTATAAATTATCTAAAACACAATTATTAGTATTTTTTTTTTAGAATTTTTTTATATAGTTTTTACACATGGTGGTGGTGGGTTGTGGCGTTGGTGGTTGTTGTTGGTAGTAGGTTGTGGTAGGGGTAGTTGTGGTGATGGTAGGTGTGTGGTTGTTGTTCCTCTCTCTCTCTCTCTCTCTCTCTCTCTCTCTCTCTCTCTCTCTCTCTCTCTCTCTCTCTCCGCTACATCTCTCTGTCTCTGTATATATTATATTTTATGTTTCAATTAACTGGGTTAGGTTTATGGTGGCAGCTAACCTGATGCACTTACAGTGAAACCTCTATTTAACGGACTGAATGACAAGGAGAGTCCGGTATATCGAGGGTCAGTTAGATGTGAAACCCTCTATTTAACGAACTATACAGAGATGAATGTCCGTTATATCGAGGGTCAGTTAGATGTGAAACCCTCCATTTAACGAACTATATAGAGATGAATGTCCGTTATATCGAGGGTCAGTTAGATGTTGAAACCCTCTATTTAACGAACTATACAGAGATGAATGTCCGTTATATCGAGGGTCAATTAGATGTGAAACGCTCTATTTAACGAACTATAGAGATGAATGTCCGTTATATCGAGGGTCAGTTAGTGTGAAACCTTCCATCTAACGGATTATAACGGATTGTGGATTTTAATTAATATTTTCCATTATTTATGTCTCCACGAAGGTTAAGAGGGGAGGAGAAGGAGGGGAAGAGAGGGAGGAGGAGAGGGTTGGGGAGAAAGAGGAGAGGGGAGGAGGAGGAGGGGAAGAGAGGGAGGAGGAGAGGGTTGGGGAGAAAGAGGAGAGGGGAGGAGGAGGAGAGGGTTGGGGGAGAAAGAGGAGGGGAAGAGAGGGAGGAGGAGAGGGTTGGGGGAGAGAGAGGAGGAGAGGGTTGGGGTAGAAAGAGGAGAGGGGAGGAGGAGGAGGGGAAGAGAAGGAGGAGGAGAGGGTTGGGGGAGAAAGAGGAGAGGGGAGGAGGAAGATAATAGTGAAACCTGTTATTAATTTCAGTGTTATATCACCTTATCTTTTTTGTTCGTCTTTTTTCGTCTTTTTAATTTATTTTTTGTCTTTATTCGTCTTTTCTTCATTTCGTCTTTTATTTTTTTCCTTATTTTTCTTTTGTTTTCTTTTTTTCTTGTTTTTGTCTTTTTTCGTCTTTTTCTTTTTTCGTTTTTTTGTCTTTTTTTTGGTTTTGTTATAATATTATTACGTAGTTACGTTTTATCAAAGGGTTAAATCATAGTTATCAAAAGGTTAAATCATAGTTATCAAAGGGTTAAATCATAGTTATCAAAAGGTTAAATCATAGTTATCAAAGGGTTAAATCATAGTTATCAAAGGGTTAAATCATAGTTATTAAAGGGTTAAATCATAGTTATCAAAGGGTTAACTCATAGTTATCAAAGGGTTAACTCATAGTTATCAAAGGGTTAAATCATATTTATCAAAGGGTTAAATCATAGTTATCAAAGGGTTAAATCATAGTTATCAAAGGGTTAAATCATAGTTATTAAAGGGTTAAATCATAGTTATTAAAGGGTTAAATCATAGTTATCAAAGGGTTAAATCATAGTTATCAAAGGGTTAAATCATAGTTATCAAAGGGTTAAATCATAGTTATTAAAGGGTTAAATCATAGTTATCAAAGGGTTAACTCATAGTTATCAAAGGGTTAAATCATAGTTATCAAAGGGTTAAATCATAGTTATCAAAGGGTTAAATGATAGTTATCAAAGGGTTAAATCATAGTTATTAAAGGGTTAAATCATAGTTATCAAAGGGTTAACTCATAGTTATCAAAGGGTTAAATCATATTTATCAAAGGGTTAAATCATAGTTATCAAAGGGTTAAATCATAGTTATCAAAGGGTTAAATCATAGTTATCAAAGGGTTAAATCATAGTTATCAAAGGGTTAAATCATAGTTATCAAAGGGTTAAATCATAGTTATCAAAGGGTTAAATTATAGTTATCAAAGGGTTAAATCATAGTTATCGAAGGGTTAAATCATAGTTATCGAAGGGTTAAATCATAGTTATCAAAGGGTTAAATCATAGTTATCAAAGGGTTAAATCATAGTTATCGAAGGGTTAAATCATAGTTATCGAAGGGTTAAATCATAGTTATCAAAGGGTTAAATCATAGTTATCAAATGGTTAAATCATAGTTATCGAAGGGTTAAATCATAGTTATCAAATGGTTAAATCATAGTTATCGAAGGGTTAAATCATAGTTATCAAAGGGTTAAATCATAGTTATCAAATGGTTAAATCATAGTTATCAAAGGGTTAAATTATAGTTATCAAAGGGTTAAATCATAGTTATCAAAGGGTTAAATTATTGTTATCAAATGGTTAAATCATAGTTATCAAAGGGTTAAATCATAGTTATCAAAGGGTTAAAATTAAATCATAGTTATCGAAGGGTTAAATCATAGTTATCAAAGGGTTAAATCATAGTTATCAAATGGTTAAATCATAGTTATCGAAGGGTTAAAGCATAGTTATCAAATGGTTAAATCATAGTTATCGAAGGGTTAAATCATAGTTATCAAAGGGTTAAATCATAGTTATCAAAGGGTTAAATCATAGTTATCAAAGGGTTAAATCATAGTTATCGAAGGGTTAAATTATAGTTATCAAATGGTTAAATCATAGTTATCAAAGGATTAAATCATAGTTATCAAAGGGTTAAATTATAGTTATCAAAGGGTTAAATCATAGTTATCAAATGGTTAAATCATAGTTATCGAAGGGTTAAATCATAGTTATCAAAGGGTTAAATCATAGTTATCAAAGGGTTAAATCATAGTTATCAAAGGGTTAAATCATAGTTATCAAAGGGTTAAATTATAGTTATCAAAGGGTTAAATCATAGTTATCGAAGGGTTAAATCATAGTTATCAAAGGGTTAAATCATAGTTATCAAATGGTTAAATCATAGTTATCAAATGGTTAAATCATAGTTATCGAAGGGTTAAATCATAGTTATCAAAGGGTTAAATCATAGTTATCAAAGGGTTAAATCATAGTTATCAAAGGGTTAAATTATAGTTATCAAAGGGTTAAATCATAGTTATCAAAGGGTTAAATCATAGTTATCGAAGGGTTAAATTATAGTTATCAAAGGGTTAAATCATAGTTATCAAAGGGTTAAATCATAGTTATCAAAGGGTTAAATCATAGTTATCAAAGGGTTAAATCATAGTTATCAAAGGGTTAAATCATCGTCCTCCAAGAATTTCAATTTTGCTCTGCCAAATTTCCCAGTTGGTCTATTCATTTTACAAATATAGTGTTCACTTACACACACACACATACACACACACACACACACTTACCTGCACACACACACACACACACACACACACACACACACACACACACACACACACACACCCCTACCTACACACACACACACACACACACACACACACACACACACACACACACACACAACACAATGGGAAACTATCAATTCCTTCAATAAACTACAGAAGAAATTACTACAAAACGAATTATTTCTCGAGAGATTCAATACAGTTTGCTTTGTGTTCCATCCTCCCCTTCCCTCCCTCCCTCCCTTCCCTCTCCCTCCCACTCCTCCACCCTCCCGTGCACTTTCCCCTTCCCTCCCTCCCTCCCTCCCCTCTCCCTCGTCCTCCCCCTCCCACTCCTCCACCCTCCCGTCCATTTCCCCCTCCTCCCCCCTCTCCCCTCACCCCCAAAACGATGAGCAGAAATTTGATTCGGATTCTCTTTATTTAGAAGTTGAAGAGTCTATAAGAGTTTTGCGTTTATTGTAGTGGCCAGGGGGTATTGTAGTGGCCAGGAGGTATTGTAGTGGCCAGGAGGTATTGTAGTGGCCAGGAGGTATTGTAGTGGCCAGGAGGTATTGTAGTGGCCAGGAGGTATTGTAGTGGCCAGGAGGTATTATAGTGGCCAGGAGGTATTGTAGTGGCCAGGAGGTATTGTAGTGGCCAGGAGGTATTGTAGTGGGCAGGAGGTATTGTAGTGGCCAGGAGGTATTGTAGTGGCCAGGAGGTATTGTAGTGGCCAGGGGGTATTGTAGTGGGCAGGAGGTATTGTAGTGGCCAGGAGGTATTGTAGTGGCCAGGAGGTATTATAGTGGCCAGGAGGTATTGTAGTGGCCAGGAGGTATTGTAGTGGCCAGGAGGTATTGTAGTGGCCAGGAGGTATTATAGTGGCCAGGAGGTATTGTAGTGGCCAGGAGGTATTGCAGTAGCCAGGAGGTATTGTAGTGGCCAGGAGGTATTGTAGTGGCCAGGAGGTATTGTAGTGGCCAGGAGGTATTGTAGTGGCCAGGAGGTATTATAGTCGCCAGGTATAAATGCAACCTCGTAAATAAACAATATTTTATTTTTATTAAACTAATACTGCTATTTTTTCTATTTTATTCTGTTTTCTTGTTTTATTCATAAGAAACATCAATCTTTTGTTTAGTAATTCAGATTTTATTATTTTATTGGAAGAATCGTTAATTATTCCTCTGTTTTGTTAATAAATAAAAATCTTAATTTCTTTTTCTGAGTTTATTATATTTGATAATCTTTTTGTTTCGTTGTTTGAATTTGTGTTCGTGTTTGTGTTTGTTTGTTCCTGTTTGTTTGCTGCTGTTTGTGTTTGTATGTTGTTGTTGTTTGTGGTTCAGTGTACACCTCGGCACAACATCTGTCGGGCGTGTAGGGCGGCAGGTGTCAGCATTACTCACCTGTTAGGCGGCAGGTGTCAGCATTACTCGGGGTGTCATGCGTGTTGGTCGGCTTACAACTGTATTTTCACGAGTTCCTTTACCTGTTAAGCCTGTTGAGTGAGGTAAGGGGAGGGTGTGTGTGTGGGGGTGTGTGGAAAGTGAGTGAGGAGGAGAAAGGAGTAGAAATTATATATTTGTGTGTGTCTGAGAGAAGCGGAAAGTGTGTGTGTGTGTGTGTGTGTGAGTGAAGCAGTAAGAGACTAACAATCATGGTGTTGAGGTCATCCCGTTAACCAGGGCAACAAGATATAAAGACTCGTCCCAGAAGCTTCACTCGCCAGATAGGTTCCAAACTCCTCTTCTCCCCAAAACAAAAGACAGTCTCCGGCAAGAGCTCTTTCCGCCGCCAGGGAGAGTCGAGACGAGACCCAAGCACACATAAAGGCAGCCAGGAAGGCGCATTAAACTACCAACATGATGGGAAAAGGTTTATTTTATTATAGAAATGTCACTTATGGATATAGAAGGAGGTAAGGCGATAGGCAGTAATCTCTGGGTAAAGTCGGCGTTTATCTCCGAGAAAATGTGCCTAGTAAATGTGTAGGATACGTCTAGCGGGGGTATAATGCTTGTTTATGTGGGGATAAACTGCGGTTATGGAGAACACTTAGGAGGAGAATAAGTGCAGCAGTTGAGGCGGCGGCGGCCATATCGGTGCAGCAGTACAAGTCCGTCTAAGTGTAATGTAGCGGCGGTGGTGGTGGTGGTGGTCCTCAAGGGGTAGACAACACGCACCACGAGGAGGAGGGAGAACTACACACTGGATGTCTTCATTTTTAGTGAAGACGGCAGCAGGAAGATTCTAGCCTTAACTTTGTGGTAGTGTGATACTTGAGTGTTTGATGGGGGGGGGGGGAGGGGGAGGATAAGGGGTGGTGTTGAGGGGACCAGTGGACGGGGTGGGAGGGGGGGGGGGAGGACGCTGGAGTCGTGAGGGTGAATGATGTAGAAATATCATAAATTTTATAATTATTTTATCGTATTAACTAAGGTAGAGTCTCAGTGCAATTTTGGAACCATATTTGACGTCAATTTTATAGTCTGTTAACGTTTCTAACTTAGGTAGAGTCTCAGTGCAATTTTGGAACCATATTTTAAATCCATTTTATATCTCATAGTTAGATCCAAGAGGTTAAGTTACATCCTTGCTTCCTCGGTAACCAGAAAACACCATCTCTTCCTGAATGTGACTCCCTCTTACATTCTCATCAGTGAATCGTGTTTTCCACCCAACAAGTTTATTGGTAAAAATTCTTTCCTTTTAACTTACCATGGAGCGTCTTGGCTCACATAATCCCCAGTAAGGTGGGAGGTTGATGAACTGAGAGCCACTTCCAGATTTAGAGGCCTTGTCAACAACATCTTACCCCCCCCCCCCCCACCATCCCTCCTTGTCTCCTTCCCCCTCATCTCCTTCCCTCCCCCATCCTTCCCCCTCATCTCCTCCCCCCCCATCCTTCCCACCCATCTCCTTTCCCTCTATCCTTCCCACCCATCCCCTTCCCTCCCCCATCCTTCCCCCATCTCCTTCCCTCGCCCCATCTCCCACCCCTCCTCTCCCCCCCCCCCCCAGAGCCTCAGTGTGGGAGTCTTCTTGCCTTTGTTACGTCTCTCAACAATAATAACAATAACGTAGACAACAACAACAACAACATCACATACACACACACACACACACACACATGTAAGTTTGTATATTTTCACCCACCTGCTACAACTCTATTAATAAACCGTTTATAATTATTATTACACACACAAGAACCATTAACTTAACTCCATAACTTAACATATTTTTATTCACTTGACGATCGATAACATTGTCTTTATTCCCCACAACAGCTGAGTCAACTTGTAGCTTTTGTTTTGATCTGTTTGTTATTAACTTAGGGAGATGTCTTAGGTAGAGCAGTTAAGGTTATTTTTTCTCTTGTGGTTTTGTAATAGATGTTTAGTGGGTTGGTGAGAGCTGTTGGTGGTCTGTGTCTGTCAGTCTGTTTGTGAGAGCTGTTGTTGGCCTGTCTGTGTGGTGGGGAGAGCTGTTGTTGGCCTGTCTGTGTGTTGGTGAGAGCTGTTGGTGGTCTGTGTCTGTCAGTCTGTTTGTGAGAGCTGTTGTTGGCCTGTCTGTGTGGTGGGGAGAGCTGTTGTTGGCCTGTCTGTGTGTTGGTGAGAGCTGTTGTTGGCCTGTCTGTGTGTTGGCGAGAGCTGTTGGTGGTCTGTGTCTGTCAGTCTGTTTGTGAGAGCTGTTGTTGGCCTGTCTGTGTGGTGGGGAGAGCTGTTGTTGGCCTGTCTGTGTGTTGGTGAGAGCTGTTGGTGGTCTGTGTCTGTCTGTCTGTCTGTCAGTCTGTTTGTGAGAGCTGTTGGTGGTCTGTCTGTGTCTTGGGGAGAGCTGTTGTTGGCCTCTCTCTGTCTGTCTGTCTGTCAGTCTGTTTGTGAGAGCTGTTGTTGGCCTGTCTGTGTCTTGGGGAGAGCTGTTGGTGGTCTGTGTCTGTCTGTCTGTCTGTCAGTCTGTTTGTGAGAGCTGTTGTTGGCCTGTCTGTGTGGTGGGGAGAGCTGTTGGTGGTCTGTCTCTGTCTGTCTGTCTGTCAGTCTGTTTGTGAGAGCTGTTGTTGGCCTGTCTGTGTCTTGGGGAGAGCTGTTGGTGGTCTGTGTCTGTCTGTCTGTCTGTCAGTCTGTTTGTGAGAGCTGTTGTTGGCCTGTCTGTGTCTTGGCGAGAGCTGTTGGTGGTCTGTGTCTGTCTGTCTGTCAGTCTGTTTGTGAGAGTTGTTGTTGGCCTGTCTGTGTGTTGGTGAGAGCTGTTGTTGGCCTGTCTGTGTGTTGGTGAGAGCTGTTGTTGGCCTGTCTGTGTGTTGGCGAGAGCTGTTGGTGGTCTGTGTCTGTCTGTCTGTCAGTCTGTTTGTGAGAGCTGTTGTTGGCCTGTCTGTGTGTTGGTGAGAGCTGTTGTTGGCCTGTCTGTGTGTTGGTGAGAGCTGTTGTTGGCCTGTCTGTGTGTTGGCGAGAGCTGTTGGTGGTCTGTGTCTGTCTGTCTGTCAGTCTGTTTGTGAGAGCTGTTGTTGGCCTGTCTGTGTGTTGGTGAGAGCTGTTGGTGGTCTGTCTCTGTCTGGCTGTCTGTTTGTGAGAGCTGTTGTTGGCCTGTCTGTGTGTTGGTGAGAGCTGTTGTTGGCCTGTCTGTGTTGGTGAGAGCTGTTGGTGGTCTGTCCCTGTCTGTCTGTCTGTCAGTCTGTTTGTGAGAGCTGTTGTTGGCCTGTCTGTGTGTTGGTGAGAGCTGTTGTTGGCCTGTCTGTGTGTTGGTGAGAGCTGTTGTTGGCCTGTCTGTGTGTTGGTGAGAGCTGTTGGTGGTCTGTCTCTGTCTGTCTGTCTGTCAGTCTGTTTGTGAGAGCTGTTGTTGGCCTGTCTGTCTGTTGGTGAGAGCTGTTGTTGGCCTGTCTGTGTGTTGGTGAGAGCTGTTGTTGGCCTGTCTGTGTGTTGGTGAGAGCTGTTGTTGGCCTGTCTGTGTGTTGGTGAGAGCTGTTGGTGGTCTGTCTCTGTCTGTCTGTCTGTCAGTCTGTTTGTGAGAGCTGTTGTTGGCCTGTCTGTGTGTTGGTGAGAGCTGTTGTTGGCCTGTCTGTGTGTTGGTGAGAGCTGCTGGTGGTCTGTCTCTGTCTGTCTGTCTGTCAGTCTGTTTGTGAGAGCTGTTGTTGGCCTGTCTGTGTGGTGGGGAGAGCTGTTGGTGGTCTGTCTCTGTCTGTCTGTCTGTCTGGCTGTCTGTTTGTGAGAGCTGTTGTTGGCCTGTCTGTGTGTTGGTGAGAGCTGTTGTTGGCCTGTCTGTGTGTTGGTGAGAGCTGTTGTTGGCCTGTCTGTGTGTTGGTGAGAGCTGTTGTTGGCCTGTCAGTCTGTTGGTGAGAGCTGTTGTTGGCCTGTCTGTGTGTTGGTGAGAGCTGCTGGTGGTCTGTCTCTGTCTGTCTGTCTGTCAGTCTGTTTGTGAGCGCTATTGTTGGCCTGTCTGTGTGGTGGGGAGAGGTTTTGTTGATTTTATTAATGATCTGGCTGTCTGTGTGTTGGTAAGAGCTGTTGTTGGTCTGTATGTTTGTCTGTCTGTCTGTCTGTCTGTCTGGCTGTCTGTGTGTTGGTAAGCCTATCTACCAGAAGAAAAAAAATACCCTAGATAATTTTTCATTCTAACTTTCTAATGAAGACTTAGAACTTGTAAATTGTTTCAAGGTTAAATAAAACATTTGATAAATCTTCACCTCAGATCCATTAGTGCAGCAGCTGGGGGCATCACCACACGCTGGGGTCATTAATGCTCTTAACTCACACAAGAGGGAACCATTTGTACTCTACCGTCTACGAGCTTAAGCAGTTCAGGGTATATATATTCATCACTCACTCACTCACTCACTTTCTTTATCTCTCTCTCTCTCTCTCTCTCTCTCTCTCTCTCTCTCTCTCTCTCTCTCTCATGAAATTCCATTAAAGTTAAGCTTCTTTCTGGGGCGCAGGTCACCAACCCTCATATGATGAAACACAAAACTAAATAAAAGTTTCCTCAAATAACATTAACAAAATATACGTCATCCTCAACCTAACTACGAGCACTTGCCTTTACTTACTGCTGCTTATTTTTGTTTTTTTTTTACTCAAGTAGTTAGATGCAATTATTTTACATCATCATTTATAAGGAAGAGTCATCGTGTAAACCTGAACTTATCGAAACTAACCTAACCTAAGCTAATTTAACCTAATCTAACCTAATGCTAGGTGAGGGGTTAGATGTGGTTAGTGGTAGGTTAGGTTGGGTTAGTTAGGAATTGTTTGTGTAACGTTAGATTTGCGTTATGTTAGGTTAGATTACGTTAGGAATTGTTAGATTAGGTTATGTCTACGTTACACTACGTTATGTTATGTTATGTCCATACATATATAGTATATATTTACGTTCAAAATCCACTAGACATTTTAATAACATACAGTATTATGTAAGGTCATGTAATTATAAATAATGAGAATTTCATTAACAATTTACTAATGTTTTTTAAAAAGTTTGTCTTTTTTTGGTTCGTGTTTATATTCTAACATGATACCAACTTTTAACCAGATGTAAACAAACAGTTGTCAGATGTCGCCAAGCATCTAGAGAATTTTGGCCGCATCTATACCTTCTTTTTTTATCATTCTGGGGAAAAATCATCAGTGAATTAAAGGATTAAAAACTATACTCGTAATGTTGCCATTTCCTGTTGTGTTAAAACTCGGAATTTATCCTCAAGTTTCCCGTTTGATCTGACGCAAAGACGAAGAAAATAATGTACAGAGAAACAGAAAATGTTGATGTTACCTTACTGTAATAGTGTTGTTACGGACCTTATTATGTATTATTTTATTGTTCATGTATACGTGACTATTATAATGATTCCGGTAATATAGTGATTGATATATTGATAATACGTGAAGCATGATATATATATATATATATATATATATATATATATATATATATAATATATATATATATATATATATATATATATATATATATATATATATATATATATATATATATATATATATATATATATATGTGTACTGTATATAAACTACACGGGTTCGCTGCGTCAGTGAAACATTTCATGATTTCATAATTAAAATAATTTACACCCAGCATGTCAACAACAACAACAGAAAAGTTCACAAAATATCCAAGCTTTTAACCCCCCCCCCCCCCAGCGTGTGTGTGTGCGTGTGTGTGTAAGAGAGTAAAACACGCAGGATCATGAACACACACTCGGGGGCGCCCCGGCGAGGACGAGCAACATTACATTATTTACACAACCAGGTTCAGATTTTAACAGTTTAATGATGAACTCTCAAGTGTACCTTTACTTGTAGTACAGTACAGTGTTCACTTAATTATAATTACTGTATATCATTTCTTAATGTTTTAATGATCGTTAAGTTGTCTTTGTTATTTGTGTTAAAGTGACATAAAATATATCCGTGGAAAACAGGTGTTAAAGAAGCGCATCTTAATCACACTTTTTTATTTAATTATTAACTTAATTTCATGTTTGTTTATTAATTATTTCGTGTACCTGTTAATTATTTGTCTTGATCACCTGAGAATGACATAAATTATCTTCAATCTCCTTACAGAGGAAACCAGAAGAGGTGGTCATCACGATACACCGCCTCCGCCCCATCGGTACTGTGGAGATGAACTGCGCTACACGTCCGTCCTTATTACCAGAGTGGAGGTGAATTGTGCCGCTCTGCTCGCTCACGTGGAGGTAAGAATTGTGATCAATCATGCACAAGTAAGAGCCTCCCTCGCCCACCAATCATGAGCTGTAGGCTAATGATCTCGGCAGACACATCATCCTTCATACTGATGATATTTTATGATGGACGGCTGAAGACCTTTCCGAAAAAGAGAAAATGAAAAGACATGACACCAATTTAGAAGTTTAATAGCTTATAAATTTGTCGTTATTCAGAGGTTATGTGACGGTGGTGGTTGTTGTTGTTTGTGACGCTTCTCCCGGGAGTTATTTGTGGAGTTGAAGGAATTATTTAGTGTTTGAATAATGTGAATGTTTGTTACAGGGTATAACAATAAGTTACAGGGAGTTACAGGGACTTACAGCGACTTATAGGGCGTTATGCTGAGTTACAGGGACTTACAGCGACTTACAGGGCCTTATGCTGAGTTACAGGGACTTACAGCGACTTATAGGGAGTTATACTGAGTTACAGGGACTTACAGCGACTTACAGGGAGTTACACTGAGTTACAGGGACTTACAGCGATTTATAGGGAGTTATACGGAGTTACAGGGAGTTACACTGAATTACAGGGCGGTACAGCGACTTACAAGGAGTTATACTGAGTTACAGGGAGTTACACTGAATTACAGGGCGGTACAGCGACTTACAGCGATTTATAGGGAGTTATACGGAGTTACAGGGAGTTACACTGAATTACAGGGCGGTACAGCGACTTACAGGGAGTTATACTGAGTTACAGGGAGTTACACTGAATTACAGGGCGGTACAGCGACTTACAGGGAGTTACACTGAGTTACAGGGACTTACAGCGATTTATAGGGAGTTATACGGAGTTACAGGGAGTTACACTGAATTATAGGGCGGTACAGCGACTTACAGGGAGTTATACTGAGTTACAGGGAGTTACACTGAATTACAGGGAGATATATTTGCCGAATATCTTAGGACCCTTCAGTAAGATCAGAAACCTAACCTAACATACTTAACCTAATCTACTTAACCTAACCCACTTAACCTAACCTGCTTAACCTAACCTACTTAACCTAACCTGCTTAACCTAACCTACTTAACCTAACCTACTTATCTGCTTAACCTAGTTGTGGTCCAAATTTGAAACTTTATATAAATAAGATTAAAAATAGTGAACAGACAGCGATTGGAAGAAATATATATTCCGTATAGCGTATCTGCTTCGTTAAACTCAAGTATAGTTCCTTTGATGTCGCCAGAGGGAGGGAGGAAGGGGAGGAACACGCGCGACACCTACCCTAGGACGTGCGGCGGGTGACTGAGGGAAGGAGGGAGGGAGGGAGTGTGTGGGAGGGTGCCGGGGCTGCCTGAGTCCTGAAGTTCTGCCTCACTCTCTCACCGACCTTCACACAGGCAAGGCGCAGCGCTCTCAGCTCTCCCGTCACTCGCATGGTTAACGAGTGTATTAATGTTGCCTCCCCGTGCTGAGATAATAGTGTGGTACAGTACCTGGTTGCTACTACTCAATTAAACGTCTCTGGACAATGGAAGTAAAAAGTAAAATAACAACTTCTATTAACTCAATTATTTTCTAATAATTAAAGACAAAATATAATAATGATCATAAACTCTTTAAAAGTGGTTCGTGTGTGAGACGCATTGATAAACTGTATTCATCCAGAGTCCAGTTATAAGTCATCGTCATCAACTAAGAAGATCATTCATTACCTTGTTGAGAGAGTGGGTGGTGTGGCGGAGGCGTGTGTGTCTGTCAGGTGAGGGAGTAGTGGTGGTGGGGATACCTGTTGCCTGCTACTGCTACTACTGCTGCTACTGCTGCTACTGCTGCTGCTACTGCTGCTGCTACTGTTATTCAAGACCGCTGGTGAGTAGCACTAACTTCTTCTTGTGATCGATCTTTTTACTTTTGCACAACGTGGACACACACACACACACACACACACACACACACACACACACACACACACACACACACACACGGGGATCACTGAACATTAACTCCCTTAAGCTTATTTCACCTGATGATTAAACACCCTAACGTTACTTGAAGGGATTAGGTAAGGTTACGTCAGCTCAGAGTAGGCTAGGTTAGGGTTAGATTAGGTTAGGGTTAGATAAGGTTAGGTTAGGGTTAGATTAGGTTAGGTTAGGGTTAGATTAGGTTAGGTTAGGGTTAGATTAGGTTAGGTTAGGGTTAGGTTAGGTTAGGTTAACTTTAGGCGTGTTTAATCTTAACGTGAAATAACGTTGGGTGGGGCTGTTCTTCAGGTGATGACAAAGACAGCAATCAGTGCACATAAACCCCGCCTACATGTACATAAACCCCGCCTACATGTACACAAACCCGCCTACATGTACATAAACCCCTCCTACATGTACATAAACCCCGCCTACATGTACATAAACCCCGCCTACATGTACATAAACCCCGCCTACATGTACACAAACCCCTCCTACATGTACATAAACCCCTCCTACATGTACATAAACCCCGCCTACATGTACATAAACCCCGCCTACATGTACACAAACCCCGCCTACATGTACACAAACCCCGCCTACATGTACACAAACCCCGCCTACATGTACACAAACCCGCCTACATGTACACAAACCCCGCCTACATGTACACAAACCCCGCCTAGATGAACTCAGAAAACTTGGAGGAATTTGATATTATTGTGAGAAATAGCGTGAGAGACCCGTCCAGTTGTTGAAGAGATTAACTTTACGTAACTGTGTGTGTTCTTTGTCCTACAGGTAACTAATGAAGCAGGTAGATTCTGTTACACCTGTCTCTGTGTTAGTGAGTTTGTTAAGGCTGATGTAGTGAGTGTGTTAGTGAGTTTGTTAAGGCTGATGTAGTGAGTGTGTTAGTGAGTTTGTTAAGGCTGATGTAGTGAGTGTGTTAGTGAGTTTAAGACTTATCCCTTTTTTTATCACCTGCCTGACTTAATAATCTTACTGTCAACACCTGGTATGTAATTAACCCATAAATTGTACACCTGGACATATAAGTTTGAAGGATATGCTCTCTCTCTCTCTCTCTCTCTCTCTCTCTCTCTCTCTCTCTCTCTCTCTCTCTCTCTCTCTCTCTCTCTCTCTCTCTCCTTACCCTACCCTACCCTACCATACCCTACCCTACCCTACCCTACCCTACCCCTTTAAATGGTAACGCAACACATTCTATCATACACGTTAACTAACTGCCATTAACTTATATCAATTAACATCAAAAAAAGTTATATATTTCTCTGCCAAAAATTATTACTAACGTTTGATGGTTTAATTGAACGACTATCCCCACAAACACCTCATACATAGTACATGCATACATACATACATACATACATACATACATACATACATACATACATACATAACAATACAGTAATACTATACGTGCATTTGAGTAGGGCTGTGATTGGCTACTACCATGTTCAGTATCGTCATAAGGGCTGTGATTGGCTAGTACCATGTCCAGTATTGTCATGAGGGCTGTGATTGGCTACTACCATGTTCAGTATTGTCATGAGGGCTGTGATTGGCTAGTACCATGTCCAGTATTTTCATGAGGGCTGTGATTGGCTACTACCATGTTCAGTATTGTCATGAGGGCTGTGATTGGCTAGTACCATGTCCAGTATTGTCATGAGGGCTGTGATTGGCTACTACCATGTTCAGTATCGTCATAAGGGCTGTGATTGGCTAGTGCCATGTCCAGTATTGTCATGAGGGCTGTGATTGGCTACTACCATGTGCAGTATCGTCATAAGGACTGCGATTGGCTAGTACCATGTCCAGTATTGTCATGAGGGCTGTGATTGGCTACTACCATGTGCAGTATCGTCATAAGGACTGTGATTGGCTAGTACCATGCCCAGTATTGTCATGAGGGCTGCGATTGGCTAGTACCATGTCCAGTATTGTCATGAGGGCTGTGATTGGTTAGTATCATGTCCAGTATTGTCATAAGGCCTGTGATTGGTGCAGATGACTTAAGGGTCAGTATATTCACGAGTATCACCCTCTGTTATCATTGGCTGTAACTGTTGCTCCTTCACCCAATATCCACACGTTATTCCCGTCGCGCTTTCTGATTGGTCGACACTTCCAGGGCATCAGTAAACCAATGTGTGTGTGCATGTGTGTATATGTATGTATGTATGTCTATGTCTATGTGAATATGTGTGTATGTATGTGTGTTTGTGTATGTGGGGGGAGGGTGGGGGGTATTGCATTTTTTTTATTGATATATTTTGCTGGTAAATGTTTTAAAGAAAAGGGGTTTAGTTTGGTCTCTATCGCCTGGTAGGAGTTTTGGTGTGTGGGAGGAAGGGACAGAGGGGGGGGGGGGTGGGTAGGTGGGAGGGACAGAGGGGGGGTAGGGAGGAGGGAGGGACAGTGGGGGTAGGGAGGAGGGAGGGACAGAGGGGGGGTAGGGAGGAGGGAGGGACAGAGGGGGGTAGGAAGGAGGGAGGGACAGAGGGGGGGAGGAAGGACTGAGGGACAGAGGGGGGTAGGAAGGAGGGAGGGACAGAGGGGGGTAGGGAGGGGGGAGGGACAGAGGGGGGGGAGGGAGGGGGAGGGACAGGGGGGTAGGAAGGAGGGAGGGAAAGGGGGGGTAGGGAGGGGTGAGGGACAGAGGGGGGGTAGGAAGGAGGGAGGGACAGAGGGGGGGTAGGGAGGGGGGAGGGACAGGGGGGTAGGAAGGAGGGAGGGGCAGGGGGGGTAGGGAGGAGGGAGGGACAGGGGGGTAGGAAGGAGGGAGGGACAGGGGGGGTAGGAAGGAGGGAGGGACAGGGGGGGTAGGAAGGAGGGAGGGACAGGAGGGGTAGGGAGGGAGGGAGGGACAGAGGGGGGGTAGGGAGGAGGGAGGGACAGAGGGGGGGTAGGGAGGGGGGAGGGACAGAGGGGGGTAGGAAGGAGGGAGGGACAGGGGGGGGTAGGGAGGGGGGAGGGACAGAGGGGGGTAGGTAGGGGGGAGGGACAGAGGGGCGTAGGGAGGGGGAGGGACAGGGGGGTAGGAAGGAGGGAGGGACAGGGGGGGGTAGGGAGGGGGGAGGGACAGAGGGGGGTAGGGAGGGGGGAGGGACAGAGGGGGGGTAGGGAGGGGGAGGGACAGGGGGGTAGGAAGGAGGGAGGGACAGGGGGGGTAGGGAGGGGGGAGGGACAGAGGGGGGTAGGGAGGGGGGAGGGACAGAGAGGGGGTAGGGAGTGTATGTATATTATGTATGCTGGATTATATATCATGTATGTATATTATGTATGTGCTCCATTTATGTATTATTTATTCAGCCTAGCTAGCAGCGTGTGGCAATGTTATTACCATATCCCACATGCTTAATTAATGTGCCTGGCGACGTATGGAAGCTGCTAATGTATCACTTGCCATACGTCGCCTATAGCAGTTGACCAGCAGGAGCCTAGCCGGGGAGAGTGCTGCTCTCCCTTGTGTACATACTCTTATCCAGTAAACCGAACCTACAAAACTATACAGGTGTTTGTGTTCTCTCCTGTATATAGAACTTATTATTCAGAACCTAACATGGCGCAGTGATCCGATCTTACTGGATAATTACGAGTGATAGTGCAAAGTTTGTAGAAAGCCGGCGTACGGACTCCTCTCTCGCTTGGGTCAACTCCCGCGCGTCATCTCTCCTCGAAGAATCTCAGCAACTTTGAGCAGTGTCAGTGACAGTGATTTTCTGTGAAGTGTTTAGTGCATTGTGTGTTTCGTGCCATTCATGTGTGACCTTGTTCTAAAGGATTCCCAAGGTATACGGCACGTTCTGGGCATTTGTAAGGAGTAGAGTTCAGTGCACCCGTCTCTGACCGCGTTCTGAGGGTAACTGGACTGACTGGGAGTCGCCGCGCCTCTCCCTCCACCCCCTCACAGCGCCGCCTCCACCCCCCCTCACAGCTGGGGCGAGACGCTTTGCCCGCCCGGGACACACACTCACTCGCACACGTACATGTACTAACACTCGCTGACCGCGCGGCTTCCTTATATATATTTTATATATATAATCTACTTATCTGTGTATTTAATTAATTTTTGTCTGAAATCTTGTTGATACGACGGGCTGACCGGTCAACACTGATTTAAGACATAGTACACAGAGGAAGTAGTTATGTCTCACGCCTTACGTAGCCGTGGACCCAGCGTCTGGATGAGCCAGGCGGGTGATAGCCCCGCAGAGATGGATGACCAGGCCGGCCACGACGCTCCAGCCCCCACATCGCGCAGTCCCTCACCTCAATATTCAGCGTTGTCTCCAGAGATAATTGCTTTACTGAAGTTTATGAGAGATGAGAAACGCGAGGATGAAGCCCACAGACGTTTGGCGGATGAGCACAGAAGGCAAGCAGAGGCAGAACGAGACAACCAACGGAGATTGGAAGACAGTGAACGGTTTGAAGCCTTGATATCTCGCCTCACTGTTAACCAAGCCCCTGGCTCTAACACTGCCTCGGTACTGACTGGTTCAGATACCTCATCCATGCTTCCTTCACGCCCCCCAGCCCCACCTAAAGCAGCAGCTCAAACACCGCCCATCTTGAAGCCTGATGTGAATTTCCAGACTTTTCGTGAATGGCGGCGACGGTGGACTGATTATTCTACAATGGTGGATCTCCAGAGTTTGTCACAGCCTAAACAACTCATCCAGCTGCGTATGTGCCTGTCCTTGGAAATTCAGCGTGTCTTGGAACATACGTTGCAGGTACCCCCAACCTCTTCGCTGTCTGTAGAGGAGGTACTGGACGTTCTACAACGGCACATCAAAGGACAGCAGAATGAAGCTCTGCGCAGGAGGGAATTGTTTAGCTGCAGACAGTTGGAGGGTGAGTCTTTTGATGCCTTTTACGTGCGTCTTAAGAGAGCCTCGGAAGAGGTAGATATATGTCCAGGCCACCACCAGCAGTGCGAGGAGACCCAGTTGAAGCAGGTGATCCTGATGGGTGTTAAGGACGAGGAACTTGTCCAACGCCTCACCTCCCTCGACTCTTCCTCTTCTCTTAAGGATGTGTTGACGATATGTCGCTCCTATGAGGCTGCCAGGTGTGCCACCTCTGCCATCCGTGCTCCCCCTACAGCTGTACGCGCTGTGTCCCGGTACAAGAAGGACAAGAAGTCTGTTCCTACGCCTTCGCCCACCACGTCCACGCCCGGTTTATTTTGCAACAACTGTGGTAAGCAGCACGGAACACAGGTGTGTCCAGCTGCTCAGTCTACCTGCAACAGTTGTGACCGTAAGGGCCACTGGTCACTCACAGTACGGTGCCCAGCCAAACGCGTCCAGTGCAATGTGTGTGGTCGTCTGGGCCACTATGACAAGTGTTGCCCTTCCAACATACCCAAGGGACCGCGTCGGCGGAAGCTTCAGCCCCCCTCCACCAGAGAGGGCCGCCCACAGTCTTCCAATCAGAGGTACGACGACTCTTGACAACGCTCGAGCCACATTAGGAATGTGTGCTCCCCCCAGCGTCCCAGGACCAAAGTCCCCCAGTACATCAGTGTCATTGTGACCTACCGCAGTGCTTCATCCCGTCTTCAGATGTTGCCCGACACCGGCGCTGATGCTACAGTCATCGGTCCCCAGCATTTGCAATGCTTGGGGCTCTCTCCAAGTGATCTAGGACCGCCCCCCAAGGATCTCCGCTTTATGGCAGATGGTTCACAGATGACCCCGGCCCTGGGTTCACTCCAAGCACAAGTCACCTTTGGCAACAGGTCGTGTCAAGCCTGGATTGATGTGCATAACGGTGTCCAGACTCCTTTGCTGTCCTACAGACATTGTCAGGAGTTGGCCATCATCTCCCAGGACTTCCCCAAACCTATTCTTGAGGTAAAACACGCCAACAGGGTGCAAAAAGGGAGCAGCAACGACCCTGCTGCCGCCCTACCCCTGCCTCTTGCCAGTGACACCTCTCCTTCGGATGCTCGGAAGTACTTCCTGAAGGAATTCAGCGACGTTCTGGTGACCAAGTCCGCTCTGGAATCCAAGCCTCTCAAGAAGATGGCAGGTCCCCCCATGAGGATCCACCTGAGGGACGACGCGAAGCCATTCGCTATTTACACCCCTCGACTGGTTCCCCTGGCCTTCCGCGAGGCGGTCAAAAACGAGCTGGACTCCATGGTCGCCCAAGAAATTATAGTACCAACCGGCGATGACCCGTCTCCATGGTGTCACCCGATGGTTGTCGTCGCAAAACCTAAAGGTGGTGTTCGGATCACCACTGACCTTTCCAAGCTCAACAACCAGGTGTCTCGTCCTGCGCACCCTTCTCCCACGCCCTTTGCAGCCATACGCAGCGTGAACCCGAAGGCGCGTTTCTTCACGACGATGGACGCCCTGTGTGGATACTGGCAGATAGAGCTTGCCGAAGAAGACCGACCACTCACAACGTTCATCACCCCGCATGGACGTTACAGTTATTGCCGTGGCCCCATGGGATTCGCCGCTACAGGAGACGCTTTCTGTCTTCGAGGTGATATGGCTCTACAAGGTCTGGCAAACTGCGTGAAAGTGGTCGACGACATACTCGTGTACGACGAGGATTATATGGATCACCTCTGCCGTATCTACGAGGTACTCAACAGGTGCCGGAAGCACGGCATTACCCTAAATGCCGACAAGTTTGTTCTGGCCAGCTCTTCAGTTGACTTTTGTGGGTACACCCTCTCAGGGAATGGTATCGCAGCTGACCCGGAAAAGGTCCGCGCCATTACGGATTTTCCCACCCCTGCTAACCTGACCGACTTGAGGTCCTTCATAGGTCTCGTCAACCAGTTAGCAGAGTTTTCGTCGGACATCTCCGCAGCTGCTCAACCACTTCGCCCCCTGATGAGCCCCAAGAGGACATTCCTGTGGACCCCCGACCACGACAAGGCCTTCCAGCAAGTGAAACAGGCCCTGTCTCGTCCACCTGTCCTCGCCACGTTTGACCCAGCCTTGCCGACAGTTCTGCAGACAGATGCCTCACGCTTGTATGGCGTGGGATACGCCCTACTGCAGGATCATGGTGGAGGGCAGTTCCGGCTCGTCCAGTGTGGCTCGCGTTTCCTCTCTGACACTGAGACGCGCTACGCCACTATTGAGTTGGAGCTGTTGGCTGCGGTTTGGGCGATGTCCAAGTGCAGGTTTTACCTCATAGGCCTGCAATACTTTCACCTAGTGACCGACCATCGCCCGCTTGTCCCGATCCTCAACCACTACACGCTAGACGCCGTTGAGAACCCTCGCCTCCAGCGTCTGAAAGAGAAACTCTCGGCGTACATCTTCACTGCAGTGTGGCGTGCTGGTAAGGAGCTCTGCATCCCTGATGCCTTATCCCGCTCTCCTGTCAGCCGCCCTACTCCAGAAGACCATGTACTCGACGCCGACCTCGCTCTTTCCGTCAGGACTGTGGTCACTCTCCATGCCGTCCAATCCCTTCGTTCGGACCTGTCACCAGATGACGACAAGGCAATGGAGGACCTTCGAACAGCGGCCCGAGATGACCCTTCCTATGTCCGACTCGTCGAGTGTGTGAGGAATGGATTTCCTAGCAACCGCTATGATCTTCACAACACCCTGCTCCCGTATTGGAAACTCCGCGATGAACTCTACTGCGACGGAGACCTTGTTCTGTACGGAGCACGTGTAGTTGTCCCTGCTGCATCACGTCCCCACGCCTTGGCCCGCCTTCACGACAGTCACCGTGGAGCTGAGGCCACCAAACGACGTGCACGACAGACTGTGTTCTGGCCCGGCATCAACTCCGACATCTCCAATGTTGTCCGTGCGTGTGAGCCCTGCCAAGTATTACAACCCAGCCAGCAGCAGGAACCCTTTATGAGTGACGACAACCCCACCCGCCCCTTTGAGTCTGTGTCGGCCGACTTTTTCTGTGTGTCAGGAAAGTCCTTCCTCGTTATCGTCGACCGTCTCTCTGGTTGGCCGGTTGTCATCAAGTGCGGTAATGACACGACGTCTGCCGCCACCATCAGCAAGTTCCGCCACTACTTCCGTGACGTGGGCGTTCCTGTACGCCTGCGAACCGACGGAGGGCCTCAGTTCACAAGCCGGGACTTTGCTGTGTTCCTTGACCGATGGGGAGTCCGGCATGTGTTGTCATCGCCCCATTACCCGTAGTCCAACGGCCACGCTGAGGCTGCTGTCAAATCCCTGAAGCACCTCATCCTTAAGGTGGCCCCTTCTGGGAACATTGACTGCGAGGCCTTCGACAGGGGTCTTCTTGAACTCCGCAACACACCTAACTACACCGGACGCTCCCCTGCCCAGGTTTTGTATGGACGCCCCCTTCGTTCTTGTGTCCCTGCTCACCCTCAATCCTTCTCCAAGGAGTGGCAGGCCAAGACAGAGGATTGTGATCGCCGAGCCGCCGAACGTGTTCAGGACGTCGTCGCCCGCTACAATGACCACGCCCGTTCTCTCCCCAGGTTGAGTGTCGGCACCCAAGTCCGTGTTCAGGACCCGACCTCCCTACGTTGGGACAAAGTAGGCGTAGTCATGGGTCTCGGCAGGTCACGGGACTACCAGGTGCGGTTACCCAGTGGTCGTGTGTGGTGGAGGAACCGCCGTTTTCTCCGACCCGTAACAATGCCTTCTGCTGGCCCCGCCACCAGTGTTGAGTCCCATACCCTTCCCAGTGATGAAGTCCCTCGACGCTCAGAACGGATCCAAAAGAAAAGGTCCGCTCAAGACTTTGCTATGAGCGTATAGGGGGGAGGGAGGTGTATGTATATTATGTATGCTGGATTATATATCATGTATGTATATTATGTATGTGCTCCATTTATGTATTATTTATTCAGCCTAGCTAGCAGCGTGTGGCAATGTTATTACCATATCCCACATGCTTAATTAATGTGCCTGGCGACGTATGGAAGCTGCTAATGTATCACTTGCCATACGTCGCCTATAGCAGTTGACCAGCAGGAGCCTAGCCGGGGAGAGTGCTGCTCTCCCTTGTGTACATACTCTTATCCAGTAAACCGAACCTACAAAACTATACAGGTGTTTGTGTTCTCTCCTGTATATAGAACTTATTATTCAGAACCTAACAGGGAGGAGGGAGGGACAGGGGGGGTAGGATGGAGGGAGGGACAGAGGGGTAGGGAGGAGGGAGGGACAGGGGGGTAGGAAGGAGGGAGGGACAGGGGGGGTAGGGAGGAGGGAGGGACAGGGGGGTAGGGAGGAGGGGGAGGGACAGAGAGGGGGTAGGGAGGAGGGAGGGACAGGGGGGGGGGTAGGAAGGAGGGAGGGACAGAGGGCTAGGGAGGAGGGAGGGACAGAGGAGGGGTAGGGAGGGGGGTGGGACAGAGAGGGGGTGTAGGATGGAGGGAGGGACAGAGGGGTAGGAGGGAGGGACAGAGGAGGGGTTAGTACTTGTCACTGGTAAAGGAATAATATTATTTTTTGTGTTAACCTGTGAGGGTGTGGTGCCTCCTCTCTCTCTCTCTCTCTCTCTCTCTCTCTCTCTCTCTCTCTCTCTCTCTCTCTCTCTCTCTCTCTCTCTCTCTCTCTCTCTCTCTCTCTCTCTCTCTCTCTCTCACTGGGGCAGCTGTTGTAGGTACCATCCTCCACAACCCTCTGCATCTAATTGCCAGAGGACTATTATTAACTAAGTCTGCATCACGTACAGTACAATATATAGATATGTATTTTTTCTCTATCTTTTATATATTTTCTTTCTTTCGTTTATTCTTTTTCTCTTTTAATTATTTTCTTTTTATTTTTTCATTCTCTCTCTCTCTCTCTCTCTCTCTCTCTCTCTCTCTCTCTCTCTCTCTCTCTCTCTCTCTCTCTCTCTCTCTCTCTCTCTCTCTCTCTCTCTCTCTCTCTCTGCCTAATACACAACGAGGTATATAGTCTTCCTATAAACGTTTACACACACAAAGAATGTAATGAAATGTCAACAAATTAGTTTGATCTTATTTAAATTTTTTACATATATATATAATGTATGTATGTGTGTGTGTGTGTGTGTGTGTGTGTGTATGTATGTATTTATATATGTATGTATGTATGTATGTATGTATGTATGTATGTATGAGAATGTATAGGTGTATAATATTAAACTCCTTGGGTTCTTGTTGTCTCTCATAACCTAACCTAATCTAACCTAACCTAACCCTCCCTCACACCTAACCTAGCCTAACCTAACCTAACCTAACGTAACACTCACATAGGTAAACAAACTCCGGCCAAAAATATATCCAGTCCATTCGTGTGCAGGTAAATGCCGAGACAGACTCATTTCCGGCCAATTAAGAGCCGCCGTTACCTGTCTTACCTTGTTGTGGCCAGGTGTGTTCATACTCTGGGGTCTCTAGGTGTGAGGGAGGGTTAGGTTAGGTGAAAGGGAGGGTTAGGTTAGGTGTGAGGGAGGGTTAGGTTAGGTGTGAGGGAGGGTTAGGTTAGGTTAGGTGTGAGGGAGGGTTAGGTTAGGTGTAAGGGAGGGTTAGGTTAGGTGTAAGGGAGGGTTAGGTTAGGTGTGAGGGAGGGTTAGGTTAGGTGTGAGGGAGGGTTAGGTTAGGTGTAAGGGAGGGTTAGGTTAGGTTAGGTGTAAGGGAGGGTTATGTTAGGTTAGGTGTTAGGGAGGGTTAGGTTAGGTGTAAGGGAGGGTTAGGTTAGGTGTGAGGGAGGTTAGGTTAGGTGTAGGAGGTTAGGTTAGGTTGAGGAGGGTTAGGTTAGGTTAGGTGTTAGGGAGGGTTAGGTTAGGTTAGGAGGTTAGGTTAGGTTAGGTGTAGGTAGGTTAGGTGTGAGGGAGGGTTAGGTTAGGTTAGGTGTAAGGGAGGGTTAGGTTAGGTTAGGTGTAGGGAGGGTTAGGTTAGGTGTGAGGGAGGGTTAGGTTAGGTGTGAGGGAGGGTTAGGTTAGGTTAGGTGTAAGGGAGGGTTAGGTTAGGTGTGAGGGAGGGTTAGGTTAGGTGTGAGGGAGGGTTAGGTTAGGTGTAGGGAGGGTTAGGTTAGGTGTGAGGGAGGGTTAGGTTAGGTGTGAGGGAGGGTTAGGTTAGGTTAGGTGTGAGGGAGGGTTAGGTGTGAGGGAGGGTTAGGTTAGGTTAGGTGTGAGGGAGGGTTAGGTTAGGTTAGGTGTAAGGGAGGGTTAGGTTAGGTTAGGTGAAAGGGAGGGTTAGGTTAGGTTAGGTGTGAGGGAGGGTTAGGTTAGGTTAGGTGTGAGGGAGGGTTAGGTTAGGTGTGAGGGAGGGTTAGGTTAGGTTAGGTGTGAGGGAGGGTTAGGTTAGGTTAGGTGTATGGGAGGGTTAGGTTAGGTTAGGGAGGTTAGGTTAGGTGTGAGGGAGGGTTAGGTTAGGTTAGGTGTAGGGAGGTTAGGTTAGGTGTGAGGGAGGTTAGGTTAGGTTAGGTGTATGGGAGGGTTAGGTTAGGTGTGAGGGAGGGTTAGGTTAGGTTAGGTGTGAGGGAGGGTTAGGTTAGGTTAGGTGTGAGGGAGGGTTAGGTTAGGTGTGAGGGAGGGTTAGGTTAGGTTAGGTTAGGTTAGGTTAGGTGTAGGGAGGGTTAGGTTAGGTGTAGGTAGGTTAGGTTAGGTGTGAGGGAGGTTAGGTTAGGTTAGGTGTGAGGGAGGGTTAGGTTAGGTGTGAGGGAGGTTAGGTTAGGTTAGGTGTGAGGGAGGGTTAGGTTAGGTGTGAGGGAGGGTTAGGTTAGGTTAGGTGTATGGGAGGGTTAGGTTAGGTGTGAGGGAGGGTTAGGTTAGGTTAGGTGTGAGGGAGGGTTAGGTTAGGTTAGGTTAGGTTAGGTAGGGTTAGGTTAGGTTAGGTGTGAGGGAGGGTTAGGTTAGGTTAGGTGTAGGGTAGGTTAGGTTAGGTGTGAGGGAGGGTTAGGTTAGGTGTGAGGGAGGGTTAGGTTAGGTTAGGTGTATGGGAGGGTTAGGTTAGGTTAGGTGTGAGGGAGGGTTAGGTTAGGTGTGAGGGAGGGTTAGGTTAGGTTAGGTTAGGTTAGGTTAGGGAGGGTTAGGTTAGGTTAGGTGTGAGGGAGGGTTAGGTTAGGTGTGAGGGAGGGTTAGGTTAGGTTAGGTGTATGGGAGGGTTAGGTTAGGTGTGAGGGAGGGTTAGGTTAGGTTAGGTGTGAGGGAGGGTTAGGTTAGGTTAGGTGAGGGAGGGTTAGGTTAGGTTAGGTGTGAGGGAGGGTTAGGTTAGGGGGTGGGGAGGGTTAGGTTAGGTGTGAGGGAGGTTAGGTTTGGTGTGAGGGTGGGTTAGGTGTGTGGGAGGGTTAGGTTAGGTTAGGTGTGAGGGAGGGTTAGGTTAGGTGTAGGGAGGGTTAGGTTAGGTTAGGTGTAGGGAGGGTTAGGTTAGGTTAGGTTAGGTTAGGTTAGGTTAGGTTAGGTGTGAGGGAGGGTTAGGTTAGGTAAGGTGTGAGGGAGGGTTAGGTTAGGTTAGGTGTGAGGGAGGGTTAGGTTAGGTTAGGTTAGGTGAGGGTTAGGTTAGGTTAGGTGTGAGGAGGGTTAGGTTAGGTGTGAGGGAGGGTTAGGTTAGGTTAGGTTAGGTTAGGTTAGGGAGGGTTAGGTTAGGTTAGGTTAGGTTAGGTTAGGTTAGGTTAGGTTAGGTGTGAGGGAGGGTTAGGTTAGGTGTGAGGGAGGGTTAGGTTAGGTTAGGTGTGAGGGAGGGTTAGGTTAGGTGTGAGGGAGGGTTAGGTTAGGTGTGAGGGAGGGTTAGGTTAGGTTAGGTGTGAGGGAGGGTTAGGTTAGGTGTGAGGGAGGGTTAGGTTAGGTGTAAGGGAGGGTTAGGTTAGGTTAGGTGTAGGTTAGGTTAGGTTAGGTTAGGTGTGAGGTTAGGTTAGGTAAGTAGTGAGGGTTAGGTTAGGTGTGAGGGAGGGTTAGGTTAGGTTAGGTGTGAGGGAGGGTTAGGTTAGGTGTAGGGAGGTTAGGTTAGGTTAGGTGTGAGGAGGGTTAGGTTAGGTTAGGTGTAGGGAGGGTTAGGTTAGGTTAGGTGTGAGGGAGGGTTAGGTTAGGTGTAGGAGGGTAGGTTAGGTTAGGTGTGAGGGAGGGTTAGGTTAGGTTAGGTGTATGGGAGGGTTAGGTTAGGTTAGGTGTGAGGGAGGGTTAGGTTAGGTGTGAGGGAGGGTTAGGTTAGGTTAGGTGTATGGGAGGGTTAGGTTAGGTTAGGAGGTTAGGTTAGGTTAGGTGTATGGGAGGGTTAGGTTAGGTGTGAGGGAGGGTTAGGTTAGGTGTGAGGGAGGGTTAGGTTAGGTTAGGTGTAGGGTAAGGTTAGGTTAGATGTAGGGTGAGGTTAGGTTAGGTGTGAGGGAGGGTTAGGTTAGGTGTGAGGGAGGGTTAGGTTAGGTTAGGTGTGAGGGAGGGTTAGGTTAGGTTAGGTGTGAGGGAGGGTTAGGTTAGGTGTGAGGGAGGGTTAGGTTAGGTTAGGTGTGAGGGAGGGTTAGGTTAGGTTAGGTGTGAGGGAGGGTTAGGTTAGGTTAGGTGTGAGGGAGGGTTAGGTTAGGTTAGGTGTATGGGAGGGTTAGGTTAGGTTAGGTGTGAGGGAGGGTTAGGTTAGGTTAGGTGTGAGGGAGGGTTAGGTTAGGTTAGGTGTGAGGGAGGGTTAGGTTAGGTTAGGTGTGAGGGAGGGTTAGGTTAGGTTAGGTGTGAGGGAGGGTTAGGTTAGGTGTGAGGGAGGGTTAGGTTAGGTTAGGTGTGAGGGAGGGTTAGGTTAGGTGTGAGGGAGGGTTAGGTTAGGTGTGAGGGAGGGTTAGGTTAGGTGTGAGGGAGGGTTAGGTTAGGTTAGGTGTGAGGGAGGGTTAGGTTAGGTTAGGTGTATGGGAGGGTTAGGTTAGGTTAGGTGTGAGGGAGGGTTAGGTTAGGTTAGGTGTGAGGGAGGGTTAGGTTAGGTTAGGTGTATGGGAGGGTTAGGTTAGGTGTGAGGGAGGGTTAGGTTAGGTTAGGTGTGAGGGAGGGTTAGGTTAGGTTAGGTGTGAGGGAGGTTAGGTGTAGGAGGTTAGGTTAGGTGTGAGGGAGGGTTAGGTTAGGTTAGGTGTGAGGGAGGGTTAGGTTAGGTGTGAGGGAGGGTTAGGTTAGGTTAGGTGTATGGGAGGGTTAGGTTAGGTGTGAGGGAGGGTTAGGTTAGGTGTGAGGGAGGGTTAGGTTAGGTTAGGTGTATGGGAGGGTTAGGTTAGGTGTGAGGGAGGGTTAGGTTAGGTGTGAGGGAGGGTTAGGTTAGGTGTGGAGGTTAGGTTAGGTGTGAGGGAGGGTTAGGTTAGGTGTGAGGGAGGGTTAGGTTAGGTTAGGTGTGAGGGAGGGTTAGGTTAGGTGTGAGGGAGGGTTAGGTTAGGTTAGGTGTAGGGTTAGGTTAGGTTAGGTGTGAGGGAGGGTTAGGTTAGGTGTGAGGGAGGGTTAGGTTAGGTGTGAGGGAGGGTTAGGTTAGGTGTGAGGGAGGGTTAGGTTAGGTGTGAGGGAGGGTTAGGTTAGGTTAGGTGTGAGGGAGGGTTAGGTTAGGTGTAGGTAGGTAGGTTAGGGTAGGGTTAGGTTAGGTGTGAGGGAGGGTTAGGTTAGGTTAGGTGTGAGGGAGGGTTAGGTTAGGTTAGGTGTGAGGGAGGGTTAGGTTAGGTGTGAGGGAGGGTTAGGTTAGGTGTGAGGGAGGGTTAGGTTAGGTGTGAGGGAGGGTTAGGTTAGGTGTGAGGGAGGGTTAGGTTAGGTTAGGTGTGAGGGAGGGTTAGGTTAGGTGTGAGGGAGGGTTAGGTTAGGTTAGGTGTGAGGGAGGGTTAGGTTAGGTGTGAGGGAGGGTTAGGTTAGGTGTGAGGGAGGGTTAGGTTAGGTTAGGTGTGAGGGAGGGTTAGGTTAGGTGTATGGGAGGGTTAGGTTAGGTGAGGGTAGGTTAGGTTAGGTGTGAGGGAGGGTTAGGTTAGGTTAGGTGTGAGGGAGGGTTAGGTTAGGTGTGAGGAGGGTTAGGTTAGGTGTGAGGGAAGGTTAGGTTAGGTGTGAGGGAGGGTTAGGTTAGGTTAGGTGTGAGGGAGGGTTAGGTTAGGTGTGTGGGTTGGTTAGGTTAGGTGTGAGGGAGGGTTAGGTTAGGTTAGGTGTGAGGGAGGGTTAGGTTAGGTTAGGTGTGAGGGAGGGTTAGGTTAGGTTAGGTGTGAGGGAGGGTTAGGTTAGGTTAGGTGTGAGGGAGGGTTAGGTTAGGTTAGGTGTGAGGGAGGGTTAGGTTAGGTGTGAGGGAGGGTTAGGTTAGGTTAGGTGTGAGGGAGGGTTAGGTTAGGTGTGAGGGAGGGTTAGGTTAGGTGTGAGGGACGGTTAGGTTAGGTGTGAGGGAGGGTTAGGTTAGGTTAGTGGGAGGGTTAGGTTAGGTGTGAGGGAGGGTTAGGTTAGGTGTGAGGGAGGGTTAGGTTAGGTGTGAGGGAGGGTTAGGTTAGGTTAGGTGTGAGGGAGGGTTAGGTTAGGTTAGGTGTGAGGGAGGGTTAGGTTAGGTGTGAGGGAGGGTTAGGTTAGGTGTGAGGGAGGTTAGGTTAGGTTAGGTGTGAGGGAGGGTTAGGTTAGGTTAGGTGTGAGGGAGGGTTAGGTTAGGTTAGGTGTGAGGGAGGGTTAGGTTAGGTTAGGTGTGAGGGAGGGTTAGGTTAGGTGTGAGGGAGGGTTAGGTTAGGTTAGGTGTGAGGGAGGGTTAGGTTAGGTTAGGTGTGAGGGAGGGTTAGGTTAGGTGTGAGGGAGGGTTAGGTTAGGTGTGAGGGAGGGTTAGGTTAGGTGTGAGGGAGGGTTAGGTTAGGTGTGAGGGAGGGTTAGGTTAGGTGTGAGGGAGGGTTAGGTTAGGTTAGGTGTGAGGGAGGGTTAGGTTAGGTGTGAGGGAGGGTTAGGTTAGGTGTGAGGGAGGGTTAGGTTAGGTGTGAGGGAGGTTAGGTTAGGTGTGAGGGAGGGTTAGGTTAGGTTAGGTGTGAGGGAGGGTTAGGTTAGGTTAGGTGTGAGGGAGGGTTAGGTTAGGTTAGGTGTGAGGGAGGGTTAGGTTAGGTTAGGTGTGAGGGAGGGTTAGGTTAGGTGTGAGGGAGGGTTAGGTTAGGTTAGGTGTGAGGGAGGGTTAGGTTAGGTGTGAAGGAGGGTTAGGTTAGGTGTGAGGGAGGGTTAGGTTAGGTGTGAGGGAGGGTTAGGTTAGGTTTGAGGGAGGGTTAGGTTAGGTGTGAGGAGGGTTAGGTTAGGTTAGGTGTGAGGGAGGGTTAGGTTAGGTTAGGTGTGAGGGAGGGTTAGGTTAGGTGTGAGGGAGGGTTAGGTTAGGTGTGAGGGAGGGTTAGGTTAGGTGTGAGGGAGGGTTAGGTTAGGTTAGGTGAGGGACGGTAGGTTAGGTGTGTGGGAGGGTTAGGATAGGTGTGAGGGAAGGTTTGGTTAGGTGTGAGGGAGGGTTAGGTTAGGTTAGGTGTGAGGGAGGGTTAGGTTAGGTTAGGTGTGAGGGAGGGTTAGGTTAGGTTAGGTGTGAGGGAGGGTTAGGTTAGGTGTGCAGGGAGGTTAGGTTAGGTGTGAGGGAGGGTTAGGTTAGGTGTGAGGAGGGTTAGTTAGGTGAGGGGAGGGTTAGGTTAGGTTAGGTAGGTTGGTGTGAGGGAGGGTTAGGTTAGGTGTGAGGGAGGGTTGGTTAGGTAAGTGTGAGGGAGGGTTAGGTTAGGTTAGGTATGAGGGCGGGTTAGGTTAGTGTGAGGGAGGGTTAGGTTAGGTAGGTGTGAGGCGGTTAGGTAGGTTAGGTGTGAGGGAGGGTTAGGTTAGGTTAGGTGTGAGGGAGGGTTAGGTTCGGTGTGAGGGAGGGTTAAAGTCTATTACCACTGATTATTGCCGTGATATAATTTACACACACACACTTAATATTCCCCCCCTCCCTCTCCCCCTCCTGCCCTCCCTCCCTCCCTCCCCACCTTTCCAACCTCCCCCCTCCCCCACTTTCGTCTCCGAGTCGCTCTGGACGGGCCGTCTCACGGCGCTCACTCAGGGCAACGCGACCCCGATACGACCGGGGGGTTGGGTACTTGTAGACGAACACAGTACCCCAGCGGACCCCGGACCCCTCCCGCCTCCCA
>CAUDMG010002404.1:0-34196 GCA_958450375.1 Homarus gammarus | reverse complement strand
CCCTAACTGACACACAACCCCTCCCTGCCCTCCCATACCTGACACACAACCCCTCTCTGCCCTCCCCGTACCTGACACACAACCCCTCTCTGCCCTCCCCCTACCTGACACACAATCCTCCCTGCCCTCCCTCTACCTGACACACAACCCCTCCCTGCCCTTCCTCTACCTGACACACAACCCCTCCCTGACCTCCCTCTACCTGACTCACAACCCCTCCCTGCCCTCCCTCTACCTGTACCTGACACACAACCCCTCCCTGCCCTCCCTCTACCTGACAAACAACCCCTCCCTGCAATCCCTCTGCCTGACAGACAACCCCTCTCTGCCCTCCCCCTACCTGACACACAGCCCCTCTCTGTCCTACCCCTCCCTGCCCTCCCCCTACCTGACACACAACCCCTCCCTGCCCTCCCATACCTGACACACAACCCCTCTCTGCCCTCCCCGTACCTGACACACAACCCCTCTCTGCCCTCCCCCTACCTGACACACAACCCCTCCCTGCCCTCCCTCTACCTGACACACAACCCCTCCCTGCCCTTCCTCTACCTGACACACAACCCCTCCCTGACCTCCCTCTTCCCGACACACAACCCCTCCCTGTCCTCCCCATACCTGACACACAGCCCCTCCCTGCCCTCCCTCTACCTGACACACAACCCCCCCCTGCCCGCCCTCTACATGACACACAGCCCCCCTGCCCTCCCTCTACCTGACACACAGCCCCTCCCTGCCCACCCCATACCTGATATACAACCCCTCTCTGCCCTCCCCCTACCGGAAACAACTCCTCCCTGCCCTCTCTCTACCTGAAACACAACCCCTCCCTGCCCTCCCCCTACCTGACAAACAACCCCTCCCTGCCTCCCTCTACCTGAAACAAAACCCCTCCCTGCCCTCCCCCTACCTGACACACAACCCCTCCCTGCCCTCCCTCTACCTGACACACAACCCCTCCCTGCCCTCCCCTACCTGACACACAACCCCTCTCTGCCCTCCCCCTATCTGACACACAAACCTTCCCTGTCTTCCCCCTACCTGACACACAACCCCTCACCTGCCCTCCCCCTACCTGACACACAACCCCTCCCTGCCCTCCACCTACATGACACACAACCCCTCCCTGCACTCCCCCTTCCTGATACACAACCCCTCCCTGCCCTCCCCCTACTTGAGACACAACTCCTCCCTGCACTCCCCCTACCTGACACACAACTCGACCCTGCCCTCCCCCTACCTGACACACCACCCCTCCCTGCCCTCCCCCTACCTGACACACTACCCCTCCCGGGTCTTCCCCCTACCTGACACACAGCCCCTCTCTGTCCTACCCCTCTCTGCCCTCCCCCTACCTGACACACAACCCCTCTCTGCCCTCCCTCTACCTGATACACAACCCCTCCCTGCCCTCCCTCTACCTGACACACAACCCCTCCCTGCCCTCCCTCTACCTGACTCACACCCCCTCCCTGCCCTCCCTCTACATGTACCTGACACACAACCCCTCCCGGCCCACAACCTACCTGACACACAAACCCTCCCTGCCCTCTTCCTACCTGACACACAACCCCACCCTGCCCTCCCTCTACCTGACACACAACCCCTCTCTGCCCTCCCCCTACCTGACACACAGCCCCTCTCTGCCCTCCCCCTGCCTGAAACACAATCCCTCCCTGCCCTCCCTCTACCTGACACACAACCCCTCTCTGCCCTCCCTCTACCTGACACACAACCCCTCCCTGCCCTTCTTCTACCTGACACACAACCCCTCCCTGACCTCCCTCTACCTGACTCACAACCCCTCCCTGCCCTCCCTCTACCTGTACCTGACACACAACCCCTCCCGGCCCTCCACCTACCTGACCTACAACCCCTCCCTGCCCTTCCTCTACCAGACACACAACCCCTCCCTCCCCTCCCTCTACCTGACTCACAACCCCTCCCTGCCCTCCCTCTACCTGTACCTGACACACAACCCCTCCCTGCCCTCCCTCTACCTGACACACAACCCCTCTCTGCCCTCCCCCTACCTGACACACAACCATTATCTTCCCTCCCTGTACCTGACACACAACCCCTCACTGCCCTCCCCCTACCTGACACACAACCACTCCCTGCCTTCCCCCTACCTGTCACACAGTCACTCCCTGCCCTCCTCCTACCTGACACACAACCCCTACCTGGCCTCCCTCTACCTGACACACAACCCCTCCCTGACCTCCCTCTACCTGACACACAACCCCTCAGTGCCCTCCCCCTACCTGACACACAACCTCTCCCTGCCCTCCCCCACCCTAACCCACAGCCCCTCCCTGCCCTTCCTCTACCTGACACACAACCCCTCTCTGCCCTCCCCCTACCTGACACATAGCCCCTCTGTGCCCTACCCGTCCCTGCCCTCCCCCTACCTGACACACAGCCCCTCTGTGCCCTACCCGTCCCTGCCCTCCCTCTACCTGACACACAGCCCTATCTGCCTTACCCCTCCCCGCCCTCCCCCTACCTGACACACAACCCCTCCCAGCCCTCCCCCTACGTGACACACAACCCCTCACTGCCCTCCCTCTACCAGACACACAACCCTTCCCTGTCCTACCTCTACGTGGCACACAACCCCTCCCTGCCCTCCCCTACCTGACACACAGCCCCTCCCTGCCCTCCCTCTTCCTGACACACAACCCCTCCCTGTCCTCCCCATACCTGACACACAGCCCCTCCCTGCCCTCCCTCTACCTGACACACAACCCCTCCCTGCCCTCCCTCTACCTGACACACAACCCCTCCCTGCCCTTCCTCTACCTGACTCACAACCCCTCCCTACCCTCCCTCTACCTGTACCTGACACACAACCCCTCCCGGCCCTCCCCCTACCTGACACACAACCCCTCCCTCCCTCCCCCTACCTGACACACAACCCCCCTGCCCTCCCTCTACCTGACACGCAACCCCTCTGCCCTCCCACTACATGACACACACCCCTCTCTGCCCTCCCCTTTCCTGTCAAACATCCCCTCTCTGTCCTCTCATCTCCCTGCCCTCCCCCTACCTGACACACAACTCCTCCATGATATCCCCCTACCTGACACACAGCCCCTCTCTGTCCTATCACCTCCCTGCCCTCCCCCTACCTGTCAAACAGCCCCTCTCTGTCCTATCACCTCCCTGCCCTCCCCCTACCTGACACACAACCCCTCCCTGATATCCCTCTACCTGACACACAACCCCTCTGCCCTGCCTCTACATAACACACACCCCTCTCTGCCCTCCCCCTACCTGTCAAACAGCCCCTCTCTGTCCTATCCCCTCCCTGCCCTCCCCCTACCTGACACAAAACCCCTCATTGCCCTCCCTCTACATGACACACAACCCCCTCTGCCCTCCCCCTACCTGTCAAACTTCCCCTCTCTGTCCTATCCCCTCCCTAACCTCCCCCTACCTGACACACAACCCCTCCTTGCCCTCCCTCTACCTGACAGACAATCCCTCCCTGCCCTCCCCCTACCTGACACATAAATCCTCCCTGCCCTCCCTCTACCTGACACACAACCCCTCCCTGCCCTCCCCTACCTGAAACACAACCCCTCCCTGCCCTCCCTCTAACTGACACACAGCCCCTCCCTGCCGTCCCCCTACCTGACTCATAACTCCTCCCTGCGCTCACCCTACCTGAAACACAACCCCTCCCTGCCCTCCCTCTACCTGACACACAACCCCTCTCTGCTCTCCCTCTACCTGACACACAGCCCCTCCATGCCCTCCCCCTACCTGACACACAACCCCTCTCTGCCCTCCCCATACCTGACACACGACCCCTCTCTGCCCTCCCCCTACCTGACACACAACCCCTCTCTGCCTTCCCTGTACCTGACACACAACCCCTCCCTGCCCTCCCTCTACCTGACACACAACCCCTCCCTGCAATCCCTCTGCCTGACAGACAACCCCTCTCTGCCCTCCCCCTACCTGACACACAGCCCCTCTCTGCCCTACCCTTCCCTGCCCTCCCCCTACCTGACACACAACCCCTCCCTGCCCTCCCATACCTGACACACAACCCCTCTCTGCCCTCCCCCTACCTGACACACAACCCCTCTCTGCCCTCCCCCTACATGACACACAACCCCTCCCTGCCCTCCCTCTACTGACACACAACCCCTCCCTGCCCTTCCTCTACCTGACACACAACCCCTCCCTGCCCTCCCTCTACCTGACTCACAACCCCTCCCTGCCCTCCCTCTACCTGTACCTGACACACAACCCCTACCGGCCCTCCACCTACCTGACCCACAACCCCTCCCTGCCCTTCCTCTACCTGACACACAACCCCTCCCTGCCCTACCTCTACCTGACTCACAACCCCTCCCTGCCCTCCCTCTACCTGTACCTGACACACAACCCCTCCCTGCCCTCCCTCTACCTGACACACAACCCCTCTCTGCCCTCCCCCTACCTGACACACAACCACTCTCTTACCTCCCTGTACCTGACACACAACCCCTCACTGCCCTCCCCCTACCTGACACACAACCACTCCCTGCCTTCCCCCTACCTGTCACACAGTCACTCCCTGCCCTCCTCCTTCCTGACACACAACCCCTACCTGGCCTCCCTCTACCTGACACACAACCCCTCCCTGACCTCCCTCTACCTGACACACAACCCCCCAGTGCCCTCCCCCTACATGACACACAACGTTCTCCCTGCCCTCCCCCACCCTGACCCACAGCCCCTCCCTGCCCTCCCTCTACCTGACACACAACCCCTCTCTGCCCTCCCCGTACCTAACACAACCCCTCCCTGCCCTCCCTCTACCTGACACACAACCCCTCTCTGCCCTCCCCCTACCTGACACACAGCCCCTCTGTGCCCTACCCGTCCCTGCCCTCCCCCTACCTGACACACAGCCCCTCTGTGCCCTACCCGTCCCTGCCCTCCCGCTACCTGACACACAACCCCTCTGTGCCCTACCCGTCCCTGCCCTCCCTCTACCTGACACACAGCCCTATCTGCCCAACCCCTCCCCGCCCTCCCCCTACCTGACACACAACCCCTCCCAACCCTCCCCCTACCTGACACACAACCTCTCTCTGCCCTCCCTCTACCAGACACACAACCCTTCCCTGTCCTCCCTCTACGTGACACACAACCCCTCCCTGCCCTCCCCTACCTGACACACAGCCCCTCCCTGCCCTCCCTCTACCTGACACACAACCCCTCCCTGTCCTCCCCATACCTGACACACAGCCCCTCCCTGCCCTCCCTCTACCTGACACACAGCCCCTCCCTGCCTTCCCTCTACCTGACACACAACCCTTCCTTGCCCTCCCCTACCTGACACACAGCCCCTCCCTGACCTCCCCCTACCTGACACACAACCCCACTCTGCCCTCCCCTACCTGACAAACAACCCCTCCCTGCCTTCCCCCTACCTGACACACAGCCCCTCCCTGCCCTCTCCTTACCTGATATACAACCCCTCTCTGCCCTCCCCCTACCGGAAACAACCCCTCCCTGCCCTCTCTCTACCAGAAACACAACCCCACCCTGCCCTCCCTCTACCTGACACACAACCCATCTCTGCCCTCCCCCTACCTGACACACAGCCCCTCTCTGCCCTCCCCCTACCTGAAACACAACCCCTCCCTGCCCTCCCTCTACCTGACACACAACCCCTCTCTGCCCTCCCTCTACCTGACACACAACCCCTCCCTGCCCTTCCTCTACCTGACACACAACCCCTCCCTGACCTCCCTCTACCTGACTCACAACCCCTCCCTGCCCTCCTCTACCTGTACCTGACACACAACCCCTCCCGGCCCTCCACCTACCTGACACACAACCCCTCCCTGCCCTCCCTCTACCAGACACACAACCCCTCCCTGCCCTCCCTCTACCTGACACACAACCCCTCCCTGCCCTCCCTCTACCTGTACCTGACACACAACCCCTCCCTGCCCTCCCTCTACCTGACACACAACCCCTCTCTGCCCTCCCCCTACCTGACACACAACCCTCTCTTCCCTCCCTGTACCTGACACACAACCCCTCACTGCCCTCCCCCTACCTGACACACAACCACTCCCTGCCTTCCCCCTACCTGTCACACAGTCACTCCCTGCCCTCCTCCTACCTGACACACAACCCCTACCTGGCCTCCCTCTACCTGACACACAACCCCTCCCTGACCTCCCTCTACCTGACACACAACCCCCCAGTGCCCTCCCCCTACATGACACACAACCTCTCCCTGCCCTCCCCTACCTGACCCACAGCCCCTCCCTGCCCTCCCTCTACCTGACACACAACCCCTCTCTGCCCTCCCCGTACCTAACACAACCCCTCCCTGCCCTCCCTCTACCTGACACACAACCCCTCTCTGCCCTCCCCCTACCTGACACACAGCCCCTCTGTGCCCTACCCGTCCCTGCCTCCCCCTACCTGACACACAGCCCCTCTGTGCCCTACCCGTCCCTGCCCTCCCGCTACCTGACACACAACCCTCGTGCCCTACCCGTCCCTGCCCTCCCTCTACCTGACACACAGCCCTATCTGCCCAACCCCTCCCCGCCCTCCCCCTACCTGACACACAACCCCTCCCAACCCTCCCCCTACCTGACACACAACCTCTCTCTGCCCTCCCTCTACCAGACACACAACCCTTCCCTGTCCTCCCTCTACGTGACACACAACCCCTCCCTGCCCTCCCCTACCTGACACACAGCCCCTCCCTGCCCTCCCTCTACCTGACACACAACCCCTCCCTGTCCTCCCCATACCTGACACACAGCCCCTCCCTGCCCTCCCTTACCTGACACACAGCCCCTCCCTGCCTTCCCTCTACCTGACACACAACCCTTCCTTGCCCTCCCCTACCTGACACACAGCCCCTCCCTGACCTCCCCCTACCTGACACACAACCCCACTCTGCCCTCCCCTACCTGACAAACAACCCCTCCCTGCCTTCCCCCTACCTGACACACAGCCCCTCCCTGCCCTCTCCTTACCTGATATACAACCCCTCTCTGCCCTCCCCCTACCGGAAACAACCCCTCCCTGCCCTCTCTCTACCAGAAACACAACCCCTCCCTGCCCTCCCCCTACCTCTCAAAAAACCACTCCCTGCCCTCCCTCTACCTGAAACAAAACCCCTCCCTGCCCTCCCCCTACCTGACACACAACCCCTCCCTGCCCTCCCTCTACCTGACACACAACCCCCCCTGCCCTCCCCTACCTGACACACAACCCCTCCCTGCCCTCCCCTACCTGACACACAACCCCTCTCTGCCCTCCCCCTATCTGACACACAAACCTTCCCTGTCTTCCCCCTACCTGACACACAACCCCTCACCTGCCCTCCCCCTACCTGACACACAACCCCTCCCTGCCCTCCCCCTACCTGACACACAACCCCTCCCTGCACTCCCCCTTCCTGACACACAACGCCTCCCTGCCCTCCCCCTACCTGAGACACAACTCCTCCCTGCACTCCCCCTACCTGACAAACAACTCCACCCTGCCCTCCCCCTACCTGACACACAACCCCACCCTGCCCTCCCCCTACCTGACACACTACCCCTCCCGGGTCTTCCCCCTACCTGACACACAGCCCCTCTCTGTCCAACCCCTCCCTGCCCTCCCCCTACCTGACACACAACCCCTCCCTGCCCTCCCCTACCTGACACACAACCCCTCTCTGCCCTCCCCCTTCCTAACACACAACCCCTCTCTGCCCTCCCCCTACCTGACACACAACCCCTCTCTGCCCTCCCTCTACCTGATACACAACCCCTCCCTGCCCTCCCTCTACCTGACACACAACCCCTCCCTGCCCTCCCTCTACCTGACACACAACCACTCCCTGCCCTCCCTCTACCTGACTCACACCCCCTCCCTGCCCTCCCTCTACCTGTACCTGACACACAATCCCTCCCGGCCCACAACCTACCTGACAATCAACCCCTCCCTGCCCTCTCCCTACCTGACACACAACCCCTCCCTGCCCTCCCTCTACCTGACACATAGCCCCTCTCTGCCCTCCCCCTACCTGACACACAGCCCCTCTCTGCCCTCCCCCTGCCTCAAACACAATCCCTCCCTGCCCTCCCTCTATCTGACACACAACCCCTCTCTGCCTTCCCTCTACCTGACACACAACCCCTCCCTGCCCTCCCTCTACCTGACACACAACCCCTCTCTGCCCTCCCTCTTCCTGACACACAACCCCACCCTGCCCTCCCCATACATGACACACAGCCCCACCCTGCCCTCCCTCTACCTGACACACAACCCCTCCCTGCCCTCCCCTTACCTGATACACAACCCCTCCCTGCCATCCGTCTACCTGACAAACAGCCCCTCCCTGCGCTCCCTCTACCTGACACACAGCCCCTTCCAGTTCTCCCCCTACCTGACACACAACCCCACTCTGCCCTCCCCTACATGACAAACAACCCCTCCCTGCCTTCCCCTACCTGACACACAGCCCCTCCCTGCCCTCCCCCTACTTGATATACAACCCCTCTCTGCCCTCCTCCTACCTGAAACAACCCCTCCCTGCCCTCTCTCTACCTGAAACACAACCCCTCCCTGCCCTCCCCCTACCTGACACACAACCCCTCCCTGCCCTCCCTCTACCTGAAACAAAACCCCTCCCTGCCCTCCCCCTACCTGACACACTACCCCTCCCTGCCCTCCCTCTACCTGACACACAACCCCTCCCTGCCCTCCCCTACCTGACACGCAACCCCTCCCTGCCCTCCCCCTACCTGACACACAACCCCTCCCTGCCCTCCCCCTACCTGACACACAACCCCTCCCTGCCCTCCCTCTACCTGACACACAACCCCTCCCTGCCCTCCCCTACCTGACACGCAACCCCTCCCTGCCCTCCCCCTACTTGACACACAACCCCTCCCTCCGCTCCACCTACCTGACACACAACCCCTCCCTGCCCTTCCCCCTCCTGACACACAACCCCTCCCTGCCCTCCCCCTACCTGACACACAACGCCTCCTTACCCTCCCCCTACCTGACACACAACTCCACCCTGCCCTCCCCCTACCTGACACACAACCCCACCCTGCCCTACCCCTACCTGACACACAACCCTTCCCTGTCTTCCCCCTACCTGACACACAACCCCTCCCTGCCCTCCTTCTACATGAAAGACAACCCCTCCCTGCCCTCCGTCTACCTGACACACAACCCCTCTCTGCTCTCCCTCTACCTGACACAGAGCCCCTCCCTGCCCTCCACCTACGTGAAACACAACCCCTCCCTGCCCTCCCCATACCTGACACACAGCCCCTCCCTGCCCTCCCTCTACCTGACACACAGCCCCTCCCTGCCCTCCCTCTACCTGACACACAGCCCATCCCTGCCCTCCCCTTACCTGACACACAACCCCTCCCTGCCCTCCCCTACCTGACACACAACCCCTCTCTGCCCTCCCCCTATCTGACACACAAACCTTCCCTGTCTTCCCCCTACCTGACACACAACCCCTCACCTGCCCTCCCCCTACCTGACACAAAACCCCTCCCTGCCCTCCCGCTACCTGACACACAACCCCTCCCTGCACTCCCCCTTCCTGACACACAACGCCTCCCTGCCCTCCCCCTACCTGAGACACAACTCCTCCCTGCACTCCCCCTACCTGACAAACAACTCCACCCTGCCCTCCCCCTACCTGACACACAACCCCACCCTGCCCTCCCCCTACCTGACACACTACCCCTCCCGGGTCTTCCCCCTACCTGACACACAGCCCCTCTCTGTCCTACCCCTCCCTGCCCTCCCCCTACCTGACACACAACCCCTCCCTGCCCTCCCCTACCTGACACACAACCCCTCTCTGCCCTCCCCCTACCTCACACACAACCCCTCTCTGCCCTCCCCCTACCTGACACACAACCCCTCTCTGCCCTCCCTCTACCTGATACACAACCCCTCCCTGCCCTCCCTCTATCTGACACACAACCCCTCCCTGCCCTCCCTCTACCTGACACACAACCACTCCCTGCCCTCCCTCTACCTGACTCACACCCCCTCCCTGCCCTCCCTCTACCTGTACCTGACACACAATCCCTCCCGGCCCACAACCTACCTGACACACAACCCCTCCCTGCCCTCTCCCTACCTGACACACAACCCCTCCCTGCCCTCCCTCTACCTGACACATAACCCCTCTCTGCCCTCCCCCTACCTGACACACAGCCCCTCTCTGCCCTCCCCCTGCCTCAAACACAATCCCTCACTGCCCTCCCTCTATCTGACACACAACCCCTCTCTGCCTTCCCTCTACCTGACACACAACCCCTCCCTGCCCACCCTCTACCTGACACACAACCCCTCTCTGCCCTCCCTCTTCCTGACACACAACCCCACCCTGCCCTCCCCATACATGACACACAGCCCCACCCTGCCCTCCCTCTGCCTGACACACAACCCCTCCCTGCCCTCCCCTTACCTGATACACAACCCCTCCCTGCCCTCCGTCTACCTGACAAACAGCCCCTCCCTGCGCTCCCTCTACCTGACACACAGCCCCTTCCAGTTCTCCCCCTACCTGACACACAACCCCACTCTGCCCTCCCCTACATGACAAACAACCCCTCCCTGCCTTCCCCCTACCTGACACACAGCCCCTCCCTGCCCTCCCCCTACTTGATATACAACCCCTCTCTGCCCTCCTCCTACCTGAAACAACCCCTCCCTGCCCTCTCTCTACCTGAAACATAACCCCTCCCTGCCCTCCCCCTACCTGACACACAACCCCTCCCTGCCCTCCCTCTACCTGAAACAAAACCCCTCCCTGCCCTCCCCCTACCTGACACACTACCCCTCCCTGCCCTCCCTCTACCTGACACACAACCCCTCCCTGCCCTCCCCTACCTGACACGCAACCCCTCCCTGCCCTCCCCCTACCTGACACACAACCCCTCCCTGCCCTCCCCCTACCTGACACACAACCCCTCCCTGCCCTCCCTCTACCTGACACACAACCCCTCCCTGCCCTCCCCTACCTGACACGCAACCCCTCCCTGCCCTCCCCCTACTTGACACACAACCCCTCCCTCCGCTCCACCTACCTGACACACAACCCCTCCCTGCCCTTCCCCCTCCTGACACACAACCCCTCCCTGCCCTCCCCCTACCTGACACACAACGCCTCCTTGCCCTCCCCCTACCTGACACACAACCCCTCCCTGCCCTCCCCTACCTGACACGCAACCCCTCCCTGTCTTCCACCTACCTGACACACAACCCCTCCCCGCCCTCCCTCTACCTCAAACACAACCCCTCCCTGCCCTCCTTCTACCTGAAAGACAACCCCTCCCTGCCCTCCGTCTACCTGACACACAACCCCTCTCTGCTCTCCCTCTACCTGACACAGAGCCCCTCCCTGCCCTCCACCTACGTGAAACACAACCCCTCCCTGCCCTCCCCATACCTGACACACAACCCCTCCCTGCCCTCCCTCTACCTGACACACAGCCCCTCCCTGCCCTCCCTCTACCTGACACACAGCCCCTCCCTGCCCTCCCCTTACCTGACACACAACCCCTCCCTGCTCTCCGTCTACCTGACACACAGCCCCTCCCTGCCCTCCCTCTACCTGACAAACAGCCCCTCCCAGCCCTCCCCCTACCTGACACACAACCCCACTCTGCCCTCCCCTACCTGACAAACAACCCCTCCCTGCCTTCCCCTTACCTGACACACAGCCCCTCCCTGCCCTCCCCCTGCCTGATATACAACCACTCTCTGCCCTCCCCCTATCTGAAGCAACCCCTCCCTGCCCTCTCTCTACCTGAAACACAACCCCTCCCTGCCCTCCGCCTACGTGACACACAACCCCTCTCTGCCCTCCCCCTACCTGACACACAACCTCTCTCTGCCCTCTCCCTACCTGACACACAACCACTCCCTGCCCTCCCTGTACCTGACTCACAACCCCTCCCTGCCCTCCCTCTACCTGCACCTGACACACAACCCCTCCCGGCCCTCCACCCACCTCACCCACAACACCTCCCTGCCCTTCCTCTACCTGACACACAATCCCTCTCTGCCTTCCCTCTACCTGACACACATCCCCTCCCTGCCCTCCCCCTACCTGACACACAGCCCCTTTCTGCCCTACCCCTACCTGACACACAACCCCTCCCTGCCTTCCCCCTACCTGACACACAACCCCCCTGCCCTCCCTCTACCTGACACACAACCCCTCTGCCCTCCCTCGACATGACACACACCCATCTCTGCCCGTCCCCTACCTGTCAAACAGCCCCTCACTGTCCTATCACCTCCCTCCCCTCCCCCTACCTGACACACAACCCCTCCCTGATATCCGTCTACCGGACACACAACTCCTCATTGCCCGCCCTCTACATGACACACAACCCCTCTCTGCCCTCCCCCTACCTGTCTGACTTCCCCTCTCTGTCCTATCCCCTCCCTGCCCTCCCCCTACCTGACACACAACCCCTCCTTGCCCTCCCTCTACCTGACAGCCAACCCGTCCCTGCCTTCCCTCTACCTGACACACAACACCTCTCTGCCCTCCCCCTACCTCACACACAGCCCCTCTCTGCCCTACCTCTCCCTGCCCTATCCCTACCTAACACACAACCCCTCCCTGCCCTCCCTCTACCTGTCAGACAACCCCTCTTTGCCCTCCCTCTACCTGACACACAACTCCTCCCTGCCTTCCCTCTACCTGACACACAACCCCTCCCTGCCCTCCCTCTACCTGACACACAACTCCTCCCTGCCCTCCCTCTCCCTGACACACAACCCCTCTCTGACCTCCCACTAACTTGCAAACAACCCCTCACTGCCCACGCCCTACCTGACACATAACCCCTCTCTGCCCTCCCTCTACCTGACACACAACCCCTACCTGCCTTCCATCTACCTGACACACAACCCCTCTCTGCCCTCCCCCTACCTGACACACAACCCCGCTCTTCCCTCCCTCTACCTGACACACAACCCCTCACTGCCCTTCCCCATCCTGACACACAACCCCTCCTTGCCCTCCCTCTACCTGACACACAACCCCTCACTGCCCTTCCCCATCCTGACACACAACCCCTCTCTGTCCTCCCCATACCTGACACACAACCCGTCTCTTCCCTCCCTCTACCAGACACACAGCCCCTCCCTGCCCTCCCCCTACCTGACACACAGCCCCTCTCTGCCCTTCCCCTACCTGACACACAACCCCTCTCTTCCCTCCCTCTACCTGACACAACAACCCCTCCCTGCCCTCCCCCTACCTAGCATACAACCCCTCCCTGCCCTCCCCCTACCTGACACACAAGCCCTCTCTGCCCTCCCCCTACCTGACACACAACCACTCTCTTCCCTCCCTGTACTTGACACACAACCCCTCATTGCCCTCCCCCTACCTGACACACAACCACTCCCTGACTTCCCCCTACCTGTCACACAGTCACTCCCAGCCCTCCTCCTACCTGACACACAGCCCCTCCCTGCCCTCCCTCTACCTGACACACAACCCCTCCCTGCCCTCCCCTTACCTGACACACAACCACTCCCTGCCCTCCCTCTACCTGACACACAACCCCTCCCTGCCCTTCCTCTACCTGACTCACAACCCCTCCCTGCCCTCCCTCTAACTGTACCTGACACACAACCCCTCCCGGCCCTCCTCCTACCTGACACACAACCCCTCCCTGCCCTCCCTCTACCTGACACACAACCCCCCTGCCCTCCCTCTACCTGACACACAACCCCTCTGCCCACCCACTACATGACACACACCCCTCTCTGCCATCCCCTTACCTGTCAAACATCCCCTCTCTGTCCTCTCACCTCCCTGCCCTCCCCCTACCTGACACACAACTCCTCCATGATATCCCCCTACCTGACACACAACCCCCCTGCCCTCCCTCTACCTGACACACAACCCCCCTGCCCTCCCTCTGCATGACACACAACCCCTCTCTGCCCTCCCCCTACCTGTCAAACAGCCCCTCTCTGTCCTATCACCTCCCTGCCCTCCCCCTAACTGACACACAACCCCTCTCTGATATCCCTCTCCCTGACACACAACCCCTCTGCCCTTCCTCTACATGACACACACCCCTCTCTACCCTCCCCCTACCTGTCAAACAGCCCCTCTCTGTCCTATCCCCTCCCTGCCCTCCCCCTACCTGACACACAACCCCTCATTGCCCTCCCTCTACATGACACACAACCCCCTCTGCCCTCCCCCTACCTGTCTAACTTCCCCTCTCTGTCCTATCCCCTCCCTGACCTCCCCCTACCTGACACACAACCCCTCCTTGCCCTCCCTCTACCTGACAGACAACCCCTCCCTGCCCTCCCCCTACCTGACACACAGCACCTCTCTGCCCTCCCCCTACCTCACACACAGCCCCTGTATGCCCTACCCCTCCGTGCCCTCTCCCTACCTGACACACAACCCCTCCCTGCCCTCCCTCTACCTGACAGACAACCCCTCTTTGCCCTCCCTCTACCTGACACACAACTCCTCCCTGCCCTACCTATACCTGACACACAACCCCTCCCTGCCCTCCTTCTTCCTGACACACAACTCCTCCCTACCCTCCCTCTACCTGACACACAACCCCTCTCTGCCCTCCCCTTACCTAGCACACAACCCCTCACTGCCCTCCCCCTACCTGACACATAACCCCCCCCCCCTGCCCTCCCTCTACCTGACACAAAATCCCTCCCTGCCCTACCCCTTCCTGACACACAACCCCTCCCTGCCCTCCCCATACCTGACACACAACCCCTCCCTGCCCTCCCCCTACCTGACACATAAATCCTCCCTGCCCTCCCTCTACCTGACACACAACCCCTCCCTGCCCTCCCCCTACCTGAAACACAACCCCTCCCTGCCCTCCCTCTAACTGACACACAGCCCCTCCCTGCCCTCCCCCTACCTGACACATAACTCCTCCCTGCGCTCCCCCTACCTGAAACACAACCCCTCCCTGTCCTCCCTCTACGTGACACACAACCCCTCCCTTCCCTCCCCTACCTGACACACAGCCCCTCCCTGCCTTCCCTCTACCTGACACACAACCCTTCCTTGCCCTCCCCTACCTGACACACAGCCCCTCCCTGACCTCCCCCTACCTGACACACAACCCCACTCTGCCCTCCCCTACCTGACAAACAACCCCTCCCTGCCTTCCCCCTACCTGACACACAGCCCCTCCCTGCCCTCTCCCTACCTGATATACAACCCCTCTCTGCCCTCCCCCTACCGGAAACAACCCCTCCCTGCCCTCTCTCTACCAGAAACACAACCTCTCCCTGCCCTCCCCCTACCTCTCAAACAACCACTCCCTGCCCTCCCTCTACCTGAAACAAAACCCCTCCCTGCCCTCCCCCTACCTGACACACAACCCCTCCCTGCCCTCCCTCTACCTGACACACAACCCCCCCTGCCCTCCCCTACCTGACACACAACCCCTCCCTGCCCTCCCCTACCTGACACACAACCCCTCTCTGCCCTCCCCCTATCTGACACACAAACCTTCCCTGTCTTCCCCCTACCTGACACACAACCCCTCACCTGCCCTCCCCCTACCTGACACACAACCCCTCCCTGCCCTCCCCCTACCTGACACACAACCCCTCCCTGCACTCCCCCTTCCTGACACACAACGCCTCCCTGCCCTCCCCCTACCTGAGACACAACTCCTCCCTGCAATCCCCCTACCTGACAAACAACTCCACCCTGCCCTCCCCCTACCTGACACACAACCCCACCCTGCCCTCCCCCTACCTGACACACTACCCCTCCCGGGTCTTCCCCCTACCTGACACACAGCCCCTCTCTGTCCTACCCCTCCCTGCCCTCCCCCTACCTGACACACAACCCCTCCCTGCCCTCCCCTACCTGACACACAACCCCTCTCTGCCCTCCCCCTTCCTAACACACAACCCCTCTCTGCCCTCCCCCTACCTGACACACAACCCCTCTCTGCCCTCCCTCTAACTGATACACAACCCCTCCCTGCCCTCCCTCTACCTGACACACAACCCCTCCCTGCCCTCCCTCTACCTGACACACATCCACTCCCTGCCCTCCCTCTACCTGACTCACACCCCCTCCCTGCCCTCCCTCTACCTGTACCTGACACACAATCCCTCCCGGCCCACAACCTACCTGACACACAACCCCTCCCTGCCCTCTCCCTACCTGACACACAACCCCTCCCTGCCCTCCCTCTACCTGACACATAACCCCTCTCTGCCCTCCCCCTACCTGACACACAGCCCCTCTCTGCCCTCCCCCTGCCTCAAACACAATCCCTCCCTGCCCTCCCTCTATCTGACACACAACCCCTCTCTGCCTTCCCTCTACCTGACACACAACCCCTCCCTGCCCTCCCTCTACCTCACACACAACCCCTCTCTGCCCTCCCTCTTCCTGACACACAACCCCACCCTGCCCTCCCCATACATGACACACAGCCCCACCCTGCCCTCCCTCTACCTGACACACAACCCCTCCGTGCCCTCCCCTTACCTGATACACAACCCCTCCCTGCCCTCCGTCTACCTGACAAACAGCCCCTCTCTGCCTTCCCTCTACCTGACACACAACCCCTCCCTGCCCTCCCTCTACCTCACACACAACCCCTCTCTGCCCTCCCTCTTCCTGACACACAACCCCACCCTGCCCTCCCCATACATGACACACAGCCCCACCCTGCCCTCCCTCTACCTGACACACAACCTCTCCGTGCCCTCCCCTTACCTGATACACAACCCCTCCCTGCCCTCCCTCTATCTGACACACAACCCCTCTCTGCCTTCCCTCTACCTGACACACAACCCCTCCCTGCCCTCCCTCTACCTCACACACAACCCCTCTCTGCCCTCCCTCTTCCTGACACACAACCCAACCCTGCCCTCCCCATACATGACACACAGCCCCACCCTGCGCTCCCTCTACCTGACACACAGCCCCTTTCAGTTCTCCCCCTACCTGACACACAACCCCACTCTGCCCTCTCCTACATGACAAACAACCCCTCCCTGCCTTCCCCCTACCTGACACACAGCCCCTCCCTGCCCTCCCCCTACTTGATATACAACCCCTCTCTGCCCTCCTCCTACCTGAAACAACCCCTCCCTGCCCTCTCTCTACCTGAAACACAACCCCTCCCTGCCCTCCCCCTACCTGACACACAACCCCTCCCTGCCCTCCCTCTACCTGAAACAAAACCCCTCCCTGCCCTCCCCCTACCTGACACACTACCCCTCCCTGCCCTCCCTCTACCTGACACACAACCCCTCCCTGCCCTCCCCTACCTGACACGCAACCCCTCCCTGCCCTCCCCCTACCTGACACACAACCCCTCCCTGCCCTCCCCCTACCTGACACACAACCCCTCCCTGACCTCCCTCTACCTGACACACAACCCCTCCCTGCCCTCCCCTACCTGACACGCAACCCCTCCCTGCCCTCCCCCAACTTGACACACAACCCCTCCCTCCGCTCCACCTACCTGACACACAACCCCTCCCTGCCCTTCCCGCTCCTGACACACAACCCCTCCCTGCCCTCCCCCTACCTGACACACAACGCCTCCTTGCCCTCCCCCTACCTGACACACAACTCCACCCTGCCCTCCCCCTACCTGACACACAACCCCACCCTGCCCTCCTCCTACCTGACACACAACCCTTCCCTGTCTTCCCCCTACCTAACACACAACCCCTCCCTGCCCTCCTTCTACCTGAAAGACAACCCCTCCCTGCCCTCCGTCTACCTGACACACAACCCCTCTCTGCTCTCCCTCTACCTGACACAGAGCCCCTCCCTGCCCTCCACCTACGTGAAACACAACCCCTCCCTGCCCTCCCCATACCTGACACACAGCCCCTCCCTGCCCTCCCTCTACCTGACACACAGCCCCTCCCTGCCCTCCCTCTACCTGACACACAGCCCCTCCCTGCCCTCCCCTTACCTGACACACAACCCCTCCCTGCCCTCCCCTACCTGACACACAACCCCTCCCTGCCCTCCCCTACCTGACACACAACACCTCTCTGCCCTCCCCCTATCTGACACACAAACCTTCCCTGTCTTCCCCCTACCTGACACACAACCCCTCACCTGCCCTCCCCCTACCTGACACACAACCCCTCCCTGCCCTCCCCCTACCTGACACACAACCCCTCCCTGCACTCCCCCTTCCTGACACACAACGCCTCCCTGCCCTCCCCCTACCTGAGACACAACTCTTCCCTGCACTCCCCCTACCTGACAAACAACTCCACCCTGCCCTCCCCCTACCTGACACACAACCCCACCCTGCCCTCCCCCTACCTGACACACTACCCCTCCCGGGTCTTCCCCCTACCTGACACACAGCCCCTCTCTGTCCTACCCCTCCCTGCCCTCCCCCTACCTGACACACAACCCCTCCCTGCCCTCCCCTACCTGACACACAACCCCTCTCTGCCCTCCCCCTACCTAACACACAACCCCTCTCTGCCCTCCCCCTACCTGACACACAACCCCTCTCTGCCCTCCCTCTACCTGATACACAACCCCTCCCTGCCCTCCCTCTACCTGACACACAACCCCTCCCTGCCCTCCCTCTACCTGACACACAACCACTCCCTGCCCTCCCTCTACCTGACTCACACCCCTCCCTGCCCTCCCTCTACCTGTACCTGACACACAATCCCTCCCGGCCCACAACCTACCTGACACACAACCCCTCCCTGCCCTCTCCCTACCTGACACACAACCCCTCCCTGCCCTCCCTCTACCTGACACATAACCCCTCTCTGCCCTCCCCCTACCTGACACACAGCCCCTCTCTGCCCTCCCCCTGCCTCAAACACAATCCCTCACTGCCCTCCCTCTATCTGACACACAACCCCTCTCTGCCTTCCCTCTACCTGACACACAACCCCTCCCTGCCCTCCCTCTTCCTGACACACAACCCCACCCTGCCCTCCCCATACATGACACACAGCCCCACCCTGCCCTCCCTCTACCTGACACACAACCCCTCCCTGCCCTCCCCTTACCTGATACACAACCCCTCCCTGCCCTCCGTCTACCTGACAAACAGCCCCTCCCTGCGCTCCCTCTACCTGACACCCAGCCCCTTCCAGTTCTCCCCCATCCTGACACACAACCCCACTCTGCCCTCCCCTACATGACAAACAACCCCTCCCTGCCTTCCCCCTACCTGACACACAGCCCCTCCCTGCCCTCCCCCTACTTGATATACAACCCCTCTCTGCCCTCCTCCTACCTGAAACAACCCCTCCCTGCCCTCTCTCTACCTGAAACACAACCCCTCCCTGCCCTCCCCCTACCTGACACACAACCCCTCCCTGCCCTCCCTCTACCTGAAACAAAACCCCTCCCTGCCCTCCCCCTACCTGACACACTACCCCTCCCTGCCCTCCCTCTACCTGACACACAACCCCTCCCTGCCCTCCCCTACCTGACACGCAACCCCTCCCTGCCCTCCCCCTACCTGACACACAACCCCTCCCTGCCCTCCCCCTACCTGACACACAACCCCTCCCTGCCCTCCCTCTACCTGACACACAACCCCTCCCTGCCCTCCCCTACCTGACACGCAACCCCTCCCTGCCCTCCCCCTACTTGACACACAACCCCTCCCTCCGCTCCACCTACCTGACACACAACCCCTCCCTGCCCTTCCCCCTCCTGACACACAACCCCTCCCTGCCCTCCCCCTACCTGACACACAACGCCTCCTTGCCCTCCCCCTACCTGACACACAACTCCACCCTGCCCTCCCCCTACCTGACACACAACCCCACCCTGCCCTCCCCCTACCTGACACACAACCCTTCCCTGTCTTCCCCCTACCTGACACACAACCCCTCCCCGCCCTCCCTCTACCTCAAACAAAACCCCTCCCTGCCCTCCTTCTACCTGAAAGACAACCCCTCCCTGCCCTCCGTCTACCTGACACACAACCCCTCTCTGCTCTCCCTTTACCTGACACAGAGCCCCTCCCTGCCCTCCACCTACGTGAAACACAACCCCTCCCTGCCCTCCCCATACCTGACACACAGCCCCTCCCTGCCCTCCCTCTACCTGACACACAGCCCCTCCCTGCCCTCCCTCTACCTGACACACAGCCCCTCCCTGCCCTCCCCTTACCTGACACACAACCCCTCCCTGCTCTCCGTCTACCTGACACACAGCCCCTCCCTGCCCTCCCTCTACCTGACAAACAGCCCCTCCCAGCCCTCCCCCTACCTGACACACAACCCCACTCTGCCCTCCCCTACCTGACAAACAACCCCTCCCTGCCTTCCCCTTACCTGACACACAGCCCCTCCCTGCCCTCCCCCTGCCTGATATACAACCCCTCTCTGCCCTCCCCCTACCTGAAGCAACCCCTCCCTGCCCTCTCTCTACCTGAAACACAACCCCTCCCTGCCCTCCGCCTACGTGACACACAACCCCTCTCTGCCCTCCCCCTACCTAACACACAACCTCTCTCTGCCCTCCCCCTACCTGACACACAGCCCCTTTCTGCCCTACCCCTACCTGACACACAACCCCTCCCTGCCTTCCCCCTACCTGACACACAACCCCCCTGCCCTCCCTCTACATGACACACAACCCCTCTGCCCTCCCTCGACATGACACACACCCATCTCTGCCCGTCCCCTACCTGTCAAACAGCCCCTCACTGTCCTATCACCTCCCTCCCCTCCCCCTACCTGATACACAACCCCTCCCTGATATCCGTCTACCGGACACACAACTCCTCATTGCCCGCCCTCTACATGACACACAACCCCTCTCTGCCCTCCCCCTACCTGTCTGACTTCCCCTCTCTGTCCTATCCCCTCCCTGCCCTCCCCCTACCTGACACACAACCCCTCCTTGCCCTCCCTCTACCTGACAGCCAACCCGTCCCTGCCTTCCCTCTACCTGACACACAACACCTCTCTGCCCTCCCCCTACCTCACACACAGCCCCTCTCTGCCCTACCCCTCCCTGCCCTATCCCTACCTAACACACAACCCCTCCCTGCCCTCCCTCTACCTGTCAGACAACCCCTCTTTGCCCTCCCTCTACCTGACACACAACTCCTCCCTACCTTCCCTCTACCTGACACACAACCCCTCCCTGCCCTCCCTCTACCTGACACACAACTCCTCCCTGCCCTCCCTCTCCCTGACACACAACCCCTCTCTGACCTCCCTCTAACTTGCAAACAACCCCTCACTGCCCACCCCCTACCTGACACATAACCCCTCTCTGCCCTCCCTCTACCTGACACACAACCCCTACCTGCCTTCCATCTACCTGACACACAACCCCTCTCTGCCCTCCCCCTACCTGACACACAACCCCGCTCTTCCCTCCCTCTACCTGACACACAACCCCTCACTGCCCTTCCCCATCCTGACACACAAACCCCTCCTTGCCCTCCCTCTACCTGACACACAACCCCTCACTGCCCTTCCCCATCCTGACACACAACCCCTCTCTGTCCTCCCCATACCTGACACACAACCCGTCTCTTCCCTCCCTCTACCAGACACACAGCCCCTCCCTGCCCTCCCCTACCTGACACACAACCCCTCTCTGCCCTCCCCCTACCTGACACACAACCCCTCTCTTCCCTCCCTCTACCTGACACACAGCCCCTCCCTGCCCTCCCCCTTCCTGACACATAACTCCTCCCTGCGCTCCCCCTACCTGAAACACAACCCCTCCCTGCCCTCCCTCTACCTGACACACAACCCCTCTCTGCTCTCCCTCTACCTGACACACAGCCCCTCCATGCCCTCCCCCTACCTGACACACAACCCCTCTCTGCCCTCCCTATACCTGACACACGATCCCTCTATGCCCTCCCCCTACCTGACACACAACCCCTCTCTGCCTTCCATGTACCTGACACACAACCCCTCCCTGCCCTCCCTCTACCTGACACACAACCCCTCCCTGCAATCAATCTGCCTGACAGACAACCCCTCTCTGCCCTCCCCCTACCTGACACACAGCCCCTCTCTGTCCTACCCCTCCCTGCCCTCCCCCTACCCGACACACAACCCCTCCCTGCCCTCCCATACCTGACACACAACCCCTCTCTGCCCTCCCCCTACCTGACACACAACCCCTCTCTGCCCCCCCTACCTGACACACAACCCCTCCCTGCCCTCCCTCTACCTGACCCACAACCCCTCCCTGCCCTTCCTCTACCAGACACACAACCCCTCCCTGCCCTCCCTCTACCTGACTCACAACCCCTCCCTGCCCTCCCTCTACCTATACCTGACACACAACGCCTCCCTGGCCTCCCTCTACCTGACACACAACCCCTCTCTGCCCTCCCCCTTCCTGACACACAACCACTCTCTTCCCTCCCTGTACCTGACACACAACCACTCCCTGCCTTCCCCCTACCTGTCACACAGTCACTCCCTGCCATCCTCCTACCTGACACACAACCCCAACCTGGCCTCTCTCTACCTGACACACAACCCCTCCCTGACCTCCCTCTACCTGGCACACAACCCCTCAGTGCCCTCCCCCTACCTGACACACAACCTCTCCCTGCCCTCCCCCACCCTGACCCACAGCCCCTCCCTGCCCTCCCTCTACCTGACACACAACCCCTCTCTGCCCTCCCCCTACCTAACACAACCCCTCCCTGCCCTCCCTCTTCCTGACACACAACCCCTCTCTGCCCTCCCCCTACCTGACACACAGCCCCTCTGTGCCCTACCCGTCCCTACCCTCCCCATACCTGACACACAGCCCCTCTGTGCCCTACCCGTCCCTGCCCTCCCTCTACCTGACACACAGCCCTATCTGCCCTACCCCTCCCCGCCCTCCCCCTACCTGACACACAACCCCTCCCAGCTCTCCCCCTACCTGACACACAACCCGTCTCTGCCCTCCCTCTACCAGACACACAACCCTTCCCTGTCCTCCCTCTACGTGACACACAACCCATCGCTGCCCTCCCCTACCTGACACACAGCCCCTCCCTGCCCTCCCTCTACCTGACACACAACCCCTCCCTGTCCTCCCCATACCTGACACACAGCCCCTCCCTGCCCTCCCTCGTCCTGACACACAACCCCTCCCTGCCCGCCCTCTACCTGACACACAGCCCCTCCCTGCCCTCCCTCTACCTGACACACAACCCTACCTTGCCCTCCCCTACCTGACACACAGCCCCTCCCTGACCTCCCCTTACCTGACACACAACCCCACTCTGCCCTCCCCTACCTGACAAACAACCCCTCCCTGCCTTCCCCCTACCTGACACACAGCCCCTCCCTGCCCTCCCCCTACCTGATATACAACCCCTCTCTGCCCTCCCCCTACCGGAAACAACCCCTCCCTGCCCTCTCTCTACCTGAAACACAACCCCTCACTGCCCTCCCCTACCTGACAAACAACCCCTCCCTGCCCTCCCTCTACCTGAAACAAAACCCCTCCCTGCCCTCCCCCTACCTGACACACAACCCCTCCCTGCCCTCCCTCTACCTGACACACAACCCCTCCCTGCCCTCCCCTACCTGACACACAACCCCTCCCTGCCCTCCCCTACCTGACACACAACCCCTCTCTGCCCTCCCCCTATCTGACACACAAACCTTCCCTGTCTTCCCCCTACCTGAGACACAACCCCTCACCTGACCTCCCCCTACCTGACACACAACCCCTCCCTGCCCTCCCCCTACCTGACACACAACCCCTCCCTGCCCTCCCCCTTCCTGACACACAACCCCTCCCTGCCCTCCCCCTACCTGAGACACAACTCCTCCCTGCACTCCCGCTACCTGACACACAACTCCACCCTGCCCTCCCCCTACCTGACACACAACCCCACCCTGCCCTCCCCCTACCTGACACACTACCCCTCCCGGGTCTTCCCCCTACCTGACAAACAGCCCCTCTCTGTCCTACCCCTCCCTGCCCTCCCCTACCTGACACACAACCCCTCTCTGCCCTCCCCCTACCTGACACACAACCCCTCTCTGCCCTCCCCCTACCTGACACACAACCCCTCCCAGCCCTCCCCTACCTGACACACAACCCCTCTCTGCCCTCCCTCTACCAGACACACAACCCTTCCCTGTCCTCCCTCTACGTGACACACAACCCCTCCCTGCCCTCCCCTACCTGACACACAGCCCCTCCCTGCCCTCCCTCTACCTGACACACAACCCCTCCCTGTCCTCCCCATACCTGACACACAGCCCCTTCCTGCCCTCCCTCTACCTGACACACAAACCCTCCCTGCCCTCCCCTTACCTGACACACAACCCCTCCCTGCCCTCCCTCTACCTGACACACAGCCCCTCCCTGCCCTCCCTCTACCTGACACACAACCCCTCCCTGCCCTCCCCTTACCTGACACACAACCCCTCCCTGCCCTCCCCCTACCTGACACACACCCCTCCCTGTCTTCCCCTACCTGACACACAGCCCCTCTCTGTCCTACCCCTCCCTGCCCTCCCCCTACCTGAAACACAACCCTCCCTGCCCTCCCCTACCTGACACACAACCCCTCTCTGCCCTCCCCCTACCTGACACACAACCCCTCTCTGCCCTCCCCTACCTGACACACAACCCCTCTCTGCCCTCCCTCTACCTGACACACAACCCCTCCCTGCCCTCCCCTACCTGACAAACAACCCCTTCCTGCCTTCCCCTTACCTGACACACAGCCCCTCCCTGCCCTCCCCTACCTGATATACAACCCCTCTCTGCCCTCCCCCTACCTGAAGCAACCCCTCCCTGCCCTCTCTCTACCTGAAACACAACCCCTCCCTGCCCTCCCCCTACCTGACACACAACCCCTCTCTGCCCTCCCCCTACCTGACACACAACCTCTCTCGTCCCTCCCCCTACCTGACACACAACCCCTCCCTGCCCTCCCTGTACCTGACTCACAACCCCTCCCTGCCCTCCCTCTACCTGTACCTGACACACAACCCCTCCCGGCCCTCCACCCACCTGACCCACAACACCTCCCTGCCCATTCTCTACCTGACACACAATCCCTCTCTGCCTTCCCTCTACCTGACACACATCCCCTCCCTGCCCTCCCCCTACCTTACACACAGCCCCTTTCTGCCCTACCCCTACCTGACACACAACCCCTCCCTGCCCTCCCCCTACCTGACACACAACCCCCCTGCCCTCCCTCTACCTAACACACAACCCCTCTGCCCTCCCTCGACATGACACACACCCATCTCTGCCATCCCCCTACCTGTCAAACAGCCCCTCTCTGTCCTATCACCTCCCTGCCCTCCCCCTACCTGACACACAACCCCTCCCTGATATCCCTCTACCTGACACACAACTCCTCATTGCCCTCTCTCTACATGACACACAACCCCTCTCTGCCCTCCCCCTACCTGTCTAACTTCCCCTCTCTGTCCTATCCCCTCCCTGCCCTTCCCCTACCTGACACACAACCCCTCCTTGCCCTCCCTCTACCTGACAGCCAACCCGTCCCTGCCTTCCCTCTACCTGACACACAACACCTCTCTGCCCTCCCCCTACCTCACACACAGCCCCTCTCTGCCCGACCCCTCCCTGCCCTATCCCTACCTAACACACAACCCCTCCCCGCCCTCCATCTACCTAACAGACAACCCCTCTTTGCCCTCCCTCTACCTGACACACAACTCCTCCCTGCCCTCCCTCTACCTGACACACATCCCCTCCCTGCCCTCCCTCTACCTGACACACAACTCCTCCCTGCCCTCCCTCTACCTGACACACAACCTCTCTCTGACCTCCCCCTAACTAGCACACAACCCCTCACTGCCCACCCCCTACCTGACACATAACCCCTACCTGCCTTCCATCTACCTGACACACAACCCCTCTCTGCCCTCCCCCTACATGACACACAACCCCTCTCTTCCCTCCCTCTACCTGATACACAACCCCTCACTGCCCTTCCCCATCCTGACACACAACCCCTCCTTGCCCTCCCTCTACCTGACACACAACCCCTCTCTGTCCTCCCCCTACCTGACACACAACCCGTCTCTTCCCTCCCTCTACCAGATACACAGCCCCTCCCTGCCCTCCCCCTACCTGACACACAGCCCCTCTCTGCCCTCCCCCTACCTGACACACAACCCCTCTCTTCCCTCCCTCTACCTGACACAACAACCCCTACCTGTCCTCCCCCTACCTAGCAAACAACCCCTCCCTGCCCTCCCCCTACCTGACAAACAACCCATCTCTGCCCTCCCCCTACCTGACACACAACCACTCTCTTCCCTCCCTGTACTTGACACACAACCCCTCATTGCCCTCCCCCAACCTGACACACAACCACTCCCTGACGTCCCCCTACCTGTCACACAGTCACTCCCTGCCCTCCTCCTACCTGACCAACAACCCATACCTGGCCTCCCTCTACCTGACACACAACCCCTCCCTGACATCCCTCTACCTGACACACAACCCCTCAGTGCCCTCCCCTTACCTGACACACAACCTCTCCCTGCCCTCCCCCACCCTGACCCACAGCCCCTCCCTGCCCTCCCTCTACCTGACACAAAACCCCTCTCTGCCCTCCCCCTACCTGACACACAGCCCCTCTGTGCCCTACCCGTCCCTGCCCTCCCCCTACCTGACACACAGCCCCTCTGTGCCCTACCCGTCCCTGCCCTCCCTCTACCTGACACACAGGCCGATCTGCCCTACCCCTCCCCGCCCTCCCCCTACCTGACACACAACCCCTCCCAGCCCTCCCCCTACCTGACACACAACCCCTCTCTGCCCTCCCTCTACCAGACACACAACCCTTCCCTGTCCTCCCTCTACGTGACACACAACCCCTCCCTGCCCTCCCCTACTTGACACACAGCCCCTCCCTGCCTTCCCTCTACCTGACACACAACCCCTCCCTGTCCTCCCCTTACCTGACACACAGCCCCTCCCTGCCCTCCCTCTACCTGACACACAAACCCTCCCTGCCCTCCCCTTTCCTGACAAACAACCCCTCCCTAACCTCCCTCTACCTGACACACAGCCCCTCCCTGCCCTCCCTCTACCTGACACACAACCCCTCCCTGCCCTCCCCCTACCTGACACACAACCCCTCCCAGCCCTCCCCCTACCAGACACACAACCCCTCTCTGCCCTCCCTCTACCAGACACACAACCCTTCCCTGTCCTCCCTCTACGTGACACACAACCCCTCCCTGCCCTCCCCTACTTGACACACAGCCCCTCCCTGCCTTCCCTCTACCTGACACACAACCCCTCCCTCTCCTCCCCATACCTGACACACAACCCCTCCCTGCCCTCCCTCTACCTGACACACAAACCCTCCCTGCCCTCCCCTTTCCTGACACACAACCCCTCCCTAACCTCCCTCTACCTGACACACAGCCCCTCCCTGCCCTCCCCCTACCTGACACACAACCCCTCCCAGCCCTCCCCCTACCTGACACACAACCCCTCTCTGCCCTCCCTCTACCAGACACACAACCCTTCCCTGTCCTCCCTCTACGTGACACACAACCCCTCCCTGCCCTCCCCTACTTGACACACAGCCCCTCCCTGCCTTCCCTCTACCTGACACACAACCCCTCCCTCTCCTCCCCATACCTGACACACAGCCCCTCTCTGCCCTCCCCCTACCTGTCAAACAGCCCCTCTCTGTCCTATCACCTCCCTGCCCTCCCCCTACCTGACACACAACCAGTCCCTGATATCCCTCTACCTGACACACAACCCCTCTGCCCTGCCTCTACATAACACACACCCCTCTCTGCCCTCCCCCTACCTGTCAAACAGCCCCTCTCTGTCCTATCCCCTCCCTGCCCTCCCCCTACCTGACACACAACCCCTCATTGCCCTCCCTCTACATGACACACAACCCCCTCTGCCCTCCCCCTACCTGTCTAACTTCCCCTCTCTGTCCTATCCCCTCCCTGACCTCCCCCTACCTGACACACAACCCCTCCTTGCCCTCCCCCTACCTGACAAACAACCTCTCATTGCCCTCCCTCTACATGACACACAACCCCCTCTGCCCTCCCCCTACCTGTCTAACTTCCCCTCTCTGTCCTATCCCCTCCCTGACCTCCCCCTACCTGACACACAACTCCTCCCTGCCCTCCCTCTACCTGACACACAACCTCTCTCTGACCTCCCCCTAACTAGCACACAACCCCTCACTGCCCTTCCCCATCCTGACACACAACCCCTCCTTGCCCTCCCTCTACCTGACACACAACCCCTCCCTGCCCTCCCTCTACCTGACACACAACCCCTCTCTGTCCTCCCCCTACCTGACACACAACCCGTCTCTTCCCTCCCTCTACCAGACACACAGCCCCTTCCTGCCCTCCCCCTACCTGACACACAGCCCCTCTCTGCCCTCCCCCTACCTGACACACAGCCCCTCTCTTCCCTCCCTCTACCTGACACAGCAACCCCTCCCTGCCCTCCCCCTACCTAGCATACAACCCCTCCCTGCCCTCCCCCTACCTGACACACAACCCATCTCTGCCCTCCCCCTACCTGACACACAACCACTCTCTTCCCTCCCTGTACTTGACACACAACCGCTCATTGCCCTCCCCCTACCTGACACACAACCCCTCTCTGCCCTCCCCATACCTGACACACAACCCCTCTCTGCCCTCCCCCTACCTGACACACAACCCCTCTCTGCCTTCCATGTACCTGACACACAACCCCTCCCTGCCCTCCCTCTACCTGACACACAACCCCTCCCTGCAATCCCTCTACCTGACAGACAACCCCTCTCTGCCCTCCCCCTACCTGACACACAGCCCCTCTCTGTCCTACCCCTCCCTGCCCTCCCCCTACCTGACACACAACCCCTCCCTGCCCTCCCATACCTGACACACAACCCCTCTCTGCCCTCCCCTACCTGACACACAACCCCTCTCTGCCCTCCCCCTACCTGAGACACAACCCCTCAGTGCCCTCCCCCTTCCTGACACACAACCTCTCCCTGCCCTCCCCTACCTGACCCACAGCCCCTCCCTGCCCTCCCTTTACCTGACACACAACCCCTCTCTGCCCTCCCCCTACCTGACACACAGCCCCTCTGTGCCCTACCCGTCCCTGCCCTCCCTCTACCTGACACACAGCCCTATGTGCCCTACCCCTCCCCGCCCTCCCCCTACCTGACACACAACCCCTCCCAGCCCTCCCCCTACCTGACACACAACCCCTCACTGCCCTCCCTCTACCAGACACACAACCCTTCCCTGTCCTCCCCTACGTGGCACACAACCCCTCCCTGCCCTCCCCTACCTGACACACAGCCCCTCCCTGCCCTCCCTCTTCCTGACACACAACCCCTCCTTGTCCTCCCCATACCTGACACACAGCCCCTCCCTGCCCTCCCTCTACCTGACACACAACCCCTCCCTGCCCGCCCTCTACCTGACACACAGCCCCTCCCTGCCTCCCTCTACCTGACACACAGCCCCTCCCTGCCCTCCCCCTACCTGATATACAACCCCTCTCTGCCCTCCCCCTACCGGAAACAACCCCTCCCTGCCCTCTCTCTCATCCTGAAACACAACCCCTCCCTGCCCTCCCCCTACCTGACAAACAACCCCTCCCTGCCCTCCCTCTACCTGAAACACAACCCCACCCTGCCCTCCCCCTACCTGACACACAACCCCTCCCTGCCCTCCCTCTACCTGACACACAACCCCTCCTGCCCTCCCCTACCTGACACACAACCCCTCTCTGCCCTCCCCCTACCTGACACACAAACCTCCCTGCCTTCCCCTACCTGACACACAACCCCTCACCTGCCCTCCCCTACCTGACACACAACCCCTCCCTGCCCTCCCCCTACATGACACACAACCCCTCCCTGCACTCCCCTACCTGACACACAACCCCTCCCTGCCCTCCCCCTCCTGAGACACAACTCCTCCCTGCACAACCCTACCTAACACACAACTCCACCCTGCCCTCCCCCTACCTGACACACAACCCCACCCTGCCCTCCCCCTACCTGACACACTACCCGTCCCGGGTCTTCCCCCTACCTGAGACACAGCCCCTCTCTGTCCTCCCCTCCCTGCCCTCCCCCTACCTGACACACAACCCCTCCCTGCCCTCCTCTACCTGACACACAACCCCTCTCTGCCCTCCCCCTACCTGACACACAACCCCTCTCTGCCCTCCCCCTACCTGACACACAACCCCTCTCTGCCCTCCCTCTACCTGATACACAAACCCTCCCTGCCCTCCCTCTACCTGACACACAACCCCTCCCTGCCCTCCCTCTACCTGACTCACACCCCCTCCCTGCCCTCCCTCTACCTGTACCTGACACACAACCCCTCCCGGCCCACAACCTACCTGACACACAACCCCTCCCTGCCCTCTCCCTACCTGACACACAACCCCACCCTGCCCTCCCTCTACCTGACACATAACCCCTCTTTGCCCTCCCCCTGCCTGAAACACAATCCCTCCCTGCCCTCCCTCTACCTGACACACAACCCCTCTCTGCCCTCCCTCTACCTGACACACAACCCCTCCCTGACCTCCCTCTACCTGACTCACAACCCCTCCCTGCCCTCCCTCTACCTGTACCTGACACACAACCCCTCCCGGCCCTCCACCTACCTGACCTACAACCCCTCCCTGCCCTTCCTCTACCAGACACACAACCCCTCCCTGCCCTCCCTCTACCTGACTTACAACCCCTCCCTGCCCTCCCTCTACCTGTTCCTGACACACAACCCCTCTCTGCCCTCCCCCAACCTGACACACAACCACTCTCTTCCCTCCCTGTACCTGACACACAACCCCTCACTGCCCTCCCCCTACCTGACACACAACCACTCCCTGCCTTCCCCCTACCTGTCACACAGTCACTCCCTGCCCTCCTCCTACCTGACACACAACCCCTACCTGGCCTCCCTCTACCTGACACACAACCCCTCCCTGACCTCCCTCTACCTGACACACAACCCCTCAGTGCCCTCCCCCTACCTGAAACACAACCTCTCCCTGCCCTCCCCCACCCTGACCCAGAGCCCCTCCCTGCCCTCCCTCTACCTGACACACAACCCCTCTCTGCCCTCCCCCTACCTGACACACAGCCCCTCTGTGCCCTACCCGTCCCTGCCCTCCCCCTACCTGACACACAGCCCCTCTGTGCCCTACCCGTCCCTGCCCTCCCTCTACCTGACACACAGCCCTATCTGCCCTACCCCTCCCCGCCCTCCCCTACCTGACACACAACCCCTCCCAGCCCTCCCCCTACCTGACACACAGCCCCTCCCTGCCCTCCCTCTACCTGACACACAACCCCTCCCTGCCCGCCCTCTACCTGACACACAGCCCCTCCCTGCCCTCCCTCTATCTGACACACAACCGTTCCTTGCCCTCCCCTACCTGACACACAGCCCCTCCCTGACCTCCCCCTACCTGACACACAACACCACTCTGCCCTCCCCTACCTGACAAACAACCCCTCCCTGCCTTCCCCCTACCTGACACACAGCCCCTCCCTGCCCTCCCCCTACCTGATATACACCCCCTCTCTGCCCTCCCCCTACCGGAAACAACCCCTCCCTGCCCTCTCTCTACCTGAAACACAACCCCTCCCTGCCCTCCCCCTACCTGACAAACAACCCCTCCCTGCCCTCCCTCTACCTGAAACAAAACCCCTCCCTGCCCACCCCCTACCTGACACACAACCCCTCCCTGCCCTCCCTCTACCTGACACACAACCCCTCCCTGCCCTCCCCTACCTGACACACAACCCTCCCTGCCCTCCCCGTACCTGACACACAACCCCTCTCTGCCCTCCCCCTATCTGACACACAAACCTTCCCTGTCATCCCCCTACCTGACACACAACCCCTCACCTGCCCTCCCCCTACCTGACACACAACCCCTCCCTGCCCTCCCCCTACATGACACACAACCCCTCCCTGCACTCCCCCTTCCTGACACACAACCCCTCCCTGCCCTCCCCCTACTTGAGACACAACTCCTCCCTGCACTCCCCCTACCTGACACACAACTCCACCCTGCCCTCCCCCTACCTGACACACAACCCCACCCTGCCCTCCCCCTACCTGACACACTACCCCTCCCGGGTCTTCCCCCTACCTGACACACAGCCCCTCTCTGTCCTACCCCTCCCTGCCCTCCCCCTACCTGACACACAACCCCTCCCTGCCCTCCCCTACCTGACACACAACCCCTCTCTGCCCTCCCCCTACCTGACACACAACCCCTCTCTGCCCTCCCCCTACCTGACACACAACCCCTCTCTGCCCTCCCTCTACCTGATACACAACCCCTCCCTGCCCTCCCTCTACCTGACACACAACCGCTCCCTGCCCTCCCTCTACCTGACTCACACCACCTCCCTGCCCTCCCTCTACCTGTACCTGACACACAACCCCTCCCGGCCCACAACCTACCTGACACACAACCCCTCCCTGCCCTCTCCCTACCTGACACACAACCCCACCCTGCCCTCCCTCTACCTGACACATAACCCCTCTCTGCCCTCCCCCTACCTGACACACAGCCCCTCTCTGCCCTCCCCCTGCCTGAAACACAATCCCTCCCTGCCCTCCCTCTACCTGACACACAACCCCTCTCTGCCCTCCCTCTACCTGACACACAACCCCTCCCTGCCCTCCCTCTACCTGACACACAACCCCTCTCTGCCCTCCCTCTTCCTGACACACAACCCCTCCCTGTCCTCCCCATACATGACACACAGCCCCACCCTGCCCTCCCCTTTCCTGACACACAACCCCTCCCTGCCCTCCGTCTACCTGACACACAGCCCCTCCCTGCCCTCCCTCTACCTGACACACAGCCCCTTCCAGTTCTCCCCTACCTGACACACAACCCCACTCTGCCCACCCCTACCTGACAAACAACCCCTCCCTGCCTTCCCCCTACCTGACACACAGCCCCTCCCTGCCCTCCCCCTACTTGATATACAACCCCTCTCTGCCCTCCTCCTACCTGAAACAACCCCTCCCTGCCCTGTCTCTACCTGAAACACAAACCCTCCCTGCCCTCCCCCTACCTGACACACAACCCCTCCCTGCCCTCCCTCTACCTGAAACAAAACCCCTCCCTGCCCTCCCCCTACCTGACACACAACCCCTCCCTGCCCTCCCTCTACCTGACACACAACCCCTCCCTGCCCTCACCTACCTGACACGCAACCCCTCCCTACCCTCACCTACCTGACACACAACCCCTCCCTGCCCTCCCTCTACCTGACACACAACCCCTCCCTGCCCTCCTCTACCTGAAACAAAACCCCTCCCTGCCCTCCCCCTACCTGACACACAACCCCTCCCTGCCCTCCCTCTACCTGACACACAACCCCTCCCTGCCCTCCCCTTACCTGACACACAACCCCTCCCTGCTCTCCGTCTACCTGACACACAGCCCCTCCCAGCCCTCACCCTAACTGACACACAACCCCACTCTGCCCTCCCCTACCTGACAAACAACCCCTCCCTGCCTTCCCCCTACCTGACACACAGCCCCTCCCTGCCCTCCCCCTACCTGATATACAACCCCTCAATGCCCTCCCCCTACCTGAAACAACACCTCCCTGCCCTCTCTCTACCTGAAACACAACCCCTCCCTGCCCTCCCCCTACCTGACACACAACCCCTCCCTGCCCTCCCTCTACCTGAAACAAACCCCTCCCTGCCCTGCCCCTACCTGACACACAACCCCTCTCTGCCCTCCCCCTACCTGACACACAACCTCTCTCTGCCCTCCCCCTACCTGACACACAACCCCTCCCTGCCCTCCCTCTACCTGACAGACAACCCCTCTTTGCCCTCCCTCTACCTGACACACAACCCCTCCCTACCCTCCCTCTACCTGACACACAACTCCTCCCTGCCCTCCCTCTACCTGACACACAACCTCTCTCTGACCTCCCCCTAACTAGCACACAACCCCTCACTGCCCACCCCCTACCTGACACATAACCCCTCCCTGCCCTCCCTCTACCTGACACACAACCCCTACCTGCCTTCCATCTACCTGACACACAACCCCTCTCTGCCCTCCCCCTACATGACACACAACCCCTCTCTTCCCTCCCTCTACCTGACAAACAATCCCTCCCTGCCCTCCCCCTACATGACACACAACCCTC